>OZ017793.1:2859469-2894629 GCA_963969325.1 Lycopodina hypogea | reverse complement strand
AGAAAGTGAAAATAGTGTGTAAAAAAAAAAAAAAAAAAAAAAAAAAAAAAAAAAAAAAAAAAAGCTTAATGCTAAAGGAGCCACAGATATAGTACTAATAAGAAAATAACAATTTTTAAGCTGATGCTTTCAACCATAGTAAAGAAGATATATTTGTCAAGCAGGCAAGGAGATGATTTACTTTTCAATAAAAAAATTTTTAAAAAATCAACAAAGCAGACCACAAAAATAAACCTACATACCCAAGAAGAACATTACAAACATTAAATCATTTGTAGCTTGTCAAGAACAAACAAAATGTGACTGAGAAAAAACAAACACACCAATTGCCTAAACTCACACCAGCTTAAATGATTGCAGTTTCTGCACAGACCTGCCCCCATGTAATACATCGACTTCCTCTTTTGCATACCTTCCAGTAAACCTGTCCTCATAAAAGAGGTGTCCTCCTGTCACCTAGTAAAATATGTCCTCCTGAAAAACAGTATTTCTCTGAAACCACTTGAACTATAAGACATGCCCTCCTAAAATACATACCCTCAAGAGTAAATCCAGTAAGAAATATCTTCCAGTAAAACAAAACATATTGCAAGATATGCCATCATAAAAACATGCACTCCACCAACACATGAACTCCCACAAGACATTTCCTCCTACAAAGTATGACTTCCTTAAGACCTATGCTCTCAAAAAATATGTCATCCTGAAGACATGCATTCCCATAAAACATGTCTATTCTTAAGACAATTTTGTGACCATAGCCCACCCAAGGTGGGTCTAGCAAGCAATGCAGCAGAAGGTCCAATTGTGTGCTAGTAAATAATAATTTTAAAAGTGTATTTTGATCAACTAAGTAAGAGTAACTACTTTCATACAGACCTGCCAACCTCAGACTTCCAGATATCTGGTAACTTAAAGAAATTGGATCAAAAATGTGAAGGTTTAAATGCTAGCTCCCACTTTCTCTAGTGTGTGAACATCTACTATCCTACTCTTGCCCCATTTTTATGCTTTACAATTATTTCTCATTGACCCTGTATAGAAGGTCCCAATTCTAGGTTCATATGAAATAATTTACATTATGTAAACCTTTTTCCCTTGAAGAATAACCATCTGATTGTGCCACCACCAAACACAACCACTTCCCCATTCTAAGACAAAAAAACCCTTTTACATGCATTTTACTATCCAATAACCAAAATAGTTTATTTTCTTTAAAATAACCAATAAAATGAATTCCCCCCTTACTATATTGCTATATGAAGTGGGATAATGTTTATTTATAGGGGAATATTTACACCTCCAAACAATATGTCAGCCAGCAAAAATGGAGGCTTCCCACTAACTACAGGTCAGAAGCTGGTTGTCTCTAACAGCAACTAGTGGTAGGAGTGGTTGGGGGGGGGGGGGGGGGAGGGCGGTGGTGTATTGCAATTATAGATAAAAGGTTACACACCAGCTCCAACCTGTTTCTATAATAAAATTATGATTTTGGCTACATCAAACCTTCCCCCCCCCCCCCCCCCACCCAAAAGTCAAATTTGTTAATAAAAAAGGATTTTAAAAAATGTGTATATATATATATTGTAGGGAAGTTATAATAAGTCTGCTTCCCTGTTATAGCTTTCTTCACTGTTGTATCCCTCCCAAACAATAACAGCAAGACAACCAAAAGGCATGAGTAAAAACTGATAAAGATTCAACAATACCACCAGCAGTACAGTGGGCATTAATTCAACTATATGGCAAAGTTAAATAAGTTATGTCCAGATTTCCGTGTGCTACTTGCACTGCTGCCACACAGCTCCCCCCCAGAACTGAATTGATCTTAATTAAACTGTATTATAGAAGATTATTTCAGTCCAAAAACCTTGCTGGTGTCCTGATGATTCATCCAGAGTTTGTAGTTCCTAATATTGGGGTACTTGGTTGTTCTTGAAGTGATAGAACAGCAGGCTCTGGTAGAGGGTGTGGAGAGTGACCACATCATCGCAGCTGTGCCACCTGAACCTCAGTAGACTCTGTCAACATGTTCAATCTTTAGTTTGTCAATAGAAATGGTTTCTCACGCTGGCCGAACTGAACCATAATGAATTTGTACCCGGGGGCCAATGCTTGAAATGGGCCATCATAATATGGCTGTAAGGGCAATTGTGGCTGTCATGATGAAAGAAGATGAACTTAGCTGAAAACAGAGATGTGGATGATGAGGTGGCGGGAGAGGCATGGTGTACTGGAGGAACAGATCGGAGATCTGCTGCATTGTCACGGAAGCAGCGGAGCAGTTCTGGAACTGGTTCACCCTGGCGATGACCCATGAACTTCCAGGGACCGTGAATGGGGACCCGAACAATTGATCTGCTTGAGATGTACCAAGGTCATCCTTCGGCATGGTCCTGAGGCCAAGCATGACCCAAGGAAGTTCAGAAATCCATGATGGTGAGTGACTGCACACTCTGAAGGATGCCTTCATGCTTTGATGGAATATTTCCATAAGGCCATTTTCCTGGGGATGGTAAGCCGTAGTCTGATGCAGCTTGGTATTTGTGCTCACCAGGGGAATTGCTTCTGGCCAGCGAGTGACTCCGTCCACCACTGTGAAGAGGTTGGTGAAATCCTTGGAGGGAGGGAGTGGCCCTACAAGATCCACATTCACATGGTCAAAATGGAGTAGGGGCTCATTGTACTTGGATAGTGGGGAACGATGGTAGAGATTGACTTTGGCTTGTTGGCAAGCCATACATGACTTGACCCATTCTCCAACCTGTTGACCAATGCCATACCAAATGTACTTATGGGCTGCCAGTTTGCAGGTTGTCTATACACTAGGGTGGCTGAGGCCATGAAGAGTTCTGAAAATACGGCGGCAGAAGGAGACAGGTATGAGGGGACGTGGCTAACCAAGGGACAATCACATAATAGAGTACTGCTATTGGGTCCCAAAGGAATGTCCTTAAGTTAAAAGCCCATAGTTGCTGTCTGATAGGTGGCCATGTTGGCTGGATCTGCGAGTTGGGCAGCCGCAAGGGCAGAGAAATCAATGCCCCCACTGATGGCTGAAATGGCAGCCTGGGAAAGAGCGTCTGCAAACACATTGTCCTTGCCTGCAACATGCCTGATATCCATAGTGTTGTTATTTTAAACCCAACTACATACTACCTCTCTGTGGGCGGGATAATCTCCTTACATCACATTAATGCTGGGGAAATAAGTGCCTGCTTTATGAACAATTTTTCATACTCATACCTGATTAATTCTTTTTGTTGAAATGATTAAACACACACACACACACACACACACACACACACACACACACACACACACACACACACACACACACACACACACACACACACACACACACACACACACACACACACACACACATTTTTTTTATTAGTCTGTATGTCTGTCTGTATGTATATTCAATATCTCCTCCCTGCCTGGATCAATCTTTCAAAAAATTTCAGGGGTTGCTCACAGGATCACAGGCCCTTTTAGGGATAAGGTGATAGGGCTAGGGCTAGGGCTAGGGCATAGCATACTTGCCAACTTCATGTACTCAAAAATTTTGAGATTTCACATAAAATTACCAGAAAAAGTTGTGAAGGTAGGAGGAATATTGTGAGATTGTATAAGAACCTAATTTCCCCCCCCAGAAAACTAGCTAGCCTCATAGTATTAAACTGACATTCCATATTATGAAATATTCTACTTTGAGGAAATGTTTGAGTATTGATGCAAGGTTGATAAAATGTTGTTGAAGAAAATTTATAAATGTTGGATTATTGAATTAATGGTTGAGATATTGTTTTTCTGATATATAATCAACTTTTACTAATGCATTTCTCTCAGAGTACTTGTGTCTCTCTGTGGTTTTTCTGAGGAGTGTCGGTAATTAGGCAAGTGGAAGGCTATGGACCCATTTTCATTGAAAATATAACTGTATACAGAGGTATTTTTTTATTATTATTATCTTGTTAGCCATTGTTGTCCACCATAAAATTATAGATTAATACTCATTTAAGTTATTAGTTGATTATTGTTATTTGTTGATTGCAATTGTACCGCCTTTTATGTATCCTTTTTTGTTGTTGTTATGTTAAATATGAGACCAGAAAAAGAATTTTTTTTAAATTCTTGAGCTTATAAAATTGTTCAGTTGATATGCTTCTTATATATCTTCCAGTGGCTTGTTTTGCATCAGGTTCCACTTGAGGCATGGTGCTGAAGAATATGCTATATTTTCATTGTAGAAGTCTTAGGTACTGTGCTTTTTGACATCTGCCAACCCTTGATGATGGCAAGAAACATTCTATCTACAAGGAATGTAGTGAAATCTGTGAACATTACCTTGTACTGCAAGGATTGAATATAATTCCTTCCATGCAAGCTCAAATTTAACTCATACATTACTGCTCCACAACATTTGTTCTATGATATGCAAGGTGTTGAAGTAATGTGTTGTTATTTTGAGGTCTGGATTCTTCCACATCAGTGAGTTCAGTGACAAAAGAAAGGAAAGGTTATTTTGTCACTCTTTTAATTCTGAATTGAGACAAATTTTGCTGATGACAACAAAAAGGGCAACAAAATTGTTGAAGAAGTTACCAGTGACAGTGGCTTCACTCAAATTCAGAACTTTAAATAAAGGCAGTAAATCAAAATACTAAAATTTCAAAAAAGGACCAGTTAGCAAAGAGTGTAAGACCTGTAGTTATGCAATGTGATTTCTGCATGCTCTCATGAAAACATGAGATATGAGACAAAATAGTGAATTTCATGTCAAGTCATTAGAACTATCACAATGGCTGTTACAAGCCCTCAGCCAGTGACACACTTTGTTTTCCAAGTATCATAAATTCAGTTTTAACAGAGTTCAAGAACCATCAGCATCACATTACAATAAGAGAACAAGTCACTCTAAATAGTTTTTCTTCCTCTCATGAATATATGTAGAGTTCCATCGAAATGATCATATATGTACATGATGTCCAACTGTTTTC
Organism: Lycopodina hypogea; assembly: GCA_963969325.1. NCBI lineage: Eukaryota > Metazoa > Porifera > Demospongiae > Poecilosclerida > Cladorhizidae > Lycopodina > Lycopodina hypogea. The sequence goes on along the minus strand of OZ017793.1, from coordinate 2,889,623 downwards.
CCACCATCAACCAATCATATTCCTCTATATTTCAGCTCAAAACCTGCCCCTTACAACAATCAACAACAATACAACCTGCACCTTACATCCATCAAAATGCATAACTGACATGACTTGATACTATAAATAGAAGTTCTAATAGTATTCCTAATCTTGATAATGCATCAACATTTCCATGCATCCTCCCAGGTCTATACTTTACACTGAACCTGTAGGGTTGTAAACTTAAAATTGAGTTGTCTGCCTTCACTTTGTTCATCTACTCCAGCGCTCGATGGTCAGTCATAACTGTGAACTTCCTCCCCAGGATGTGTATCCTGAAGGCTTGTATCCCCAGCTTCACTGCCAGACACTCCTTCTTCACCATGCTCTATCTCTCTTCCCTTGGCAAGAACTTCCTGCTAAATTAGGCCATGGGATGTTCCTCCTGTTCTCATCCACTTGACACAACACTGCCCCATCCCTTGGTGTGATGCATCAGTTTGCATTACGAACTCATGACCATAGCCTGAACTGTGTAACACTGGTCCACCAGATAGAGTTGCCTTCAATATCACAAATGCTTCACCACATTCTTATGTCCACTTCACTCATGCAGGTTGATCCTTCCTAGTCAGGTATGTCAATAGAGCAGATATTACTGAATGGGGAATAAAACATATGTAATAGCCACTTAAACCCCAAAACACTCTCATATGTTCTGGGTACCTCACATCTCCTAACTGCCTCAACCTTATCCTCTTGTGGTCTAACCTCTCCACCACCCACTATATAACCTAAGTTAGCACACCTTCTCATCCCATCTGATGCTTTTCTGGCTTGGCAGTCAACCCTACTTCTTGCAATCTTCCCAGTACTTTCCTCACATGAACCACATGCTCCTCCCATGACTGACTAAAGATCACCAGGTCATCCAGATACACCACAGTGAACCATGCCTATCCATGAACAACTCCATCCATGAGCCTCTGGAATGTAGCAGATGCCCCACTTAGTCCAAATGGCATTACCATAGACTGATATAGCCTGAAAGGTGTGATGAAAGCTGTCAGTTCCTTAGCATCCTCACCCATGGGAACCTGCCATATCCCTTTGCCAAGTCCAGCATGGTCAAGTACATTTCTCCTCCCAACTGGTCCAATATCTCATCCACTCTAGGCATAGGGTAAACATCTGGGCTCATCAAGGCATTCAACTTCCTGCAGTCCACAAAGAATCTTAGCGATCCATTGTTCTTATTGACCAAGACCACAGGTGCTCCCCATACACTGCTCGACTCCTCTATGATGCCATCTTCTATTATTTTTACCAGTTCCTCCTTCATCCATTCTCAATAAACTTGGGATACCCTGTATGGGGCCAACCTCACTGGCTGTGCTGTGCCTGCACTTGCAGTGTGTGACACTAAATTAGTTTTCCCTGGTATCCCACTCATCATATCTCCATACTCATATAACAAGCCTTCCAGTTGCCCCTTCTGCTGCCCACTCAGATCTGCACCAAGAGTTAGTGCACCCACAGTTATCTCCTTATCCCAAATAACTATCTCACTTTCGTCTACCTCATTTTCCTTCTCTTCCTCTACCCACAAACTTGTCTCTCCCTTCTCATACCAAGGTTGTAGCATAATCACATGATATGTTCTGCACCACTTCCACCTCTTACCCACATCATTCTCAAAGGTACACCTCTCTCATGAGTCTTGCAATAAAATTGGTTCCCTGATCAGTTAAAATTTCACTGGGTATCCCAACCTGGAGGAAAATGTAATCAATGCCTCAGCCATCTGCTCGGCATCATCAGTCTTCAAGGGTATCACCTCAGTGGTTGCATAATCACAAATCACTAGCACAAAATGCTTACCCAACCTATTTGGCAAAAGACCTACCATATCCATTCCAATGCTTTGGAATGGGACATCCATCACTGGTAGTGGGATGAAGGGAACAGGACAAACTTTGCTACTGCTGGTTCTCTGTCACTGTGGACATTCCCTACAGAATGTAGCTATGTCTCTCCCCATGTTTGGCCAGAATAATCTCTGCAACAGCCTGTGCCTCATCTTGGCTTGACCCAAGTGTCCTGCTAGTGGTATACTGTGTGCTAACTCTAACAAAAATTGCTAGGTCCTGCCATATTACTTCCTTTGCCATATTTGTTCTGCAGAAAAGAGCAGAATTTTGGGGTTAGTATGGTACAGTATGGTGCTATATTAATACCTTTACCATATTACTTCCCCCTGCCAATTCTCTACAATGGAAATTATAGCCAGAATAGCAACACTAGAAAATCAGTTTTTTTCTTAGAAGTGTGCAGCTAAATAAGTCGTAATAATTATAGGGATAGGAAAATGGCTTAATAGCTATAAAAAAATTTAAAAAAATGTGAAACAAGAAATTAAAGAAATAGTTGGAGGGGGGGGGGGGGTGGGGGGGGGAATGTCCTGGTAAATTAAAACAAAAAAGACTTCCTTTGCTAGAGGTGCCTTATTGGAGGACTACTATCCCAAGTGAATTATTGAGAATGAGATTTTCTCTCTCTCTCTATTGTTCTTGAAGTAAAGCATTAAGAAGTAGACTTCTTCTGCTACAATTTTATGTGTGAATTAATATGCAAACTAGTACACTTGGTGTGTATTTCAATAATACTAATTCCAATATGGTAGCTAGCTTTTTTTTGTTGTTTCAAAAATTTCCAATTTCTTTTGGATAATTGAGTGTCTGGGGGACAGGACCAGAAGTTATATTGCTATAAAGTTATCCTCATTACCTTAGTAATTAGCTTTTGATAATAGTTCAATAGAAATATTGAAATATCTTAATCATATTTCCTGGTCACCCACATGCATCATAGGAAAATCGTCTGAGAGTTTAGGATCTCCCAGTACACCATAGAGATACACTGATATCAATGACATTTCATTACTATTATACATCAATTACTTCATATGGAGATAAAACATTGTAAATTGTTCTGTAAAACAGCAGATGCAACAAAAAATAGATGGAGTGTTAGTATTATACTAAATGTAACTGCCATATCAGCACATTTCCTACAGTTCTACTCCTCCTGGTTCATGATTGCAGATGGTAGGATCTGGGCACAGGTCTCATGGAACCATTCCTTGCACCTTTACACTGTGACAGCCTGAGGGCACAATCGAAGGGACACTTACAAACAGAGATAAGTGGTTCTGCAATGATATTACTTAGTTTCTTCTTTAATAATTTATGTTTAAGTGAATGTGTGGGGAATAATTGTAGATGCAAATCTTTAAATGCCTCTATTAAGCGTGTGTGCATCTCACTTGCTCAAATATCACACTGGCAAGGTCAAAGCCATTGCAGAGGGCGGTTGCAACAGCGATGGCAAATAGTGTACAATCATTGCCTCCATTCTGTCACTGCATATCTGGCACCTGGATGATCAATTGTGTGCCTTTAAAATATTCCAAGCATGCAATCATTTTCAGAGTATCCAGTTCTGCAAACACACAAACCAAAAAAATAAAACGAATTTATAAATAAACCAAAAAATAAATAATAAAGGATTCAATAAAATACATACCTGCATGAATGCACACACTTACGAAACAAGTGTTACACTGATCAGCATTACTGTATCATTATGCAAGAGCTAAATCATTGTAACACACATGCTAGACCTATCACAGAGGCTCTTTGTTAGTATGTGGTCAACTTGCCCTAAACACAATCCTTCAATTAGAATTGAATGAACACCCTGATTTTTAATGTGATACCTGCAGCACTAGTCAAACCAGAACAGAGACAATTTTATGGCAGTATTAGTAATTGAAAGGATTAATAAAACAAGATTTTTAAAAAAAATTATTGGTCAATTTATTCATTTATTCCTTTATTTTATTTAATTGATTGATTTTTTGTTGTTGTTGAAAACTTACTGGATTTCAAAAGAAAATAATTGTTAGACATTGAACAGCAGTTAATTTAGATAACCAAAATAAATTAATGTAATCTTAGTGGTTCTAGTATGGAGGCTTTCATACAGTCGAACAGTCCCCTTGGCCACTCCAATGCTAGTCTTGTGGAAGACTGAACACTTGTTTATATCCTTAAGTAGTGGGGGGGAGGGGGGGGGGCATTTCTAAGGAAGTAAGAAAGCATTATGCATAACAATCATAACATTATGTAAAAAATAAAGGTGCTATGAATCAAGCTGAAGGAATTGATGAAAATCTATTTATTTATGTTCAGCGTGTAGAAAGTTCAATAATTGCACCATCATGACAGTAACAACAAAGATAATTATATGAACATTGTCTTAAAAAAAAAGAAGAAAATTAATTAATTTATTAATTAAATAATTTGAACACCATTTTCATAATTGATTAAATTAACAGTTGTAGTTATTTTTTTAACACTTAGTATAGGTAGAGAGACATATTGGTTTTGGTGTATCATGGGTGAAGGAGGGGGGGTTGGTTGATTGAAGTGATTCTATTTTTTTTTCAAATCTTTGGTTATCACAGATCAAAATATGTCTATCTACATATACTAGGTGTTTAAACAAATAACTGTTAATTTAGAAAAATAATTACTCAGAAATGGTAGCTTACTTGTTCCAGTCAGATTGTGCATTGTTTGTGTACTTCGACAGAACCCTCTTCAGAGTTTGATTGGTCCACTCATCTTGGCCGTTGCTCTCAGGGCGGTATGCAGAACATATCATTACTTCACTCCAAAGGCAGCAAAAACAACATCATTGAGCTGAGATGCAAAATGAAGCTAATAGTGCACATAGCAGAATGATTCTTAGCATAAGTATTTATGTAGGGGAAGCCAGCTAAAAAAATTTGGAGATTAAAATCTAAATATTAAGAAGTAACTGACATTCCTTCTTATAAGCAGAATAAAGATACAGTTTCTTAATTAAATTTTCACTTCTCAGACCACATACATATCTTGAATACAGATAGCAACAAGTAGCTGTACTATTAACTCATGGTACATACCTGGTTTATATATTCATGCCCCTGATCCATTATCTTCTTTTTTTTTTCTTTTTTTTTTTGGAAGAACATAACTGTAGATGAGTTTGAGTAGAACACTTGAAACCTCACCAGCAGATTTTGACTTTATGGGCCGAGCAAACACCGACTTAATAAAAAGTTCTGTTACAGTGCAGACATATCTGTGGCCTTTGTCTGTGACTACAAATGGTCAAATTAGGTCAATACCCAAAATCTCCCATCTGCAGTAATAGGAATACGATTAAGTGATTTAGATTTTAAAAATATATGTAGTTACACAATGGCATAAGCAGTAAATAATTTTTTGGCGTTTAGAGCCACCATTTCAAAACCTCTGTCATTCCATTAGATGGTGTGTGATATAAATACTTGAGACTACTTGCTGGTGATGCATGATTTCTCACTTCCAGAAAACAGTTGCAAGAGAAGTGTAATTGTTGTTTGGGAAACTAAACTATTCACAAGTGGGTTGACAACCTTCAACAACTTGTACAGGACTATATGCCTAACTAGCTAGAGTGCAGGCAACACTTGTAGATACTGACTGAAGAGGATAGAATACATATTCACACATATTATTGGATTTCTAGTATATGAACATAATTAGTCCCTGCATGCTAGATATTTATCATCAGTGTGACTAGAATGCGTGACTTTGCTTGGACAGCACCCAGATATTTTACATATCCCTGCAGTTTGCACATTTTTGCTCAGTTGTTAATGCTATTAATATTTTCCAGTGCATTTGGTCACAATAACTTAGTTACCTGTCTGAAACTTTGATGAGATGTAACTCAGGTGTGATTGTCCCGATCATCTGCATCTTCTGGCACTTAACACATGCGCTCATCTGAAGATATAAGAAGTCACACTAACACTAAATAATGTTTACAACTCTGTCTGGTGTCACTGATATAATATTTACTACATAAATTAGAAAATAGGTTAATCAAAACAGAATTATCACACTGTAACTAGCTTACCCAACTAACAACATCTTTAGCCATAGTTGTCCAGTAATTGTCCTGTGTAAGATGTGCTAAGGTATGCTTTTGTCCCTGGTGAGAAAAATTGACATCATGGGCCTCACATAATACCATCTGATCTTCATTACTTGAGAACAGGACCAGACATTTGACTGTCTCATTGGGATGATTCTTGATGGGTTGGGTATAGTACATTCTTTCACCTATAAAATATCCATATTTCCAGCATTACTCATAAACTTTATTAATATTTTAGTCAGACAGAATGAATGTTAAAATTACCAAAGCAATTCATAAAATCACTACTAGTTAGATGATGACACTATTACTTTGACAGTGTTTTCATAAAATTAAGTTATAGAGGTTCACAATCAAGGTAGTCAGAGGCATTCTATTAATATTAATAACATTAAAATGTTCTTATTGATTTTTAAATCATATCCATAGATGCTTTAAGATTACTTCTTTATTATAATGATATATATATATATATATATATAGACAGAAATCAGGGCTGATATTTATGGAACCTGTTGGTGCAGTGTCGTTACTGCTGTAATCAATTGCTTGAGCATAATTTCAAGTAGCTATGCATATCCAGTAAGTGTTGAAGACAAAATCCCATTAACCTCATATTTGGTGAGGGAATCAGCTAAATGGCACTTTTTATTTATTTTTCCCCCCTTATTTGAACTGCATCAGTAATATTGTTTGGCAATAAATTATAGAAATAACTTAACTTTCTTTACATGGCTATAGTTACTACAGTATGTGATAGGGAATTAACCATCCGATAATGTTGAAGCTGTCACTTTGCATCCTTACTCGTTCACCTGAGTGTCATCACTGTACTTCCCATTCCTTAAGAAGTATTCCAATTTCCACTGGTACATTCCTGGGTCTTTCTCGGTCATCACCATGCTCTTTACACAACATCTTCCTCTTTACACGAAGGAAGGAATTTGGCAGATGATTTTATTCTTTCCAGTTACATTATTTCGAGGGGCAGTGCTTGTACAGTATAACAAAAAGGAAGGAATACAGCAAGGAATCGATTTGGCATGACACCAGCAAAACTTGGGTAACACCAGCAAAACTGGTAGCACCAGTTGCTCCACTGCTTCCATCTCTCCTCTAACAACTCTTCCTCTCCAATATAACATCCCTTTTTTCCCATAATACTTTCCTGCCTTAGCTGCCTCTGCTAATGCCAGGGTCTCCCTTACTCCATCTAGAGTCTCATCTGCCTGCTGTGGTTCCTTTGACTCTTCTCCACTCATCTCCAGCCCATATCGTTGCTCATCCTTCAACCTCAGCCTATAATGCAGTTTTTTCTCTGACTTAGTCTTCCTCACTCTGTCCTACACCTCCTGGAACAAGTCATCATCAAACTGAAAGATGGACTCGACCTGGTTCTCAAGCCCTACTGTGTTCAATGTCACTTCGGAATTTTCATTGAGCTCCTTCTCCCTCTCTTCTTCAATGTGTTACCGATGAGTCTGTGCCCATGTCACCACCATAAACTTCTCCTCTGGAGCACTCATAAGCTCCATCAGTTTTGGCATATCTGTTCCCAATAACACATTCACTGATTACTTCTCAGCCACTCCAGCCTTTGCCTTCAGCCTCCTGCCCTCTACAACCACTTCCACAAACACTAGAGGGTAGCTTGCCACATCACCATGCACACACTTGAGCTCTACTGACTCTGCCAGTATGTCACCCATGGGAATGAGCTCCCTCCTCACCAATGTCTGGCTACACACAGTGTCCAAATAAATACAGCTAACCTGCACATCTGCCACTATACCCTTCCATCTCTTCCCACTCTCCACACTAAGTCTATAGTACAAGTTTGGCTTGGCCTGACATCTTGTCAAAATATGACCCTTTCCACCACACCTATAGCACTTTACTACCTTGGTAGGATTCTCTACTACCTGTGGCTTGTGCCCTACAGATCTGGGCTTGACTTCTCTTGGACACTCCCATTTAAAATGTCCAAATCCACCACACCTACATCACTTTCATTCAATCTTGCCTTCCACAACCCATCTCTCTCCAGATACACCCAACTCAGATCTCCTAACACCACTATCATGTTTTTGAGTAGATATATCCCCTGTAAGTCCCTTACCATATCCTCCATACCTCTGAGACCCTACATAAGTATCTGCAGCCTGTCATGCCTCTGCCCTTTTTCCCCTTCAAAGAAATCTTAAGAGCTGGAGGCAACCCTACTATGAATTGTTTCACCACAATTTTCTCCATTGCACTCTCTCCCTTGTCTCACACCACTGCAACCACTTGCTAGCAGGACCCTCAATCTAATTGCAAGGTCAACATGCGATGACTCCTCAACACCTTTCTAAGTTGAACAGAACTTCTTGCGGTGTGTTTCCTCAGTAATATCACACCTACACATACAGCTGGCTTCATTTCCCCATGATCTACTGTCAGCTCACAATTCATGGCTGTTTAGGCCTGCTGAGCCATGCCAGCTAGTTGGGGTGCCAAGGCGAAACTCCATTGGTCTTATGGCACCTCATGTGCTTGCATCACCCTCTCAAATGTGGTAAGGAAGGAACCACATCTTCACCTGCAATCATTCTCTGTAGCCTTGAGGTGTCTCTTGCCCTGTTCCTCGGTCATAAAGTTGCCATGATGTCTCCAAGTGCTCTGAGCTCCACCACTCGCTGCTGTTCCATTTCTGCCATCTCCAACCTGTGCTGATTTGCCTTCTCTCTCCTAGCCTCAGCCTCTGTCTCCATCAAGTGAATCAAATCATCCATGCTCGGTGCTGCCATGCTGTTAATGCTTGAAAAGCTTCCCTACTTCCTACCACTCCAATCTGAGTGGTCATTCATTCTCAGTAAAAGCCTTCGCCAATTTCTCCTTCAGTAGCTGAACTCAAAAACAACAGCTGGGAATGGGATTATTCAACTGACAATCTCTATCCCACCGCTGCCTCCGAATGCCACAAACCCACAGCCAGTGACACCCTTTATTTTTCAAGTATCATAAATTCAGTTTTAACAGAGTTCAAGAACAATCTGTGCCCACACAGGAATATGTATTTTGATGTGCCAGTGTAGTAGAAATATTAGATTTTTCTAATTTTTTAATTTTTTTGGAAAACTATTATGGGGGAGGTCCAAGGCAGGTGGCACTTGGGTGGGGTGGGACATATTTTTGCCATTTTAGCACATTTGGAAAGAAACTATATATGGGCAATTCAAGAGAGGGTAACTGCTATTTTCGCTTCAGTTGTTTCGGGAGCAGCATCCCCAGCTTGTTGTTATTGATGCATCAAAGAATTCACATACATGAAGAAAAAAATTTTACTCATGCACGTTATAATTCAACTTCCCAGGGTCTTTCTTCTTATTGGCTCTCCATAGGCTGGGTTTATGCTGTGTTTCTCTTGTTGCTGAAGGATTCAATTCTCTTGCTAATCTGCGTGTAAGGAGAGAATTGTTGGGTTGTTTTTTTTGTAGAAAGGAGACATGTCTAGATCCATATCAACCCTGTTAATGTAATCTAAACCCCCCTTACCTTGATACTGGCCCTGCCCCCTTGATGCTGACCAGTCAACATGACACTGCCGCTTCCCCCTCTAATGTTGGCCCTGCCCCCTATTGTCAGTCACACCCCTTTGATGCCCTATAATGTTGGCCCTGCCCTCCTATTGTCAGTCACACCCCTTTGATGCCATGGAAAACCTCTTGAACGTTGCCCCTCCCTCTTGATGCTGGTCCTGCCATCTTGATGCCAGCCCTTCCCCCTTCCATATTTCCTTTTTTTCAGCTGGTTTGCATATGCTCCTCTGAAAGTATGCTCTGTTACTCTCACTGTTAGTTGATAGGACAACACATCACCTCTACTTAATTTATTCCGGGTAATGGATATATTGTGAGGTGTCCTTGTCAAATTATATACTTTTTTTCACTTTTCACTAACATCTGTGTGTCGGGCAACTCCTCCTAAACTATGGTACCTGATTAGGTCAAAATCACTGGAAATACATAGACATCGATGGTAGTAGAAACAATATAATTTACCATTTATGCCACATTCTTGACACATTTTTGGCAGATTTGAAAAAAAAAAGCTATACATCCATAGGCAATTGAAGTGCAGGTGATCATTACTCCATACATGGGCAATTCAAGGGGAGTGTGATCACTACTTCAATTTTAGGAGCTTTCAGGTGGATAGCAAATGATTTTGGTTATCATCTTTATGATGTGGACCATAAAAAAATGATAGTGGACATGATTAAATGATATCTTTTTATAGGATATCCTAAGTTGGTGACCACAGCCTCTACCTCCAGTTTTATCTTGACCTTCTGTTTCATGCCCTTGCACCTTTTCTATTCCCAGTATGCACCAGCACTGCTTCACCTCATACTTTTATGTGCTGTACTGTGCTACTAATTTTTGTACAAAGTGTACGCATAGGTGAGTGTGCTTGCATTGGTATGTGAGTGTGTGCGCATGTGTGCTTGTAAGCTGGAGATTTCTCTTGGATCAGTAAAGTATGAAGATGAAAGTGGATTTTTGACCCACCAACCAATCCTTTCTGAGGCAAAAAAAAAATTATGCAAACATAAACTTACTTTTCCCTGGATAGCATGTTGGCTAATTCAGGAGTTCAATCCTATTAATATTCATTCTATTGTGGGATATTAAAACTTTTTTTTAAAATAAATTCCTTAGGCATAAAAAAAGGAAGAAATTACATGGGTGAATTTAAATCTGATTGATTATGAAGTCAACCTACTGTTGGCAATACTTCTGACAGGGAAAGTCTTTTCATTTGGAGAAGACAAGTTGGATGTGATAGGACTGGCATCTGCAAGTTTCAACTTTTTTCAACTTTCACTATCTTCCTCACTGATGCTGTAAGTGCTCCCCCAGACATTGATATAGAGGGGCCACTCTTACTTAAAGCATGTTGTTTTGACTTTTTGAATTTGAGCATATGCCAGCATACTTATTATTGGATGCAGAGTAATTGTACAGTCATTAGTACTGCTAAATATAACCACAATTACATAGTGGTTTCATAGTACTTGAATGTAATGATTCTGAGTATTCCCTATTTGGAAATAATAATATCGGCAGATCAAACCACTTTGGCCTCCCTGCTGCCGAAAAGACAAAACCAAAGGAAGAGATCAGATGAGAAGTAACTGTAATGTATTGACCTTATTCATTGTAGTATAGAATTGGTTATTATTATTGTTAACATACTCGTGGTTCTATATCATTTCCTGTCATGTAATAATTAGTGAGTGTACACTTTAAAATGCCATGGTTTTATTTCATATAACCAGGTCCAGTATTGTATTGCTTTTGTTGATTGATTGATTATCAAGTCTTGAATATTGAGTATACACTGGGTGTGTGCATGCAGCGCTGGTTGGGGGAAAGAACTAGTGCAGTACTAGCTAAGACAGTACATCTGGTGACAAGGATAAACTGTAGCTAAGCATAAGTTAAGGAATGGAAGCTATCCACGGCTCCCTTTCAGAATTCTGCCTTGAAAAGGATAATTGGACCTCGTACATTGAACGGTTGCACCACCATTTCATTGCATACGATGTGGTTGGAGAAGAAAAGAAGCGAGCAATCCTTCTTTCTGCATGTGGCCTGACAACTTTCAAGCTAATGAGGACACTAGTGAGCTGTGCCAAAATTGAAACTACAAGTTTCTCTGAGATTGTACAGGTTTTGAAGGATCACTTTGATCCAGTACCATCTGCTATAATGCAGCGTTTCAAATTTAACAGCCGTATAAGAGCTGCTGGAGAGTCTGTATCAAAATATATAGCTGCACTATGTTCCTTAAGGGAGTACTGTCAGTACAATGACACTTTAAAGGAGATGCTACATGACCGGCTGGCTTGTGGAGTTAATCGTGATGGTATACAGCAACACTTGTTGGCAGAAAAAGGGGACATACCTATGAAAAAGCACTTGAGCTAGCTTTAGTTATTGAATCAGTAGAAAAGGACACTAAAGAAATGAAGATAGCCAATGGAAAGCCTTTTCCAGCAAAAGATATGTATCAGTTCCGCACCCATCCTAAACCCACAAAAGGGAAGAAAAAGGTTTTCACTCCAAAGAAAATTGTGTTATAGGTGTGAGGGAGAACATTTGGCACCAGATTGTAAATTTAAAAATGCTGAGTGTCATATATGCAACAAAAAAAAGTTGGACATATCGCGAGAGCATGCAGGAGAAAGCCAACACAGACAGGATTTAAAGACAAGTGATTGAAGGATCATCATTACTTGGAGGATGAAATTCAAGATACTGCTGCAAGTCAAAAGCAGTCTAAGGAACATCCTTATCCTTTATTTAACATGGATAGCAACGAACATAAAGCATTCATGGTGGATGTTAATATTAATCAAGTGCCAGTGTCAATGGAATATGATACTGGTGCTGCCCTTAGTCTGATCACAAAGAAGATGTACAAAAGGATATACCAGAGAAATCATATTGAATCACTCCAGGACTCTGATGTGCAGTTGCGGATGTACACAGGACAGTTGGTGCCATTGCTTGGAGCAACCTCTGTCAATGTTGAGTGTGGTGAGAAACAGGATATGTTACAAGTACTTGTGGTCAAGGGGGAGGAACCAAAAATTTGGGGTAGAGATTGGATTACGGCATTCAAAGCATTTAAACGTGAAGGTTGAGTATAAAAGGGCGTAGTGTGGCACAAAATGAATGCTATTTTTCAAATTTAATCATGTCGAGCAACAAGGCTGCCAGCTGAAGCCAAATAAGAATAAGGCTGGCCTGGCCCACTTTTCAGGTATCAAATATATCTCTCCCCTTTCTCAAACCCCTCTAGCTAAACCACATGGACTGTCCCAGCTAAACTAAAAGCAAAAAAAATAATAACACACTTGAACCAATCAAAACATGGCCTCCAAGTGAAGTGGCTGAAATCCTTCAACTCAGCCTCAAAACTGGCTAGACTTGGCTTTTGCCACCCATCCAATTAATATTTGAATCAGAGAATTCAAAGGATGACTTCCAGGCCAGGCTTGAATGGGCTAAAAGGATTTTTGCAACCAGACCTACAGTAGGGTGATAACACTCCAGGTCACATGGAGACCACATGCTCTTGCTCCATAAGATCACTCAACGAACCAAACTGAAGTTACCATCCTGTTGGGGTGGCTGTGTGTGGTTTGGCCATAACCAAATCACTCACAGAAGCAAATTAATGGAGACAGACTGATTGGTCCAGTGGAATACGATTTAATTGATGGCCAAACTACACCCATAAACACACCCACAGAATTATAATCTTTCAGTGAAAATAATGGTGTACTGTATTTCTATAAATTAGTGTACCAAGATATTGACTATGTGGGTGTGGTGAGCATATATACTGCCCAGTCAATGGCTAGAGCTGCAACTGGAGTGAAGGCGTTACTACACTACATCACAGATGGTGAGGTATTCAGTTTATACGGGAGTCCTTCTATGGGAATAGTGGAGAGTGTATAAGTGGATTTTGAATGAAAGCAACTTTCAATGGCTGAAAGAAAATATAAGAGATTGATTGACTGAACAAGAACCAGCTCTTATGGAAAGACAGTGGGTGGTTTTGGAGTACTGATAGAGCCTGTGAATAATATTGTGTGGACCATGCATTTGTTATCATGTATAAGTTGGTTAAACTGTTATCATGTCATATTTAGTGATTCAGTGACTGACTTCATGACTGGCGATGCTTTACACTAGGACTAACAGCTCCAGTTATTGGTGTTGCCACCTTGGTATGTTCTCAGCAGCTAACTAATCTCGTTATGTTATTAATTGTTTTTCAATGTAAAATAAGGGTTTCTGTGACACCACATCAGGTGCCACAACCTTCAAGTTTGTTTAGTTTATAAAGAATATAATATTTGAACCTTTTTATTACATTTGATGACCAATGTATTGTGCAATTGTAATTCATTTTCCTAATTGTTGCTCAACTTATTACTATCACCCTCTTATTTGATTACTCATTGAAAGTTTCATTAAAATATATTATTAATGTGTGCATTTCTGTTAAATATATATAGATTTTATGCTAGATAACTTGACGGTTCAAAATCTTTGTAGGGAACCCCCTCTGGATTGAGAAACTTTCGCCTCACATCCTAAAAAAGAGGGGAAAATATGCATGCAAGATAATGTTTGTAATAACTTTGTATTACCTGCACTACACAGTGAGGTATCACCTCTCTTATGTCTGCTATGTCTGTCTTGGTGGCCTTGTCTTGATGGCCTTGTACGCCAGGTAGAGTGGGTGCATCCACATCCCCAGTTGGCCAAGAAGCCTCCAAAATTTTTGGTGTACCTTTTGACCATAGTGGCCATGCTTGGGGAGGAGGAGCCAACAAGCCAACTGGGGTGATATGAGAATATGCTTGGCCCCAAGTTGCAGAAAGGGCAAGGTGGGTCAGTCTCTGTACCTCCAAGCATAGAAGGGACACTATGGTCAAATCCCATAGGTCCTGTCATTCAATAGAATATCTTGCATGAATCAAACAACTACTTATGTTTATACTGACTAGCTTGTGCTCCTAACTGGAGTTTTCGGCTGCACACCTGAGGGAAGGGGAAGGGGGCATGGTTCCAATGGACAAAGAGAATAGCATATTATCAGAATAATAAATTATTGTCAATGCTTATCCCGAATATCTTGTGCTGGCTTCTTGGGAAGAGCCATTGTTGGAGCTAGGAGGATTGTGGGTGATGGAGCAGGGACTGGTGGAACTTGTGGCTGAAGGATTGCCTCCAGTGGAGCAATCTGCACCCAGGAATATGCCACAGACATTCTGAACAGAAATGCTGAAATTTCTTCCTGCAATGCCTGAGGCACATCCAGGGTCTACTGTGCTTTTATCTATTACTTGTTTGAACAATGGTTATCTCAAGGACAACCAAAAAAGCTCTGTATATATAAGCTTACCTTCAAAAAAGCTATGGCTTCAGATATTAATGATACAGATTCTAGTTTTGGTGCTTCTGCCCCCAAAATGCTGGCTATTTATAGTCTGACAGCCTAAAAGTTGTTTTATTAGGCTACAGTATGTAAGGAAAGACTATAATGACGTTGCTGTGGGTTAGGGAAGTCTATGGAGTGTGAATTGAGGCTGCAGAATAGCTGAGCCAGAAAGGCAAGTCTGCTGATGATTCGAATCTTCCCGCCCTGGGTCCCTGGGGTCAAAGTGCATGCCTCGCCTCCCCTTTTTTATACTTGGACGTCCGGAAGCTGCCTCAGAATCTCTCCGTGGGAAGCTACTAGGGTATTTAAACCCAACCTTCATCTTTAAAGTAGACTTTGGTCAGATTGATAATCTTGTGCGTAGTAATCAGTTTCGTGTGTTGCTTGAAAAACATTCCAGTGTGTTCAATAATGAGATTGGTACACTAAAAGGAATAAAAGTAAAGCTTCATATAGACCAAAATGTCAAGCCTAAGTTTTTCAAAGCTAGGTCAGTACCATACTCACATAAAGAGAAAGTTGAAACAGAGCTAGGGAGACTGGAATGCACAGGCATAATCTTACCTGTCCAGTTCTGTGATTGGGCTGCACCTATAGTGCCAGTAATGAAAAGCAATGGTACTATAAGAATCTGTTGAGGTTTTAAGGTTACCATTAACTCAGTTTCTCAAGTTGACATCTGTCCTTTACCTAGGGTAGAAGAGTTATTTTCTTCTTTGAGTGGGGGAAGGTATTTTTCCAAGCTAGACATGTCTCAAGCTTACTTACAGTTAGAGTTAGAGAATGACTCTAAGCAGTATGTAACTGTGAGTACTCATAAGGGCTTATTTCAGTATAACAGGTTACCTTTGGAGTCTTATCTGCTCCATCTATATTTCAAAGGTATATGGAAACCTTGCTTCAAGGGTGCAAGGGTGTTTCTGTATATTTAGATGATATCTTGGTGAGAGGGGATACAGCTGAAGAGCATATGAAGATCTAAGTTGTGTTTTGAGCAAGCTAGATCTAACAAGAGCTAGATTAAATAAGGCAAAATGTTCTTTTGTGGTATCACAAATTGAATACCTTGGTCATGTCATTGACAAGGATGGTTTGCATCCAACTGAAGAGAAAATACAAGCTATTAAGATGCTCCAAGACCAACTAATGTCACAAAATTAAGAGCTTTCTTGGATATCATATATTATTATGGGAACTTTATGCCTAAACTATCTACACAACTCTCTCCTTTGTATAAGCTTTTATGTAAAAAGTCAAAGTGGGTTTGGACAAGTGAGCAAGATCATGCTATTGTAGTGGCTAAATGTGCTTTGCAAGCTAACTCATTGTTGGTGCACTATGACAGTTCAAAGCCCCTTGTTGTTGCATGTGATGCATCTCAATATGGTTTGGGTGCCGTTCTTTCACATGTAATGGAAGATGGGTCTGAAAGACCAGTTGCTTATGCCTCTAAAACTCTGAGTTCCGCTGAAAAAAATTATTCACAACTGGAAAAAGAAGGGTTGGTAATAGTATTTGGTGTAACCAAATTCCACATTTATCTTTATGGTAACAATTTATTATTGAGTCTGACCATCAACCTCTTTCTTACTTGCTCAAGGAATCTAAACAGATTTCACCACTTGCATCTTCATGAATTCAACGATGGGCACTTACTCTGAGTGCTTACAGATACATAATACACTATAAGGCTGGGAAGAATTTGAGTAATGCTGACGCTTTGAGTAGGTTACGTAGTCCAGTGACTACTTCCCTTGCTAAACTACCTGGAGACCTCCTGCATCTGTTGCATCATCTGGAAACCACTAATATTAGTGCAGCAGACATCAAGTGATGGATAGCTAAAGATCCAGTGTTAAGCAGAGTTTTAGCATATGTCATGCATGGTTGGGTAGCCCAGGACAAAAGTAAAGACCTCGAACCATATTGAGTGAGAGAGAAGGAACTTAGCACCCTGGATGGTTGTTTACTTTGGGGAGCACAAGTGATAGTTCCATTGGAAGAGCTCCATGAGTCACACACACAGGTTCATCCAAGATGAAATCCTTAGCCAGGACCTATGTGTGGTGGCCAAAGATGGACGCAGACATTGTTGAGATGGCTAAAAGCTGTAGTGTTTGTCAAGTGCATCAACACTCACCTGCTTCAGCACCACTACATCCATGAGAGTGGCCAGAGACACCCTGGAGTCAACTGCATCTTGATTTTGCAGGTCCATTCTTGGGTCACATGTATCTAATCACAGTAGATGCACACTCAAAGTGGTTAGATGTTCAAGTTATGTCTTCTATCACAACTGCCAAGACAATTGAGAGTTAAGGATGCTTTTTGCTAATCATGGTCTTCCTAACAAAATAGTAACAGATAATGGTCCATCTTCTACCAGTGAAGAATTCAAAATCTTCATGGAAGAGGAATTTTTTTTGGCAACTAATGTTAACTTTCATCTTTTTATATATTTTCTTAAATTTTTTGGTAAGATTCTCAAAGTTAGTGTGTAGCTATACAATTGGATGTGTTCAATAAAAGGGTGTGGCCAGGACAAAATTTCATGTGTCACATCAGTTAACAACATCTTCCATCTACAATGTGACCCTGAATCAAAACTATAAAGTACACTGGAAATTGAAACAAAAGGTAATATAACTTCTTCCATATTTAATCATTTTATATTAAAGACCCAAATAGTGCACCCATCTGTAGTTTATGCAGTTTTTCCTAAATATATATCTACCAGGCCATTAACAGAAGAAATTTGAACAGAACCTCATAGTTGGCAGCACTGTGAAGCATGACTAATAAAAGAGTTTACTATAATAATAATTGACACTGTTCTTCTAGGCCATATCATTTTTTTTTAAAACAAAGATTAACACCCTCTATAATTACATTCTACATTATTACTAACCTTTGGATATAATCTACTAATGAAGAAGATGAAACTCAACAACAACAGCAACAGCAACAGCAATAAATTCAATGAATTCAACAGCAGTCTAGGACACTTTCATTTTTATATATTCTAACAAATAATATTGCCAAAAATGTTAAATCTCATCTTTGTCTTGCTTGAAGCCTTCCCCCAAAGCAAGTATGGACATAGAGGGTTGTAGAGCATAGCTGTGTTAGTAGAAGCAATACTCTTGTTTGAAAGCATACTCGAGTAGACAGGGGTTTTATAGACCGGATTCACACCAACACCACAGCATCCTGGGTTCACACCAACACCAAAGAGAGAGCAGTGAGTAAGATGAACTTCAATGGAATAAGTGCAATAACATTGAAGTAATAAGGAAATATGGTCAAGTAAAATTTGTACTATCTTATAGTGTGTGTGTGTGTGTGTGTGTGTGTGTGTGTGTGTGTGTGTGTGTGTGTGTGTGTGTGTGTGTGTGTGTGTGTGTGTGTGTGCGTGTGTGTGTGTGTGTGTGTGTGTGTGTGTGTGTGTCTTACTCTGTGTAGCTGTAACAGCTTGGATGTCCTATGTTGGTCATTGATGATAAGTCATCATAGACCTATCATTGTTCACTGAATTACCCATTGTGAATGAATGCTGGAGCAGTGGAGTTTTAATAGTGTTGCTAACACTGGTAACAGTGAACATGATAATCATTGTCTTCACTGGCAGTAGAAGTGGATGGTAGAGGCATATTCGTCTGGCAGAATGATCTAGCAAAGCTAATGTTGTCCATTTTCAATTCTTCCAGTTCCACATTGTGGCAAGGTGGAACAACAATGAAGGTGTCAGTCCAGGAACACCACATTTCAAGTCCAAGAAGATCACTAACCATGACAAACAAAGCATGAATGTGTAGTCAGGGGAAAGCACATCTCAAGCACTAGACCATCCTCAGTTTGATCATTACCTCATTGATATACTTGTGCGAGGTTATCAAGAAATCTACAGGAAGAGAGGAGTTTCTCTATTCTTGTAGATCTTCTTGACAATCTTTCATCAATGAAGTGATTATCAAAGAGGAGATGACCTTGTGCAGAAGAATTGCATTCCCTTGCCTGACACCTTCATGATTTGATTCTTCATGGTGAATGATCTTCAAGGACTTGAAGCCTATAGTTTTCTTTATCCAAAACACACCAGACATAGGTGAGTAAGGGTGTACACATATCTGCCCTTCTTCTGTAGCATCTTTACCAAGGACTCTTCTCTCTCTCTGTGGGAAACCATCTGGAATTATTTTATCTGGGGGATATTTGTTCACACTAACATTCCAAGGCGGAGCAAGTATTGTTCATTTGGCTCTAGACAACTCAGACCATCTATTAAGATGGGGGGGGGGGGGACAAGAGCCTGCATTATGGATGACATCGTTCATAATGAAAATATGTCAGAAGTTAACTTAACCAAATCCATGTGTATGCATATCTAAAACTAGTAGGTACATGGTTAGCTGTTACTCTGGCACATGCATTTTTGCTGTAGCAGATACACCACCTGCAGCATCACAAATAAGTTTAATATTCACTCACCTTCTAGGTCCAGTCACAATTTTCTCATTGCCCAATCAGATTAAAAGTCTCCAGAGATCCTGGTTGTGCACTGTTACACAAATTTCTTCCCAAGTAGCAGACATGGTAGCTTTTATTATTAGATTGCAAACCAGAACAGAACAGAACTCCATCTATTCTGGACTTCCAAGAGAATCTGATGGTGGCAGGACTAACAGTTAATATTCCTAGAAGCTCAATCCTGACCACTTTGTTGATGCCACTTGAGGGACCTCTGCTATATCACCACTCCACCCTCTATAGTTTTACTCCTGAGCCAAAGTGAAGACCAATTGAGTGAATGACTTTTATCTTGAAGATAAGTTCTCAAACAGTCTCAGTGCAATGGCAAATTGAAATCTTCTGAACTGTAAAAATCACTCCTTTAAATAGGCTATGGCCCAGTCTGAAGACATGCCCATACATGGTAATAATTCATGCTGTTCATCAGATATACATACCAATGATATGCTTCCAACAGGACATACACATCATAAACTATTAATAGCTCACACAAGTATTTAATATCAAGTTCATTAATAATGTTAGTTTCTGGGCTAGAGTCTTGTGGTTGACTTGTGGTTGCAGTGTCATCCTGTGACACTGACAAGTGCAGCCTAGTAAGAAAGCCAGAGGGCTATGTTTATGTGAAAGTACACAAGGTGTATTGGTAGATAGATTTTTCACACACCAGGAGATTCTTCTGTTTTAACAACACTTAAAAAAGCAGATTCTTCACTCCCAAGATTTAGTATGATTTGGTGTATCCAATATCAATTCATGGAGATAGAGTTAACAATGATCCAAAATTATAGCTTGGTAATGGAAATTTATGAGAAAAGTTGTTTTTCTCAGTAGTCGGGTAAGATGCAAGGGGGGGGGGGGGGTGAGAGAGGTGCCACACATGCTCCCCCCCCCCCCCCCCAAGTCACCAAGGATCTTGTAAATGGTTTAACAATCCAGGCGATCCTGACTTGCCAATGGGGTGCAAGTTTTTTGGTGGGCATTTGTTTCACTGGCCAGCAAGAACAATTAAATTTTTCATTCTTATTTTTGACATGAAATATCAGTATATACCTATTGCTGAGTAGCAGCAATTTCAACTGTCTGTCTGCCAGCCTATGTGTAATTTAACTCCTTCCAAACTGCTGGAGATATTTTTATGAAACTTTTAGGGATGAATTAGGGCACCTCACTGCATGTCCTTGCAGAACTTTCATTCACATTGGGTGGTTATCAGTTTACTTTTATTAATGTGTGTGGTTGGTTGCATGAAACACTAACAAATAAGCAAGTGAATGAAATTTGGCATGTTTATTGATTGTATCATGTTAGTGCGATTAATGAGATTTGTTTCAATAATCCATACATGTTTAATTAAACAAATTAAACATTATTACTGCAGGAGGCTATAGGCTGACCAAAAAAACATCCGTATATTTTTTTAAAAAATGAATAAAAAAATTTTTTAAATAACAATAAAGCAATAATTTTTCTTGTATACTTATAAAAGTGTCAATGTTGATAGCTATAAATCGCTATCCATTCTAAGTTGGAAGATTATCAACTAAAGATCTGTCCACATGCATACTAAAACAGGTTTCACCTGTGTCTACAATGTCTGGAATAAGTTTCACCCATCCACACAGCACCCTATTTCATCCTAACAGATTCAACCTCTAACTATAGCAAGGGAAAGTTCAAGCATGTCAGATTCATTTAACATGTGGTTCTATTGTTGATGTGCATTATTAGGATTTTATTACTGACAGTTCTTTTCCTCCTCTCTCCTCCGTTGTTCAATGACATTGCAGAGGGGAAAAGACAGAATGAAGTAGTACAGGAGCAAATAAAATATCCCTGTTTCTATACTAACTACATGTAACCAATTAATCAGCCCAGCCAATTATTCAGCCCATGAGGGTAATGTGGAGTGGCTTCATTACTATGCCAGTGTGGGTAAAAGAAAACATATGAAACCTGGTGTTGCTGGAGAGAGGTACAATGTTTGTAGAGTGGAGAGGCCTTAAGTACTCAAGTGACACTTGAACCATTCAGCCAGTTTACATGAACTTCAGGGATAGGAACACTGGAGCATTTGTTAGTACACCGCCATGTACGAACTCACACACATGCATGAACTCACACTGACAAAAATACACATAAACATGACACATCATTATCTGTGAGTGTTAATTGTGCTGCTTAGCAATATTTACACTCATGCAAAGGTGTTAATTATGAAGCTTGGCAACAGTGATGACTGTAAGAGAGTGTTGATAATATTCTTCAACACAATCAGTTTGGCTTCCTTGAATCCACTAAAGGACATGCTTTGGTATTAACTCCCAATGTCAATGGAGATCATCATGCAAGAGAGAATTTCTGTTTGTCTGTCTGTTGGGTATCTCCTCCCCACAGTTTTGCACTGATTTAAATGAAATTTTTTGGACAAGTGTAGTTCAACCAAGTTCAGATAATAGTCCCAAATTTTTTTTCTGAAAGTGCCCCCCCCCCCCCCCCTTATTGGGGGAAAACTATCAAAAATGGGTGTTGGTTTCTTTTTTTGGCACAGGTAGGAGGGTTGGAGGCTTGCATGCTCCTCCGCCTTTAAGAAACCCCCAACCACCCCCCCCCCCCAAGTCACCAAGGATATAGTTTAACAAAAAATCTTTATATGTAACCAGTTGCCCCATTAGAAACTTTGACCTTAGGCACTTTCCTTGGATCACTCATGAAAAACTTTGAACCTTGCCACTGTGTTGAGGAAACTTTGACTCTTTCAGGCCTGTGTGAGGGTCTTAGCTAGGCCTACCATATTTACAGATTCAAAAAAGAGGACACTTTGAGAGGGGGAGGGGGGAGGGATATCATATTTTACTAGTGAACTTTTTGTGTGTGAAGGAGCACCATTAATAACATGTATTTGGGGGAAGAAGAAATAGCATCCTTAATCTCATGCTCCCTCATTTTTATTCACCACAACAGAGAACCAGGCTCAATCTTTAACCCTCTACCTGACTACAGTAAAAGTATAAAATATTCATATCATCAATTTTATGCAAGGATATCAATAATTTGGAATTGAAAAGATCCCACCTTCACTTACTCTGGTTAAAGAATTTTGGTTAACATGGCAGATGTGCAGTCCTGATGATGCTTTACTATGTGAAATGAAAAATTCACTCTATTGCATTGTTACCTATTTCACAAAAACACTCAGTCCAAACACTGGGATTCTCATGCCTCTCCTGTTCTCCCAAACATGAAAAATTTTGTCTTCAGTTTTGAAGTGGATCTGCACTTACTTTGGGCATTGTGAGCTTTAAAATAGAATCATCAAATCAAGAAATCAGCCTTCGTAGGAAAGGTGGTAGGATCTATGATAGCATGCAGAGCATCGCACACAGTCACGATAATTTTTCACAAAGAAATATATATAAAAAAGATACCCACCACAATCCCCCCACCACAATCCCCCCACCACAATCCCCCCACCACAATCCCCCCACCACAATCCTCCCCATCATCTACCCTAAGTAGTGGGAGGGGCATAGGGACAGAGAAAAAAGTATGCTCTTCCAGACCACCTCACTGCGCTATTGTTGCTAAGTTGAACTTTTGGTTTTAAAAAAAGAAAGGAGTGTGGCTATTTCAGCGACAAATATTTTTCAACAAAAAGACCAAAATCCCGGACATTTTCAGATATTTCAAAAATCCTCCCGGACTGATATATAATGACCAAAAAGGAGGACATGTCCGGGTAAAGCCGGATTATATGGTAGACCTATCTTAGCTGTCACTGGAAAAGCTAGCCTACGTTAAGTAAGATAGCCAACCTCCTAAGTAAGTGGAATAGCCTACGTATGCCAATGGAATAGCCAGCCTATGTTGACTGGCTATTATAATTTCTTTCTTTCTCCTATACTTTCTTTCTTTCTAAGTAGCTTCATTCCCCTGAGAGAAGGGCTTACTGAGACGAGATAAAGGCTATGTATCATTTAAAATGAGGTAAGATTTCTTCCCTCCTATATTCATACATTCATTCAAAAAAAGAAAGGAAAATGTGACAAATTCTAGAATGCCACAAAACTTATTCTGCACTTAGTAATAGTATATGTGATCTCTCTTTTTTAATAATTGTAATATTTTATATTTATTGTTGATAAGAATAAATATTCTGTTTTACTTCATTACTCAACATTTAATTGCATTGTGATTATGGTTATATCACTATTATAATGAAACTCATAAAAATCATCATGCAATTTGTGAATTCAATTTGTCAAGTCAATCGGCTGTGAATCGGTTTTACCGGTGAGTTGAGGTGATATTCCACAAACTTTGCCGCTGTCTATTGATAGAATTACTTTGTAATGACTACTCTGATAATACAGTTCAATATGATTAATATCTTCCTTCTCTTTGAGAATTCAGAACTTTATGTTGCTTGTTGAGATGGGCATAATAAT
This sequence comes from Lycopodina hypogea, assembly GCA_963969325.1. Lineage (NCBI taxonomy): Eukaryota > Metazoa > Porifera > Demospongiae > Poecilosclerida > Cladorhizidae > Lycopodina > Lycopodina hypogea. The sequence continues at coordinate 2,865,621 of OZ017793.1, read as the reverse complement.
GTTCCAATTAAATGCTCCACTGAATTCTGCTTGTGTGTAATAGTAGATTGGAAATTGTAATAATGTAGCAGCCACTTTTATTTCAAGGTGAGTCCCCCAAACGGAAGGATGGCTCATGTGCTTAACTTTTTCCCTGATTGTTTGCTTGTTTCCTGATTGTTTGCTTGTTCACAGGCATCAAATAATCAGAGAATAGTCAGGATTCAAGTTAGCCTGATGATATGGCCTCTTATTGGGATGTGGTGATCCTCCGTATCTAATTGTTAGAAATAAACAGTTTCCATCTCCTCATGTCAAATGGAGTTTTCGTCCACCAGTTTTGGAAAAAATTGTGGATATTGACATTACAACATCAAAACAAAAACAAACCCATCAATAATACAAACTAAAAAAATAACTGGAGGCATTCTAAATTACTGAGGAAGTGCAGTTATGGAAGTCCAGTTTTCCAACAAGTGCAATCACTGCTAAGTAGAAAAATGAACTTGAAACTCTCCCAATGCCCTTTTAAACTCTGTGTAGGAAATGTTAGTTGGACTGCCATGGTCATTACAGTTGAAGTTGCAAATGAACTTTTGGTCTTTATCAATTACACAGTAACACTTATATCTGTTTTAGTCTCTTTCATGTCCTTCTTCAAAGTGTACTCTTATTTTATATTTCACGGGAGCATGGGGATCCAGCTTGTATGGACTCTTCTACTGGACTTACCCACCAGTTAACTTGGGACAATGAGTCCAACAGGCTGAGTTCAGGGTTAACTAATCACTTGTTGCACCCCCAAGAAACCATGGCAGATAGATGTCCAAATGCTAACATACAATGTTATACAGAACTTTTCATCCACCTCTGTGCCGACTTAGGGCATTATGGGCCCCTGGGCAAGGCAGTACATTGGAACCCCTACCTACACAATTTAACATATACAAGTGAAAATAAAAAACATTTCTTTGAAATCAAAATGGAAGTAGGGATGATGTGTCAGCAAAAAGTGCAGAAACAAGAATTCTGTGACAGTGTGTGTTACAAAATTCCCTACTTCACCGATTCCACATTCTCACATAATGTGTAAGATGTAATGCCGAAAGACTGCCATCTCTTCAATTAGCTTGTAGCCAGCTCATGTAGGATAATTATTCTAAGTTCACAGGAATTTTGCAACACGGACAGATCATGTAGAATTCTAAGTTCACAGGAATCAATGAAGTAGAGAATTTTGTAACACACACTGTCACAGAATTCTTGTTTCTGCACTTTTTGCTGACACATCATCCCTACTTACCATTTTTATTTTAAAGAAATGTTTTATTTTCACTTCTTTCCTTTAGTTTTTGCACACTGTCAGATAGCTGGCTACAGTACTGGATTGGCATCTTGTATACATCTGATTGGCATCCACAAGTGCTGTACTCTACCTGCACCTCTCCAGAGGGAGAGGGAGTGCATTCTCCCAGTAGAGTACTCAATTACTCTTAATTAATTATCAGGAAGTAACAGTTAGCTAGCTATAACAATTCTATGGCTAGCTGTAATAAATTTAGCTACTGAATTTGACTTACATTCACACACAAACTAGTTTTTAATTATCCACGTAGAATTGGTAATGTCAAAATGGCAGTTTCAACTTAATACTGCAGCTATTAGTCTGGGACATACTTCGGTAGTTTGTTAGCATGGTGAAGCAAATAAAGAGGTCATGGACCTGGTCCAAGGAAATAGTAAACTGTTAGTATAACTATTGCAAGATTTGCTGTAACCAGCTAGGCTGTAGCCCTGGAAATTAAGAATATAAAGAATAAGTAGAAAGATGGTGAACATATGGTGATATTGACGAGTCTGGGCTCACTACTTTAACTATTGATTTGGAGGACAGAAACTATCTTGGTAGTTTATGTTGCAGCTTATATGGGCTGCAGGTGAATTTTGTAGCCTAGGTTTGAGCCATAGCAGAGAAAAAGCTTTCATTTTGTATTAGTCTATGAGGCTGCCTTTTTTTTTTGTGGTGATCATCCCTACTTAGAGAGTACTACCATACTCTCTGATATTTATTGTATTTGTACTTCCAACAGAATATGCACTCAAACAAAAAATTTCAGAAAAAAAATATATTGTACAGCATAGATACATTGTTGGAAAATGTATCATGAGCCTTTTAAAAACACACACAAAAAAAAAATCAACATATAAATGATATTCAATTGGTAAATCATACAGACAGATAACATAGTATAAAATTACTATGAATTATTTATTGCTAGAAAAGTACCCATCCTACGGATGGAGAGAGCAAACCCCCCCCCCCCCCCCCCCCCCCACCGATTTTTTTTTTTTTTTTACTGATAACCACTTGTAGGACCTTATGATTATCTCCACTAATATTGAGGGAAGGTTCTGCAAAGCCTCTGCCAAACAGGCCCAGCAATAACAAATATTTATAGTTAGCTTAGTATTGACAGGATATCACAACATACATAATTAGCATTGGCCTTATACTCCTGAGGTTTCTATGCTAGTGTTGCCCAGGGGCAACTGCCCATTGTGCTCCTTCATTAAGACAGCCCTGCATCCACCTTCCTCAAAGAAGGTTTGCTATGCTTACCAATGAGGAAATATAGCAGCAACCCACCCACAGCAGTCCCTTATTCACAAGGAGGAAAGAAGCAACAACAGTATTTTTTAAAAAGCTACTAAAATGGTTTTAATAACTTAATTTAGCTTATATGATAGCATATTATCACACCAAACTATACTCCCTACTCTTAGACAAGCAAATCTGAAACACACAGATAAGGCAAATTTGTTCTAATAAAATTTGAAAACTATTACATGGGAATCACTTTCACATTTGGTTTGCATGTATAATATTAAGTTAATGAATAAACAAGTGTAAAGAAAGAGAGAGAAAAATCGTCTAATTCATTTAGAGTGACTTGAAAATTGCACAAATTACATTTGATTGCAATAGTCAGTTACTGGTCATCTTCATCTTCTTCCTTCTTCTCCTCCTCCTTCTGCAAATCTGATTTCTTCAGTTTCCTCATTAGTTCTGAATTCATCAAGACAAATGGAATTACACCCAATAATAAGTGTTCAAGAATTATAGTTGTACAAGCATTGGATGGATCAGCAGCAGCAACATCTTGGGTTGGAACTAGTTGGAGCAACACAAGTTCAAATACAGTTGGTTGAATTAAAGGTGGTTCAACTCTGAAGCAGGTTCAATGAAAAGTGGCATCACTTTGTAGCAGAATCAAAACCACACTGTAGGCAACTAAACCTAACACAACTGCACTTCAAAACAAACAAACGGCATGATAGATAGAGGGTCCACCATCACCAGTATTTCATGTGTAAGTTGGAGTTTAAGAGGTGTAAAGATAGGGGACTAGTGAGAGAAAGAAAATACTTGTGATCAACAAATGAAAATATTCAATGTGGTCAAAGATGACTTATCAGACTGCCAGAGCAGAAGGGATCAATGCACAGCCATTTCGTACTCTACCTTTTTATGTATGTATGTATGTATGTATGTATGTATGTATGTATGTATGTATGTATGTATGTATGTATGTATGTATGTATGTATGTATGTATGTATGTATGTATGTATGTATGTATGTATGCATTTATGCATTAGTATACAGGATGCATATTGTGATGCAATGCAGGAAGGATGACCTTTGGCAGGGTTGAAGACACCAGCTGTGGGCACTCCACAGACAGCACATCTCTTGCTCTTACGATAGTGACCCAATGCACATGATTCACAGAAGTAATGCCGACACCTGCCACAATTGATCACAACACACACACACACACACACACACACACACACACACACACACACACACAAAATCTAAATTGCAACATCGGTTACTGAACATGTGAACCGGCTCAAGCTATTGTAGTATCCATTTCCATTCTCATGAGGCACGTACTTCGACATTCATAACCTTTGAAGCACCACTGTCTTATGTGTACATGATGGCCTGGAATGACCTTTTTGACAAGGGGACAGAAAAATCACCTTGTTTCAGTCGAGTCACAATGTCTATAGCTATAAAATCCTGCATGTGTCTGTCTGAGTTATTGGATTTAGAGAACCACTGGGCCAGTTGTAATGAAATTTGGTGTCAACACTTAGGGTGGGTGAAGGATAGCTTTAATGTAAGATAATTTGGAATTGTATTTCTTACCCATCTATCCTCTTTTTTTTCCTATTATAGTGTAATCACGGGGCTGATAGGAATAAAATTTGGCATGAGCACATGGAGTGGGTGGGGGATGATTTAAAAATAATAACATTTGGAATTGCAGGGGGGATTTTTACCTATCTTTTGTGCATGTGTTATTTTGTTGTTACTTTTTTGCAAACCCTCCCATTGCATGGCTCTTGGTTAAAAAATACAGAGTTTAAACTGTTCGTCAGACTCTTTTTCCATCCAATCTTTCCCTCAACCCCTTTATTTTCCCTTTCTTTTCTTTCCCCCTCCCCCTTATTTCCCTTCACTTTTCAACAGCAGTGGGTATGGTCAACGCGAGTACAAGGAGGAGGGGGATTTTATTTCCTTTCTTTTCCATCATTTCCCCCCCTTTCCCTTATCTGCAATGTGCAGTGCCAAAAAGGGTGCCCAATTGGAAGACCTACTTTTTTTTTTGTTCTTTTTTTCTTCTTCCCATTTTTCCTTTTCGTTTTCAACTGATATAGGCATGAGCAAAAGGGGTTCAGAGAAAGTGGTGGAGGTGAGGGGGGGGGGGGTAGGAGAAGAAAGAAAATACACTGTCCATCATAATCAAATCCTCTAAAGGTCTCTTACCTATTTTGACTTCCATTGTACTTGCCTGTACTCTCAGGTCAGATCCAGAATAGCTATGAAAATAGTTCCACCTAATCTATCAATAAGATCTTCCACCCTTTCTCGACTCTCCATCTGCCTGTCTGTTTGTCTGTCTGTCTGCCCATCTGTCTGTCTGTCTGCCCATCTGTCTGTCTGTCTGTCTGCCCATCTGTCTGTCTGTCTGCCCATCTTTCTGTCTGTCTGCCCATCTTTCTATCTGTCTGTCTGTTTGTCTGCTGGTCTGTCTGCCTGAGTTGCAGGATTAAGAGAACTGCTTGGTCAATTGGGATGAAATTTGGTATGGGCACCTTTTACCCTCTTATTTTCTTTCCTTCCCCTCCCCCCCCCCCCCCCCCCGTTCCTTTTCCCCTTACCTTCTGCACTGCAATTGGTGAAGTCAAAGTGAGGAGAAAGGGGGGGGGAGTCATTTTCTACTTTTCCTTCCCCACATTTTTTCTTTCCCTTTTCCACTACAGTGAGCATTGCAAAAGGGGGTCCAGCTTTTGAAATTAGCCCCACCTAATCTATCAATAAATTCTTCCACCTTTGGCATCAGGCCATCCTTGGTATCGGGTAGGCATCACTCGGGCACTGTACTAGTGTATATATGAGTGTGCGCACATACACACACACATGCACACACACACTGTGAATTACAACTTGTACAGGGCATACTTGGTCACAACAGGAGTGTTGAAGACTTCCCGGCAGAGGTAGCAGGCAAAGGGCAAGTCCTCATCATCACTGTCACTGACCTCATACTTCTCCATGTCTACATGCACACACACAACACACACACACCACACCACACACGCACCACACACGCGCGCACACACACAACACAACATACGCACACACCACACGCACGCACGCACGCACACACACACACGCACACACAAGAAGAGGGATAGAGAGGAGAGGAACAACAGAAATGAGGTTAATCAAGGGGAAAATTGAAACACTGCATGTAATATATTTTTAGGTAATTACACTGTGGCATTAATCACTCATTATTCATTAATTATATTGGTCATTGGTTAGAAGCTATTCTTGTTAAAACATTCAGACAGTTTAACATGTCCTATATTACTAATCATGGTGCTTTATAAGATGGGGCAGGGGCAAAATTTGTCCCACTCCTGGAATTTTTTTTTTACCCTCCTTAGACTTTTCTCCCCTCCCCATTGAATATTTAATGAGGACCTTTCGGTCAAATTTGAGCATCAAGTTCAAATACAAATTCTGAACCATACTCCATATAGTGGTGGTGATTAGTGCTCAAAAGGTGGTTAAAATAACATTAAAATATTGGGA
>OZ017793.1:2727696-2859269 GCA_963969325.1 Lycopodina hypogea | reverse complement strand
AAGAAGTGTGGGAGGGAGGTTATGTCAGGACAACGACATCTGGAGCAGAAAGACAGAGCAGCAGCAAGGGCTACGCTATCCAGGAGAAAACATATATGTCCATCTGGGTTCAAACCACATATGTTCCACTTGGAAACCTTATGCCTTTTGACCATTTCACTTTATTTTTTAGGAATTTTTTGTGTGGAAAATTTGAATCCTGTCTTCTACACAAGGGGGGCAATTTTTTGGTTATTGGGGGTTGCATACTAAAATTCATAGCTAATATAGAGACACAATTATCTAAAGAAGTTTGAACAGAGAGGAAAAAAGATGGAGAATGAGTGATTTAGCAGAAGCCAACATTGCAAATCATAGAGAATCATAAGAGAGGATGATGGAGGGAGAGGTTGGGAGGGAGAGTGATAGAGAAAGGGAGAGGGAGGGTGGGTGCCAGGGAGAAAAAAGCACACATGGTTTGACTAACCTTCCCCGACACACTGGTTCTCTTCAAACTCCTGTCCAGCTGCCATCCACTCTTGTAGTCACCTCTGTCATGCAAAAACTTGCAACTATCTAGAAGAAACAACAATATACTTTAACACAGAATGACACCATGATGACCACACACACCTCCAAATCCACAGAATCCTGTCTCCTTGTAGTCCTTGCAGATATCGGGTTGATAGTCCCACCTCACTGTGGACCTTAGGAACTGTGGGGCCTGAAACGGACCTTTCCTGAGGAAGCAGGACAAAAAACAACACTGTGATACAAACATTCTCCTATCAACAAGTTCACAGACTGCATGCAACCTAACTACCATAGCAACTAAACAAACAGTCTGGTTCCTATTAATTATTTGTTCAATACAACTAATTTCCACAGAAACTAAATAAACTTCCTTGATACAATTGATTATTCATTTTTTACTTGTTACAACCTGTAACTTACTCCATCCTTTCGGACCACAGAGTTGGTGTAATTCTAGGAAATATTCCATTCCCTATAACAGACTATCTGCTCACATTCACGTCTAGCTATGACTCATACATATCTATCCAGCTGCATCAAACACTGCATACACATCATATGTTACTCTGCATTACACAAGCATTGAGGAAGAGACACTGACTGTTGGCTTACTTTTTACTGGTCTCGCCTTTCTTCTTGGCCTGTGTGGGAAAACAGCACATGCAAAATAAATTATAATAATAGGAGTAGACTCCATTATGGGGAGTGCAGGGAATAAACACTGCAAGCCTCAGGACATGAGATATTCATGTGGGATTCTGTTCAGTGGTATTCTAGAGCCAGCAACAACCACCCCCTGCCTTACGTAAGCACTCAGTTCATCAGTATCATAGCCGTGTGTGTGTGTGTGTGTGTGTGTGTGTGTGTGTGTGTGTGTGTGTGTGTGTGTGTGTGGTGTGTGTGTGTGTGTGTGTGTGTGTGTGTGTGTGTGTGTGTGTGTGTGTGTGTGTGTGTGTGTGTGTGTGTGTGTGTGTGTGTGTGTGTGTGTGGAGTGCTATTGGTGGATATCCTTTTCTTTAGGCTGAAGGTATAAATTACCAAATAGTATGGAGGAGAGAGAAGTTGGACTACTTTTCCAGGCCTAATTTGGAAAAAAAAAATCAACAATAAAAATAATTTAAAACATTTACATTGGATGAACTCCAACCCCCACACCCCCACCCCCCCTGAACTGTACTCTTTGTACTACCTTCAAAATGTTTATATTTTGAATAACTTGAGGGAATTGATTGGTTCTTATTTAATGGCCAGTCCATGATGTGCACATCCACGCTCCTTAAAAAATATATGCTCACATTAAAATAGCCTCAACTCTTTTACTAGTATGAATCACCAAGTAGTGTTGTGTCTCAGGGCTCAAAAATCCAGCACATCATGAACAGTCCTTTAAACTAATGTGGTTGCATGCATTCATGAGATAGCACATCCCCTTCAACATTTGTATCTGGTAAGAATGGACAAATATAGCATAGGGAGATAAGCAGCTCCAAGTCTAATCTTGTCCTCTGACTTAATCCCTCAACTCCCTTCCCCCCCCCCCCCCCCCCCCCCCCCCCCCAAAAAAAGAAAAGAAAGACATTTCAAAGACCAAAGAAAGGAAAAGTAAAGAAAAAAACACTTGCAAACATTGCTGGTCAGGTGAGTGCTGTATTTTGGTCCATGTTGACTTATGTACCTTGACTTCAGTGTCTATCTCTATTGTAGCAGTAGCCCCCATATCTTGAGGGCCTTCTCTCTCCTTCTTCTCCAGGGACCTGTACGCCATGGTCACTTTGTTCCCACCTTCCTCCTCACTCCCTCCACTGTCCTCATCTGCATCACAGAGGCAGACAGACAGGTAGACTGACAGACAAAGAGACATGACATACATACACACACATACAGAGGTCACTAGTAGGTGACCAGTCATAAATTTTGAAATCACATTCGTAAATCATCCTTCAGATATGAGATTCAGCAAAAAAAAAAGGGGGGGGGGGGGGGGGGGGGGAAAGGCATTGCTTCCCTTTGAACAATATTTTCCTCAACTTGCCTAGTGAATAGAATACTAGAAGCAATGGCCAGTTCCAACGGTTAAATATACCTACTAAATTATGTTTACATGGCAGTTTGTGTGTGTGTGTGTGCGCATACGTGCGTGTGTATAATACATTACTATTACATACTATATCTGGGAATATAAAAAATTATAATTATGGTTGAGAGGCTACATCTCCCTCCCCCCTCCCACTTAACTCTCTCTTAGCCAAACAACTAAATGATTAATTAGGTTTTGAAAAGGGATATTGGACAACAGAGTGATAATATTATTTCTCTAGATCATACATATGCAATTTCACATGCATAATGAATTTCACATACATAATGTAATTTAACAAGATGATTACCTAGTGGTTTATTGAGTGCCTTTGTGTTAGTCCTCTGGAAGACTCTCTTCTTGCCTCGTCTCTCTTCATTACGTACCACTGCACTCTCCTCCTCATCGCTGTCATCTAGGGAGAAGGAAAGTGAAGTACAACATTCTCAAATAACTTCAGTATCTTATCTAATACTAACGCCATATGAATCGTGGATCAACATGGATACAAAACCACACCCACAATACATGAAGTATAGATTTAATAAAGCCCATCAAGAAAAAAGAAAAATAATAATCTTGATATTAAAACAATTAATTTAATTCAGAGTAGAATGGAATTAAAATTTTGAAAAAGGAAAAGAAATAATAAGGCAAAATTAATTAATCTATTATTTATATATATATATATATATATATATTGGTGTGTGTGTGTGCGTGCGTGTGTGTGTGTGTGCGTGCGCGCGCGCTCTCTCTCACGTGCATGTGTGCTCATACATGCATGTATGTATTGTATGTGTGTCTAGGCATCATGGACAAGCCCTGGGACTAAAAATGGCCAAAATTTGCCATGTGGTCTCCAAGTAACTGGGTGAGTGTTAATTGCATGTGGGTGTAGTTTTGTCATAGCTACACCCACAGGAAGTTGTTTGGGCTGCAAAAACCTAATCAAAAGACCAATCAGGTTGAAATTTGGCATGTGGTCTCCAAGAACTCGGGTAAGCATTATTAACTACATGGGAATGTGGTTTGGCCTGGCTGTAGCCACATCCACAGGAAGTTATTTCGCTATCAAAAGCTATTCAATGGACCAACCAGCCTGAAACTTGGCATGTAGTTTCCAAGGAACGAGGTGAGTATTATTAAACATGTGTGTCAATGGGTGTGGTTTGGCTATAGCCACACGCACAAGAAGTTGTTTCGCTATCAAAAGCAAATCAAAGAATCAACCAGGCTGAAATTTGGTATGTGGTTTCCAAGGAACCAGATGAGCATTATTGAGCCTGTGTGGGTGTAAAATTGGTGTGGTTTGATCATGGCAACACCCATAGGAAGTAATTTGGGCTGCTAACATGCCGAAACTTGATATATGGACTCCACACCAAGGTGAGCGTTATTAACTACATGTGGGGGTGGCAATGGGTATGCATTGTCATAGCCACACACACAGGAAGTTGTTTTGGCAACCAAAATCTGATTTATGGACCAATCAGGCTTAAATTTGGCATATGGACTACAAGTAGCCGTGTGAGCATCATCGAACATGCGGGTGTTTTTTAAAAGCCACACCCACGGGAAGTCATTTTGGCTACCAAAATCTAATTCAAAGACTTACCAGGTTCAAAGTTGGCATGTAGTCTTCAAGTAATCGGGTGAGCATTATTGATCAAACATGGGTATATAAATGGGTGTGGTTTGGTCAGCCACACCCATAGAAATTTATTTTGGCTGCCAAAAGCTAATTAAAGGACCAACCAGACCGAAATTTGGCATGTGGTTTCTAAATAACCATGTGAGTATTATTAACCACATGTGGGTGTGTGGTAACCACACACCCACAGGAAGTTATTTTGTCTGCAAAAAGCTAATTAAAGGACCAATCAGGCCAAAATTTGAGTAACTTCCATAATTTTTCATGGTGATATTGGCCGGGCATTGCCCCCTACTAATAAATAAATAAAAGGGTGAGACTATATGGGTTGGTGTAGAGTATAGAAGTAGCTCTGACTAGTGTCGGTGGGAGAAGACCCACCATTCCCTTGAGATAATGACAGGGGCTAATTAAGACTATTCACTTAGAGGTAAGGACTGATGATTATTCAGGCTAAAGTGGTCACTCTAGTTAGAGATTTTAGGGGGGAGTGGCTATCATTTATCAAGCTGTGATCTATTCAAGTAGGCAGAACTGTTCTTATCTGTTTAGAATCCATGACTTAAAGGCCACCCCAGGTGAAGAGTCAGTTGGGGTGAAGCATGACCATGGGTGTACATAAATTTTTACTTTTCCATGAAGAAATAAATCATCCTTTTGCAAATAGCCAAAGGCAATTATGACAACAACAGAGGTACAAGTGAAATATGTATTCCACTCATTAAAAATAAAATTAAAAAAAGAAAGAAAAAAAGGAAAAAAATATCTTCTAAATTGTGTTTTAGTGCAATGGTGTGTACCTGTGAACAAAATTGTCAATATTAATCAACCACAAGATTTACCAGTTGGAGGACGTTCCCTCTTCCGGTTAGCTGCTGAAGCTCCGCCTCTATTTCGCTTCTTGAAGCGAATAGTACTTTCCAATTCCATTCTCACCTGAATTAAATTTTGAAAATTTCAAAAACGACCTAATTAAGCGAAACTGGGGTTATTTTTTTAAAAGCCTAGTTTAGAAGGTAAAGGGTTAGCCTGTTCAGTAAGACTGTTTCCGTGAAGGGATGGCTCAAAAGTTGGCGTCCTTGGGGACTAAGCTTGCAGGTACTGGGGTAAAGCTAGCAGTGACAAGCCAGAGTAAGTAATGTGGTATTAAAATTGAAATGTAAAGTTTTTACTGTAAAAACAGACACAATAGTAATTCAGTGTGCTTTATTTGGAATGTTAGATCTGGCTAAAGCAGCTCAACCCCATCTAAAAACCTTTTGGGGGCACGCACGCGTTGAGCTAGGTCCACCTAAAATCTCCCAATGGCCAGAGATCAGGAAGGGCTTCTATGGAATCTACAACAAGGCTCTTTCTGGTGAATTTTTGGACTCTACTGTCTCCCAGGCAACAAGGAACTCTCTCGTTACTTTAGAAGTTCTCTGCTGGTTCTACGTTGGGGAAATCATTGGCAGAAGAAGCATTATTGGATATAAAGTGTGACTTAAGACATTGACTTCTCATGGAGTGTTTGCAGTGAACTGTGTGTGTGTGTGTTAGTCATTGACCCTACATTCACATTTGCTGTGGTGATAGTTTGCTGGCATGCACCTGCTAGCATTGTAGAAACAAAGTTATATTCAGATATTTAATAATAGAGTGATTGAGGTCTTAGGAGATGAGAAAGTGTTAGTAAAATATCGCACTTAGTGTATGAAAGCCACTTATTAAACGCCATTCATCATATTGCTTCCTTTAGTACATTTAATGAGGATTTGAACATTGTTGGACCAAGATCCAGTATGTAAATAATAATTGAATACTCTCATATATATATATATATATATATATATATATATATATATATATATATATATTGACACTTCAATGTAATTGATTAAGTTGAGTAGACAAGGTTAGGCCTCCATTTTATTTCTTCTGTGTGTTTTGGGCAAGCAGTCTGTGATGTTATAAGCAGATTCAACAACACAGTGTGATCATTTGTTTCAATAAGGTATGACAGTTGCATGCAAACAGGAGCCAAGCTGTGAGTGGCTTGAGGCTTGGCTGAAGATATTTAGTACCAAGATGCTCAAGGAATGTCCACATGAAACAAATACTGTACATCTACTGCTCATTATTCAGAAATCTAGCAAAGGTGATTGATTGCATACAAAGTGTGTGTTGTTTTTTGTTTTTTTGCCTGGTTTTGGGTTTGTTCTGTTCTTTGTTTTTCTGTATTCTTGTTGGGGTTTTTTTTTTTTGGTTTTGGGTTTGTTTTTTTAAATTTTTATCAGCTTTATCCATCTTGTTCCAGCTTCCTAGTACAGGAGTTGATCTGTGATAGACAATATATACACTGACTGGCTTATGATTACATTCAAATATTTTAACACAAGTTGCTATGTGGTGGGTACAAGAGAAATACAATGTTGGCAAGCTGTATCTTTCTTTGGTGTATGCTTTTTTCTTCTTTTTCTCTCCTATACCAGATTTGCAACCAAATATGTTTACTTTTTGAACTTGTTTTATTGGTTGGGGGGGGGGAGCAATAACGAAAAGAAATCCGATGAAAATGGGGAAGACCCTCCCCCTATGGAGAGAAGGAAAAAAAGGGGGGGGGGGGGGGGGTGAAGAAGAAAGAGAGATAGCATGAAGAAGGTCTCTGTCTTTCAACCTATTTATGTTTCTCCCACAACATCACTTTGTTAAGTCTTGTAATAGTCCATTTAGTATTAAAATCAACTAAATTTTCAGTAAACGTCTGGGACTGCTATAGCTATAGGTTTATCAATTCAGGTAAACTAAATATGGAGCAAAAAATAGTTACGGGACATCCTTGATGTGATTCTGAATAAATCAACAATTAATCAAGAAATGAAGGCTATGAGGGGGGGGTGGGGAAGTTCAATGTTCAGAAGTAGATTGCAGGGATTTATAAGGTAGATGGATGAAGCAATATCCAAGCTTTTGGAATGGTGTTTTAAGTACAAAAAAATATGATGCTGTATATCAATTGTAAATTTATAGTGCATAAATATTGGTAATTAACTTCATAGCCATACTAATGAGATGTACCATTCAGGAAGTAATACCATATTAAGGTTTCATATATACCCAAAGTATCGGCTGCCAGTCTAAATGCGAGTTTAACTCTGTCAGAACGAAAATAGTAGATAGTGTTCTCCACAACACAACCCCGAAATAGAAATATAGTATATGTGATTGTTTGCATGAACATCTTGTAAAAATTATTTCAAAAATATCTTGGAAGAAAAAAGGCTATATAAATAAATAATAATATTTGTTTGACCCCCGGGGGGGGGGATTGAAAGGGAACAAAACTCTACCCACTTGAAAGACCCCTTACCAGTCACCATTTACCAATTCCGATCATATTCACTGATCGATGTCATCATTCTCAGCCATTAATCAGTCCACTGCATGACACCAATTGTTTCTGTCCTTAGCTTGTCTTGACCATGCTTTTCCTGCATGTTTATCAATCTCGGCTCTCCAACAGGTTTTCTGTCTTCAGTTTCTTTTTTGATCACATGGTGTCCATTGAGTGAGTCTTTGGTCCAGCGATTATCATTTATTCATGCTATGTGGCCTGCCCAGTTCCATTTAAGTTTCTTTATTGCCTCGATGTAATGCTAGTGTATTTTAATTGGTAATTTTTAATTTTTTTATTATTATTTTTTTTTATTTATTTTTTTTTTATTTAATTTTTTTGAAAATTTTCTTTTCTTTTTTTCTTTTCTTTTTTTAATTTCCAACTCTTCTTCATTATCTTTGTCTAACTCTTCCTCATAGCTATATTTGTCTCCATTGTTCCTTATTCATAGCATAACACTTCACACCTTTAGGTTAGTATCCATGATGTTACAACTATTTGCCTTCTTTGGTAGCAAATATACATGAACACACACATACACATCTAACAATGTTACTGCACTTCCGCTTATTGAATCGAACAAATGTTATTTTTAATATTAGCTTGTAATTTATACACATTTCCAGAAGTCAAGGTTACTGTAGCTTCTAACTCTTATGTAGGCCCTATTTCATTCTCTTTAGAATTCATGTTTTGTTGGGTTTTTTTTGTTATTATTCTTTTATATTTCATCATTTACATCCACTATATACTTCCCCAGATAATTATAGCTATCGAACCTTGAAACACCAACAAGCCTAACAACTTTTGAACACTGCTGGTTTAACCTATATCAAGTATTTGAGTTTGGTCAGCCAATTAAGATTTTCAGTGATTACAGTAGATAAAATCATAACACATGTGTTGCTATTTTTTCTGGAATTAAAAAAAAAATTTTTTTGTTTATTATCTTTTTCTTCTTTTTTTTTTTAATAGTTAATCTGAGGCTAAGATTATACCAAATGAATATTTAGAACCCATGGAAAAAACACTTCAATAAAAAAAATTTTCACTAACTTCTACAGTATTACAAAATAGTTCTCTACTCTAGTGGCAGTCTGTCCATAGTTTGCTATAAGAATTTAATGGCATGCCTCATCAATCTAAATCATTCCACACTAGCAGGGTTACAAGCTTTACCTGGCTAAAAAGGTACCGATTTACTTGAATCACCACACTTAGCAAAGAGCTCTGAAGCACTTTTTAAAACATCCTTAAAAAGTGGAACAATGAGCTAAAATTTATTGTCAAGGAAAATTTTGACTGCTAATTAAAAAATAAAAATAAAAATAAATATATATATATATATTATTATTATTATTTTGTTTATTATTATTATTTTTTTGCTAATAATTAATTACCTTCCAGCTTAACAAGCCTCCTACAGCAGCATTGTGTAATGCTGAAAGTATATTGCCAAAATTCAGTTGACAGCACTACTTGCCCATTTTTTTTGTTGTTGTTTTTGAAAAGCCAGAATATTGATGAAGGATGGTGTAATACTGAAAGGTAGATTGCCAATAATCACAGGACCAAAAAAAATTGGCCTTAAGCCCTATAAAAAAATTTTAAAATAATGATTGAAACCCCACAGGAAATTAAAAAAAAAAAAAATAAAAAAAAATAAAAAATAAAAAAATTAAAAAAAAAATCATAAAAAAAAAACCCATAAAAAAAAAAACCCCCCCAAAAAAAAAACCTATAAAAAAAACAAAACAAACTAACTTAAAATCCCATAGAATATCTTGACGTAAAAGTCCCACTGAAATCTCCTGAAACCTTCTGATATCTAACAATTTGTCAAATTCGCCTAAATCTCTTAGCAAAATTTTGTCCCTAGCTTTTGGAAGGTTATTGGAAGGTTGTTGGAACAAATTCAACCTTACTTTGGATTGGGGGGGGGGTCATTCAAATACAACACCAAATTACTTCTTTGAGGGCATGGCTTACCGTTGATTTTTGGAAAGGCCAGAATATTTTGCGAGATCGAAAAGTTTACATAATATTTGAATGTGTTCTAAGAAAATGTAATTTATGTTATGAATAGAAAAATTTTCTTTTGTTTGTGAATATTGCTTGCATAGATTTTTGAGACATCAGAGTACATTTAGCTCTACGTTTGCATCACTAAATATCACTATAAATTTTGGTGTGGACTGAATGCTAATTCCCTTGAATAAACTGCCCCCCCCCCCCCCTCTTTTCAAAATACTGGCTCCATCCTGCAGAAGTAAGGAAAAATTTCAAATGTAACCAGGACAGTTTGTCCAACCCCCTCCCTAAAAAAACCTAAAAAATGCAATGTTGCAATAATGGTGGAAGCGGAACCTGCGGTAACTCGAACCAGAAACTCTGTATAGAAATCCAGCTAAGAGTCTGCAGTGACTAAATCTCAGTACGAAATGGTGATTCCAAGATTGTTCCCTGTGGTACTGGTTAACCTAGTAGTGATATTTGGTTTCATAAACAGCCAGGAGGTGCGAAACAAGACAGAGAAGGAAGTATTTTATCTATTGACTCAGCTGCCCTACTTCAACTCTATTCCTTCCCTGAATCCATCCTGGGATGGAGGGGATGACGTTCAGCCAGCATTAAACCTAGCTATGGATCAGATCAACAGACATGATGGTTTTCTGGATAACTACACCTTGCAACTTGTCCATGGTGATAGTGGTTGTGATAGGGAGTTGACTGTCAGGACTCTTGAAAATTTTGTGACCCATGGGTATATGCCACATAGAAAGGGGGTGACAGGAATCATTGGTCCAGGTTGCTCCTCTTCTTCTGCTGCTCTGGCTCCATTAGTTGGCCGACCAGATATAAGTTTGGTGGCAGTACATGGTGCAGGAAGTCACACTCTGGCCAACCGTACAAACTACCCACACCTTCTGGGGGTACTTGGGACAACTGAAAGTTTTGCACAATCTTTTCAGTACTTACTTGAAAGAGGGAACTGGTCAAGGATAGGAATTTTGTATGATAGTACTCGTATGTATTATTCAAGCGTAAAGAGCCAATTACTTGAGAGGATTGAGAAGTATGGTGCATCCCAGCCCAAAGTGTCTGTGAATTTTCTCTCTACAGTATCTAATATTTTTATTCCAATACGAGGCATTCAGGAAGAAATGCTACGAATTGTGTTTATTATGTGCCCTCTGGAACTGACAAGGTATGCATTGTGTCTCTCTAGAAATATGAACAATGACTTCAGAGAGTACCAATGGGTGATCATGTCACGCCGGATGGAAGAGCTGGTGCAACCTGTCAAATTCACTTTGGATGGCGTTTTTTATAATTGTTCAAGTAAGGAATTGATGGAGGTGTTAGAGAGAGCTTTTTTGTTAAATTATAACCTCCTTCCTGATGATGACGCTGATCTCATATCGAACGTGACATATACAGAATTCCTTGAGGATTACCAGAAGTATAGAGAAATTTACAACTCACTACCAGATGTTGTTCATAATTCAAGCTACACCTACTGGGCAACATATTTATATGATGCAGTATGGGCGTGGGCAGTTGTTTTAGACAACCTAACGAAGACCCACCATGATTTCACTATTACCAGTGCATATGGAGATGTTGAAAGATCGAAAATGATAGTGGAGCAGTTCTATAGGACTTCCTTCCAAGGAATGTCAGGGCCAATAGCATTTTCTAATCAAACTGGTTTTGTTTCGAGGGAAGTGATGGTGCAGTATATCACCAACTCTGAAGAGATTATCATTGCATTGATAGACCCAGATGGAGGCGTAAGATGCTCAAATGGACTGAACTGCACCAATAGTACAGAAATTACTTTCATCGACGACTCCTTTCCTTCTGAGATCTTACGAGAAAGCAAAGGTTTGGCAATATTTTTTGTCATTGTCACTATACTAGAATTATTTATCACAGTGATGCTCCACATAGTCACCACAAAGTACTCTAACTCTCCGTCCATCAGAGCATCTAGTCCAAAACTGTTGCATCTGTCATATATTGGTGTGTATCTTTTAGTGACTGGAACTTTCATGTGGTCCTTCTATTCAGCAGTGCAAATTCAAATTCTGTACAGGCACTATTTCTGCCAGATTTTGTGGGCTTGGACCCTTCCTGTGGGATTTACATTATCCTTTACTCCTGTGGCCATGAGAACATGGAGAATTTATCGCATCTTTAAGCACTACCTTAACCCAGGTCGCTTCATTTCCAATCGTATTCTCATCAGTGTAGTTGTATGCTTGACTGTGTTGAATCTAATAGTGGCTGTTATTTGGACTGCAGTTGACCCATTAGTGCTGAAAGAGGCAGTTCACTTCACTGAGAATAGGCATACAGAATTAACTGTACGTCAGGTTGATCAGGAATGCACTTGTAAATATTTTATCTACTGGAGAGTGTTGATTGCAATCATGCAAATGGGACTTCTGCTGCTAGTCACAACATTTGCTGTGCTCACTAGACATATGGGAAATTCATCTTTTACAACTTCATCTCTTCGTGTCATGATGTACTTGCTGTCAATCATAATCACATTTCTAGCTATTTTGTATGCCTTAATCGAACTTCTGAACATCGAGGACTTAATGTACTACTTTCGTTTCACCATCATCTCCTTCCTTGTCAATGCAATCATTTGTGTCTTCATCCTGTGTGTATTCCTCCCTCCCATCATTCCAGTCCTGAGGGAGACTAAAGTCAAAATCACTAGCTATGTCACTGTTGTAAAAAATCTTTAAGTATAATCCAAAAAGTGGTGAACTCAAAGTTGTCTCTAAGTGTGTGTACATTCAGTGTCTATAAGGTGGACCCAGTAGTTAAGGTCCTTACTGGAGCAACAGGTGCTTGAATTGAACAGAGGGAAAGTCCAAACAGGACTAGTATTGGAAGGGCAGGAATTCTCTTAATATCTGATATGGGGGGCCGGTATGTGGAAAGTGTACACGGAAATAGTGTCACAATTAGTGAAAAAAGTCTGGGCACAAATAATGTTTGAGGTTGGGGAATCCCCCGCCTGACACCGAATCTGGCGGGAATTCTTGGTCCTGTTTTGAACACTGGCGGGGCAGTAAGTAGGAGCATGGAACGGGTGAAGAAGACCAAGGTTGGGGAACTTTTCGTGGAAGGGTGGGAATTCATGCAGACACTGGGAGAAGGAGCTTACGGAGAGTAAGGAGTCTGCCTATGAGCTTTTCAGCTTTCTTTATTGAAGGCTATGAAGTGTGTGCATTGAGAGCAAGCTGTGACTACGTGAGAATTGTTTGTATGGCTATACTAAAGCTCACCAGACTACTTTAATTCAGTCATCTTGTTAAAGATGAATGCCAGCCAGCTTATGTATGCCAACTAGTTGTATACATTATTTGCCTATAGATTCATGGCAGCCGTAGAACATACCTCCTGTCTGTTCATTGTTTTACCTTAATAAAATGTGTCCTTAGAAATCCACTTAACAGCTGAAATATTGAACTGGTTTATTACCTACACTGTGATTCCTACTGTTACGGGCCATTGTGAGGCTGCAGTTTCCATATGGTAAAGGGTAATTTGAATTGGATGTATGCATAGGTGCCAACCTTGAGATTTAATTAGAAAGGAGCCAACCTTGAGGTTTAAATAGAGATATTCATGTGTTGAGAAAGCATGTGTTCCACCAATTCCTACTTCACCAATATTTATATCTCTTATAGCACGGATTTTGTTTCATGCAGTACAAAATAATAGAAATCTATTTGTAACCATAAGAATGATAGATGCACCTAAAGGACCATCTGTACTTTCAAGTGAAATGCAAGAGACAGTTGTGCCTATGCATACATTTGTAATGAGATAGTTGGGTTAGGATTGAGTGTGAGTGTGAATGAGGCATCTACAAGAGATACAGAGGAACTTTCATAACTCGAGACGTCTCATTATGGATCATTAAAGTGCAAAGTTTCGGCTCCATGCAGTGTGTGTGGAAAGAGGGTGGGTGGGATCATGTGATGCCAGGTTTTTGACCTGCGGAAGGAAGCATGGCTGCAGACCACTCCTTTATCTTCATTTACAATAATTACAATCATGACAGTAGAATTGCTGTTATATGGAATGGGGAGCAGTAACACAGAACCACGCCCCTTTCTGTTATAGTGCAAGGTTTACCAGCCTTCATAAATACCTTCTAAAGTCAGTCTGCCTTCAATAAAAAAAGAAGAAGTTTCTCTAAGTAGAACATTTGTGCCTGTATATGGTAGCAAAGATCATTATCTCACATTTTCAAATGTGTGTAATGTCCCTAAGGAACTGACTTGCGTATATTGAGCATGGACCTCACTGATGAGGATGGATTGTTTCAACATTTTTTAAAGTGATGCTTCATACCCACTGCAGGGTGAGGCTTGCTGTGCACAAGGAGACCAGAGAATGTGTTGCCGTGAAAATCATCCACCTGAATGCCTCAGGGCATGGAGGGGACATCGGGCTGTCGCAGGAGTGCCTCAAGAAGGAAGTAAGTTGATCTGCTTGGGAAGATGTAGGTGAATTCCAGGATGGGTGGGCATCCGAACTGTTACACATTGCATCTTGATTGAGTCTGGTGAGGGTTCTCTGGGTGTGGAAGCATTCCATGTGGGGAGTGGGTATGGTGTAGCCATGGTTATTAGGTTTTATGCTGCACAACCATTTGTAGCCCTATGTGTTGACACTTTGGAAGCATTCTATCCTAATGGAACTTCAGGAAAAAGATGTGAGTGAAAGGAAGAAAAATATTCTTATTTTGGTTGGGTTTTGTAGATGTCTATCAACACAAATTATATTTAGAGGTGAGGAAGGGCAACTGATAAAAACAAGAAGGAACTTGTCAAGCTGGCCAGTTCTGTGTGCACCTCAGATAGTGGGAGTTGGGAGTTTTTACCAGCATTTTTCACACTGAACTGTTCTAATTTATGCTCACTGTGACATGTACACCACTTCAACCTGTTGTTATGGACCTTCATCTTTATTGTAATGTGAATCATTAAATGTACAAGTGTTGCTTGTGTAGGTGTGCATTATGAGAATGCTGCGACACGACCATGTGATTCGTTTCTTTGGCCAGCGGACTTGTGATGACGTCCACTACCTATTCCTTGAGTATGCTGATGGTGGAGAATTATTTGATAGGATTGGTGAGTTATTGACATGATTAGCAGACTAGTGAGGCATCCATGGCAATTGAAATCAACTTAGGGGTTTGTTGTTGGCATGTAAAATGTGATTGTGTTTTTATTGTTTTCTTGTTTTTAAATTGGAACAAAATAAACGCAGAATCTTTTGGTGATTATTTTTTTGTTTGTTTAAATTTCTTTAAATACTTTAAAATTTATTAATTTATTTTGCATAAGCTTAAAAGTTCATTTTGGTATGGAATAGAACCAGACAAAGGAATGGAGCCTGGACTTGCACATCATTTCTTCTTACAGCTGATCAATGCAGTGGTGAGTGTCATTCTCAGCAAGATATAGAGTGTATTAACTTCCACTGTTGTGGTGCTGATTATTTGGTCTGTGTACACATTCTGAATGTATCTCATATACTCAGGCCGGCTCTTTGTTGATACATAAATATTCAGTCAACTTTTGATTATTTTTTGTATTGTTTTAATGACTGTTACCATGGTAATGACCTTAACCTTGCAGGAATACCTGCATGGCCGAGGTGTGGCTCACAGAGACATTAAACCTGAGAATATTCTTCTCGATGGCTTTGGTAAGTTGTCATGGCTTCACCAGTTGTTTGTACTGTTGACCTGTTTGCTGCTACCATTGGTTTCCATTGCTTCTCCTATAACCTGTTGCGCGCGCGCACACACACACACACACACACACACACACACACACACACACACACACACACACACACACACACACACACACACACACAGATAGAATCAAGGTGTCAGACTTTGGTTTGTCCACTGTCTTCCGTCACCTTGGGAAGGAGCGCAAGTTGAACCGCAGGTGTGGAACTCCTCCCTATATCGCCCCTGAGGTGATGTACTCAATACAATGTGATAATTCATTGTTTGCTACATTCAAATTGTGATAATTAACTTGCTTGGCATTGCTGATTTTCTTGCTCCCCCTCCCCTGAAATAGAAGTATTACTGAGTTACATTGTGTTCGTATTTGTATATTGTGAATATCTTAACAAGGAACTGTATCAGTTCAAATTTGTCTTTACTGATGTATTCAATAGTGTGTGTGTGTGTGTGTGTGGGTGGGTGGGTGGGTGTGTGTGTGTGTGGGTGGGTGGGTGTGTGTGTGTGTGTGGGTGGGTGGGTGTGTGTGTGGGTGGGTGTGTGTGTGTGTGTGTGTGTGTGTGTGTGTGTGTACATATAGGGGGGATGTATGAGTGTGTGTTTACTGGTGTGTAGTTGTGTGTTTTTCTCTGTTCACTAGTGAGATGACGTGTGCAATGCATGATCATCTGTATGACCACATAGTGTGTGTGTGTGTCTCTCTTCAGGTGTATGCGGGTCTGGAGTATTATGCTGAGCCTGCAGATATCTGGTCCTGTGGTATAGTCCTGGTGGCCCTGCTAGCAGGAGGTAGGTGTATTTATGCTGTGAGTGTCATGTGTGTGATTGTTTGTGCTATGCGATGTGCGTAATATAACTCTTTCGAGCATTTTTTGCAGAATAGCATTTATTTGTGTCTTTGTCTTTCATGATTACTATATAATGATGAAAGGGGAAAGGAAGGTGTAACATGGCTTCATTAATTTAAGAAGGAAATGTTTACCACAGGTGGTGTAAAGAAAACCGCAGAGTTGTTACTCTGGCTGCTGTGATGCAAGCTTATGATAGATAATAGAAATTGATGTACAGGCCATGCCCACAAAAGATTCTAATGCAAAGTGTGACAGTAACGTTATCCCAAACAAACAAACTAATGGAGTTAAGAAGCCAAAGTTGTTTTGTGGACACAGTTATGTGTTGGTTTTCATTAGGCTAGTTAACTCAAACAGCTTCACTTTTGATTGGTCAGATTACATATATTTTGTCTATATAAAACTACATGTGGCATACCAATATATCTTACTACATGGATATTAGGACAATATGCATGTTACTACATGGACATTAGGATGCTATACATGTTACTACATGGACATTAGGACAAATACATGTTACTACATAGACATTAGAAGAATATGTTACTGCATGGACATTAGGACAATATACATGTTACTACATGGACATTAGTACAAATACATGTTACTACATGGATATCAGGACAATATGCATGTTACTATATGGACCTCAGGACAATATGCATGTTACTACATGGACATGAGGACAATATACATGTTACTACATGCACATGAGGACAGTATACATGTTACTACGTGGACATGAGGACAATATACAAGTTACTACATGGACATAAGGACAACATACATGTTGCTACATGAACATGAGGACAATATACATTTACTACATGCACATGAGGACAATATACATGTTACTACATGGTCCTTATGACAATATTCATGTAACAACATTTCACATAAGTTTTTTTTACTAGAGGGGGTGTGTAGGTTCAAGAATGAGGGGTGGATCAATAGTTACACTTTAAAGTTTGTGCTAATTAAAATGTGCCATAATTTGACTGAGCTGACCACAAGCACAACTAAAGAGCATGCTCCTGATTGAAAAGTATGTTTGTGAGTGACAGTTGCCTGATAGAGGTCTAATGGGTAAAATCACAGTGTTTTCCATGGAATTGTCCCCTATACTGCCATTATTCTTGAAGTTGGTAGCTCATTTCAGAGTGACCAGTGTTCTGTAGGTCCCTACAAAAAGAATGCAATGCACTAATATCTGCAAAAGGCCACAAAAAAAAAACAACCTAACCATAAGTAGTTTAAAACCATGCTGTTTTCAAATGCCTTTAGTTGAATTTTCATTTAGTTTGGTCCAGATCTTACTGGTGCTTCCAGTTGGAACAGCAACCATGGAGAGGTTGGCTTCCCAAATGAAAATTATACAGAGAAGGATCAGAATTCACTAGTCAAATGAAATTTGCATGTCTCATGGGGTTCTCATGAAGGTCCAGGGAAAAATGCAGCAAAATTAAATTAATACATTTAATATAACAAAATTAATATGAAATAAGTTTGGGGGGGGGCATCCCAGGGCTCTCCCACCCCTGTGTGAAACACTGTGTCACCACTTGGACCTTATTACAGTATACATATTACTACAATTTAGAGCCAATAATTTTCTGTTTTCATGGGAAACCAACAGAATTTACTGGTATTGGTATCTGAAACTGAGTTCTTCCCTGAACAAAATTAGGACCAATGCTTGCAGAACCAATTTATTGTAACTGCTATAGCTGAGATCAGGAATACTCAGAGAAGTTGATTGGCTGATAAAGGACGGCTGCACTTTCCCCACCAGCTGAGAAAAGAGCAGGTGGTCAACCCCAGGAGCTGGCATTGCAGCTGGCATTGCAGCTGGCATTGCAGCTGGCATTGCAGCTGCAGAGCAAATGCAACAGTTCCCAAATGACTAGTACACAGATGGTGGTGTCTTATTTTGCAGGTTCCTAGATAACAGTTTCAACTTTGTGAGAATGGATACTTGGACCAGCTCAAGTCTAACAAGCTTAGGAAAGGGAAGAGCAGCAAGGAGGCTAGCTCTTCTGGTGTCACTGGATCTGCACACCAATGGACCATCGTCAACTCCTAGGACACTGGGGAAGAGTTTGTCTTGGACTACATCAAGATAAACAGTATGGCAGACATTACCCTTGAGACAGTGGAGAACATGTGGTCCTTCTTCAGTAAATGCTGCATGCAGGTTGGTGCTCTACAGAAGGGAGAGCTTGACTGGTGGAAACACAAGATGGCTGATGGTGATGTCATGAACATGGATATAGAACATTCAACTTTAAATAACTTAAAAGCATAGTGCCTTCACAAGTAACAAACAAAAAAAAAAAAAATTAATCTAAACCTGGATATTTTTATAAGTTATGTTGGTTTAAAAAAATATTAATTTGTCATGAAACAGGTATAAAAAAAATAATGAGAGAAACAGGTCCTGAAACGGAATTCAGCAATGTCTGAAACATAATGTGGCATATTTTCAAAAGGAAAATCACTCTCTCTACTACATTGGATGCAGAACCATTATTGATTGTACACACATCAAACACGTGATGGTAGTTGGAGTAATTGCTTTCCAGGTGCCCATCTGAGGATAGATTAGTCCCTATTTCTGATCTACACAGGATGTTTATTTGCTCTGTTTGAGGTCACAAGTTCATATCCTCCCACCTCTAGAGCTCCCTTGGCGTCCTCATGGCACTAACCAGGACAAGGTTCATTGACTGGCTCCATTAGAGATGGTTTAATGATGTCTTCCCCTTAGATCATCTCTTGCATTCATCTTGCTTAGTTCCATGGTTGCTTTCAACACACTGTAGAAGTTTCAGCTGTGTCTCCCTAATTTGTTCTGCATTTCCTTTATTAAATACCACAAACTCTAATTGGAATAACGGCTGCTGAAACCTTAGGAAGTAGTGCTTCTCACTTAATTAATGACTATGGTTGCATGATTAGCTAATGGTGGATAGCAATGTTTTCTTTCATGTTTATGAAGACTCCCCTGTATAGAATGTTGCTAGTAGTGGCTTCAAATTAAATTTGTTTTGGTTGTGTTGAATATTTGGGAAAATCTTTCAACATCCATTAAGAATGAAGGAAATAACTTGAAAAAAACAAACAACCATCTTTAATGTGGTACAATATTTAGCTACGGATCAATCTTGTGGTTCCATGCACCTCACTGCAGATGTTCAGTGAGGTTGGGCCTTTGTCATGCCCTGAGGCACTAAGTCTCACAGATGATGGTAAGGTTGCAGGGCTGGTAGTAAACCAATTATAGTTGGCCACACATCAACCACACGAATGATCGTTGAGTTGCTTACCAGACACACACAAGGCCTTTTAGACGTGTGTGTGTGTGTGTGTGTGTGTGTGTGTGTGTGTGTGTGTGTGTGTGTGTGTGTGTGTGTGTGTGTGTGTGTGTGTGTGTGTGTGTGAGCTGGGTGATAGAAGAAACATTGACAGTTTCTCTATGTTTCCCAACCCCCATAGCGTAGCCTTGGGTATTCTTTTCCACACTGAAAGTGGCTCTTTTAGATTAATTTGTTTAGGATTGGTGTAAGTAGCAAATATGATGAGAGACATTGTCTCATGATGTATGATTGTAAGCCACAGTAGCTTGAGTACTAATGCCATTTATCTGTGTGTGTGTGTGTGTGTGTGTGTGTGTGTGTGTGTGTGTGTGTGTGTGTGTGTGTGTGTGTGTGTGTGTGTGTGTGTGTGATGTTGTTTCAACACAAGTTCCAAACTCTATACTAACCCAGCAGGAGCTGGACAACGAGGTCTAGCACCATTCCTTATACACACCATTCACTGATTGCTTGGTGACTCCCTGTAGAGTTGCCATGGGACACGCCCACCTCCACCTGCATGGAGTACAGGGAGTGGTGTGGCAAGAACTTTTTCTACTCCCCCTGGACCAAGATCAGCACGGAGCCTCTGGGTATGTCCTCTGCAGCAAATTAATTCATGATATATCACATTCTTGTGCCTCCTCCATAATGAGAGTATTTTCTAGTGGGCAAAGAAAGGAAAGGTTTTCTTGGCCCTTATCAGTTTGTAATTATTATATTATTTTTTTTTATTTTTTATTTCTTAATTTTTTAAATTTTTTATTTATTTAGTTATTTTTTATTATTCTTTTTATTATTATTTTCTTGTTTTTGTTGTGTTAAGTAGAAGTACCCTCTACCCTCCCCCCCTCCCTCCCACTTCTCCGAGTATTACACTTAGCATAGTTTGAGTGATGAAGTTTATGGCTATGAATGCTGTGATGGTGTTGATGTTTCTGTACCTGCACCTAATGCAATGTGATCATTAGTGGACCACATTCGCTGGAGTGGTTTTCTAACCACCTCCTCTGTGATTAACTACCAAGTAATATTTCTACGATATGTTTGAGTGTAGTACACCTCATGCAGTGATGTGTCACTTGTGTTAGTAATAGCCTATGGTTGATCAAAATTATCCTATTCAGCTCTTCTCAAGAAGATGTTGCGGTTCAGCCCAAGCAAGAGGTACACTGTGGACATGATCAAGAATAATATCTGGTTCAGGAAGTAAGTTAGCAATCTGTTGACACAAACGTGAGGTCCTCACTCTCTGTCCTTTCCATCTTCTGATATAACCTTTCCCTGTGCTCCAACCTCCCATTCTAGCCATCTACTCCAAGAACTTCCTCGACAATCTTAACTGCTGTTTGACAGTTAGATGGAGGTTGTCCACACTTTACTTCATGACATTGTAATAATCCTACACCAACTGCCTGTATAAGCCATTTTAGAGCAGCTGCTGTTCATCAAAGACACCCAAACACACTTCCCCTCCCACCAAAAACTGCCTGATATTGGAACTTTCATAAGTAGTTGTTTGTTTTTGTTTTTTTTTTATTTCAGCTGTTAATCTGCAGTGTTGCATAGAAATCTTGAGTAGTTTGCTGCACCAATTGCTGGTATTCAGTTTACAAATGAAACACTTCCACTGGTTGAATGATGCTATGTCAAAGGTGTCAACATGACTAGTTGACCAGAAGCTGTTTTGTTCCACAACTGATTTGGTCATCTTAATTGGTATTGATATGGTGTAATAGAGCAAGACAATGGAGTCAGCTAATGCATGGACGACCACTTTCTCCTGTGAGTGATATTCCTGTGATTGACCTCCACATCCTGCCCTTGGTTCACAACATTCATATCCCTTACCTAATATAGTGGAATAGCAACTATAATGAGATCATGCTAGCCTGCATTAGTTATTTGTGACAACTACTATTGTGATACGCTGATATTATCAGCTACTTAAGAACATTTTAAGGACATCTTGTTAATGTCATGCTGACATGAATGTAGTCTGTTTGATTTTTTTTGTTTTGTTTTGCCTGCCTTAGTCAGGACGGCAATAAACACTTTAAATAGCATAACGTGCCTTTATGTTTGTTTTATGTCAATTTTATGTTTCTTTGTTGTTTGTTTTTATGTTGACAACCAATTTCAGCATGACAGTGAATGAATATATTTCTGCATCTCTATCTCATTGGTTGTTGAATGTAGATAGTTAGTGGGTGTGGCCTAGAGTGACCCAGCCCATTTCCCTACCAGAGTCAGGTTGTGTTGCAAATGAGATTGTCAATGAGTTGGTGGATGAACACACAAGTTCTTTCTATTTGTATATGCATACATCACCAACACATGTAGCGCTATTAAATATGCCGGCACAGATAGGGTTGGCAATTATATTAAATCACATCAAAGTATTCTGGTCATATCTTAGCCAACATCAGAGGAGGACTTGATGAAACAACTTGCCACTCTGACAGCAAAGTACATGTGTTCCCTAAACCATGGTGTGTGTGCATGCGTGTGTGTTATGTGTCATGTTTGTTCTAATGTATCATGTGTGCGAATATGTCGCGTATGTGTGAATGTGTTGTGTGCACATGTGTATACTAATGTGTCTTGTGTTCTAATGTGTTGTGTGTGTGAATGTGTCGTGTGTGCTAATGTGTCATGTGTACTAATGTGTCGTGTCTGTGCATGAGTGTGTGCTAATGTGTCATGTGTACTAATGTGTCGTGTCTGTGCATGAGTGTGTGCTAATGTGTCTTGTTTGCAGATCATATGCTGTGCTGGACCAGTCCTCTCAAGAGGCTCTCACTATTGTGTCCCCCACACACAGACCCAACAAGAGGATAAAGGTGGAGAGCTCCCCACGCTACTCCGAGAGAACCGGGAGGTATGTAAACTTTACTCCTTCTGCTGGTTATTAGGGAAGTACTACAACTATGATGTTAGCTAGTAGATCATGCCTGACCTGACCAGTACACCACAACTAATCTCATAAAATGATCGATGACCACTCTGTTGTGGATGAAATAGATGATAGCAAACAAGTTAAAAAATATAACAAAACAAAACCAATGAGGTAATAAAAATGAAACGAATAAAAACCACATTTTGTGATTATGGCAGGACAAAATCAAGTTAGAATTTTTTACACATCCACAGAACAAGTGGATTTCCTTCATGAGTGTGTTGGTTTGTATGTTTTGTTCTTTTTTTGTTTTTGTTTTTTTTCTCCTTTTTTTTTGTTTTTGTTTTTTTTGTTTTTGTGTCTCTGTTTGTTTTTTTGTTTTTTTTTTTTTTGTTTTTTTTGGGGGGGGGGGGTTAGGTTGACCATACCAACAAAAAAGATCCAAAAAAAATTTCCCTCTTCTTCAATGCATTCCTATTCCCATATATATTGTGTCATGTGATTCCTCAATATTGTCCTCTTTGATATGACCTAAACTCTCCTGACAATTTGCTGTGACCTGGTCTTGGTGATTGAGCCGTGCACAAGCATTATTATGGGATCACAGCCAGTGAATGTCTGGAATATTGAAAATGTTCTCTTTCATAGACCACATTGAATTCAGTTTTGGTAAAAATTATATGGTGTGGTATTTGTGTGCACCTCGTGTGTGAATCCTGAAGAACTAGCCTTGGGAAATGAATTAAATTGCCTGGTTAGCATTCCTGGTTTGTGGGCATACATATGGGGCAGAGAAACTACCAAGTCTTTCAGAGTAATTATGGTGTTTTCCTGCAAAGATGGTTGTATTAAAATTAAAATTAACAAAGTCATTCTAACTGAATGGGAATTTCATTGAAATGAGTAATTATTTCTGTATCTCAGCATTGTCGCTTCTTCTCAGCCTGTCTGCCTCGCAGAGCAGTCCAAGGGAAAAGCCGGGGGAGAGTCGAGAACAGACAGCCCAATCACTGCAAGTCGTGACCAAGATACTTCTGTTGAGTGTCATGATGTGGGTGTGGCTAGAGGGAGCTTCACACAGCCGTCCAGGTTTGATGAGCTAATTATTGGCACACAGGTTCCGTGCACCCCTGGAGCGTCACAGGTGAGAGGAGAGAGTGAACTTGTAAAATTTCATTAATATCCATCTGCACAGCTTCCCTTTATTGCCTGTGAGCATTGATTTATTATTACAGAGTGGATCATATTTCCTCCCATAAAAATTTTTTTTATATTTAAAAAAAATGAGAAACAATTTTCAGTATTAATTTTAATTTCCAGTGTGTGAAAGATCACAATAATGAGTTTATGTAATTCATTCAGCTTGGCTGGAACTTGCCCAACCACAGAGTTTTTTGTTTTGTTTTTTACCACATACACTCCCTTCTCTGTGCACTTGCCATATAGCCAGCTGTCACACACACACACACACACACACACACACACACACACACACACACACACACACACACACACACACACACACACACACACACACACACACAACTGCTGCTATGTCTTCCCCACCATGTCCCTCCATGTGTAACTGAATCAATTCTTGTTCATCCCTTACCTATCCACATATGCTCCAGCCTCAATTCCAGCACTTGGCACTGCGCATGACAAGATTCTACTCAGACCAATCAAACTGCAAGGTCTGGAACAAACTACAGCAGGTCATCAAGAACTTGGAGTACATCTCAAGGAAAACTCCAAATGAGGTATTCCTTTATTTCTAGACTAACATCCAATAGTGGCAGTATTGATACCTCAGGGTGTGGTCATCAACTTGTATCAGATTTACCCCTGCTAGCATGAAAAACTATTTGGTATCTTTCCGTTTTCCCTCCCTCTCTCTCTTGTCAGGTGAACTTGGTGGTGTCCACTGTGGACAGTCGGAAGCAGCAACTTGCCTTCAACGTGGCCATCTATGAGCTCAGAGCTGACCTGCTTCTGGTGGAGTTCAGGAGATCAAAAGTATGTTGGACAATATCAGAGTAGCTGCTGTATAAGTGAAACAGTTTGTTCTGCTGTCAGGTAGAATAGGTGGTGTATAACTGCTATTAATTACTACATATAATACAGCCGTTTTTGTGGTAAATTTCATTTCCCTTCTATGTAGTTTACTCTCTCTCTGTTGGAAAATACGTAGTTAGGAATGTTTAATTAATTTCACTTGTTCTCATATTTTCCTGTCCAGGGAGATGGTATAGAGTTCAAGAAGATCTTCAAGAAGATCAAGGAACAGTGCACGGACATCATCTGCAAGCCTCCACCCATGACCAACACATTGAACCACTCCAGTCAATCTCTGTAGCATAGTTATTCCTCTGATATATTATTAACCTTTATGTGCACCCCCAACAATATCAATCAATATCTCGTAAACCCTGGTTTACATCCAGATCTTGCTAGTACAAATTCAAGTTTGTGGAAGCTCATTGTTGTATAGTTTGAATTTGTAGGGGGTGAGGGGGATCTGCCTTATGGGTGGGTTTTCGGTCAGTCATCGGCCCTCTAGTTACAAAATTGTTCAGTTTACTTAATGTTTTATGTAAGGGGTGGGGGTTGTGTTATTTAGTCATTTGCTGTCTATGAGCAAGACAGACCAGGAAAGGTAGATTGGGCATGGCAGACAGGACAACACAGATAGAATGATAGAGGACAGTGTATTGCATTTATACAGCACATGTAACCACACCACAAATGAAGATTCAAATACATCATAAAGTGAGAAGAGGAGATGCCTATGTATTGGATAAGAAAAGACAGTCTCAAGATTAATTGTTAGATGCGATGATGGGAGAGAGTTCAATTTCACTGAGACTGCCCAAACCAGTCTCCACATGCACACCAGTGGGATCCTGAGCAGCAGTCTTCTTCTTCATAATCTCTTGCATCAAAGACTTGCCCTCTTCTCTTGACTAGAAACAATTGCCAAAACATTACAAGTGAAAGGAGAATATAAAGCAGCTCTATATTCTTAAACATGTACCTGGGACACCAGACAAACTGCTCATATAAATACATATCATCATATAAGCATATTATCATGATGATCATTACCAGTCCCAACTGTTACAATAGTTGGCACTCCAAAGTGGCATGTATAATTTGCAACTCTAAACCACTGTGATCTGGAACTGCTAAGTTATATGAGTCGCATCTCAATATCCCATTCCAATGCCAAGATATTTAGGTTCTGCCAACAAATCGAAAATGTACTAGAGTGCCACTAACACTTACCACAACAAATTCAGTGGCTTTGTGTGCGTGAGCTTCTGCATCTTTGTAGCTGCCAGTCTTGAAGTAATAGCGAGCCAGAAAAAGGTGGGCAGGGCCTCGTTCCTTGAGCGGGTGAAGATCACTCTGTATACACACATTGAATAATCAATGTATATTGTAAACATACTAACCATTTGATATGTGAAATACAATTAGTTCGTGTCACCAAAAGCAGACACTTTCATAAAACCCAAATTCATATTATATACTGTCCAATAATATCAGCTAATTCTCTTGAACTGCATGGAAAAACCAGCTAGGCATGGTTGATATAGATGAGCAAACCATCCAGCTCATACCATGGAGCTAGGATCCCCAACTCTGCTGTGGGTGCATGCATGACGTCAGTGAATAAATATACAGTAGGGTGGGCAAGGGGGGGGGGGGGGGGGGGGGGGGGGGGGGCTGGTTGGATATAGGGTTAGGGTAGAATACAGGGGTCATGGTTGAATACACAGGACAGGGTTGAATACATGGGACAGGGTTGAATCAACAGTCAACATTCTCCACCACTAGTGTCAACAGTCAACGATCTCCACCTCTAGAGTCAACAGTCAACATTTTCCATCTCTAGAGTCAACAGTCAACATTCCCCACCTCTAGAGTCAACAGTCAACATTCTCACCTCTAGAGTCAACAGTTAACATTCTCCACCTCATTTTGTGTGAAGGTGATTCTCGTGGGAGGGAGACTGGGCCAAGACTCTCTCTCTACCTATGGTCAATGGGGGCCACAACAATTCCTATTGTAAACAAAATTGAGATGTAAATTTCTTGGGTGAAACTAATTAGCATAGTCAGGGATGGCCACATATCAGGACAAGGAAGAGACCTGCCCACCCAAGTCCACTTGCCCTCTTTACCCAACAAGGTAGTAACTGGTAAGATGAGCATTGTAGACGCTGCTTCAAACTGCACTGCAAATAATTTTTTCAAATGCACACCTGCCATGTCAAATAATGCAAACACTAGTGCAATATTGAACTATTCCACACACTAGCGCCCGAGGGTACACCATACACGAGATAAGCAGCACAGAACTGTTCAGTGGGAGAGCATGACACAGAGTATGTTGGGTGGGTGGGTGTGGTCACATGATTATAGAGACAGTGCTCCACAATCACTCACAGTTGCCTCAGCTTGGGCAATGAACTTGTTGTAGAGTTTGGCTGCTTGCTCTTCTTCGAAAAGTTTAGCGTGTAACCTGTGCACAATAATATCACACTTAGGTATGTATCGACAGTATGATATATTTCACACCACTGCAATATTTACTAGGCAACTCATCCAAATCAATGTTAGACAAAAACTAAAAAAAAAGCTACCAATTTGAGAGAGACGATTAAGACACACAAAAAAAAGTGCTACGATATTATCTGGGGGAACCGTAGTTATGGCATTCAATAGGCCAAGAGTTATGGAAGTCAATAGGCCAGGAGCTATAGCAGTCACTAGGCCAGGAGCTATAGCAGTCACTAGGCCAGGAGTGATGGCAGCCAATAGGCCAGAAGTTATGGCAGTCACTAGGCCAGGAGTTATGGCGGTCAATAGGCCAGGAGTTATGGCAGTCAATAGGCCAGGAGTTATGGCAGTCACTAGGCCAGGAGTTATGGCAGTCACTAGGCCAGAGGTTATGGCAGTCAATAGGCCAGGAGTTATGGCAGTCAATAGGCCAGGAGTTATGGCAGTCACTAGGCCAGGAGTTATGGCAGTCACTAGGCCAAGAGTTATGTCAGTCAATAGGCTAGGAGTTATGGCAGTCAATAGGCCAGGAGTTATGGCAGTCACTAGGCCAGGAGTTATGGCGGTCAATAGGCCAGGAGTTATGGCAGTCACTAGGCCAGGAGTTATGGCAGTCACTAGGCCAGGAGTTAAGGTGGTCAATAGGCAGGGAGTTATGGCAGTCACTAGGCCAGAGGTTATGGCAGTCAATAGGCCAGGAGTTATGGCAGTCAATAGGCCAGGAGTTATGGCAGTCACTAGGCCAGGAGTTATGGCAGTCACTAGGCCAGGAGTTATGGCAGTCACTAGGCCAAGAGTTATGTCAGTCAATAGGCCAGGAGTTATGGCAGTCAATAGGCCATGGAGTATGGCAGTCACTAGGCCAGGAGTTATGGCGGTCAATAGGCCAGGAGTTATGGCAGTCACTAGGCCAGGAGTTATGGCAGTCAATAGACCAGGAGTATGGCAGTCACTAGGCCAGGAATTATGGCGGTCATAAAGGCAGGAGTTATGGTATTCAATAGGCCACGAGTTATGGCAGTCAATAGGCCAGGAGTTATGGCCGTCAATAGGCCAGGAGTTATGGCATTCAATAGGACAGGAGTTATGGCAGTAAATAGGCCAGGAGTTATGCCGTCAATAGGCCAGGAGTTATGGCAGTCAATAGGCTAGGAGTTATGGCAGTCAATAGGTCAGGATTATTGGCAGTCAATAGGCCAGGAGTTATGGCAGTCACTAGGCCAGGAGTTATGGCAGACACTAGGCCAAGAGTTATGGCGGTCAATAGGCCAGGAGGAATGGCAGTAAATAGGCCAGGAGTATGGCAGTCACTAGGGCAGGAGTCATGGCGGTCAATAGACCAAGAGTTATGGCAGTCACTAGGCCAGGAGTTATGGTGGTCAATAAGCCAGGAGTTATGGCATTCAATAGGCCAGTAGTTATGGAAGTCAATAGGCCAGGAGTTATGGCAGTCAAGAGGCCAGGAGTTATGGCTGTCACTAGGCCAGGAGTTATGGCTGTCACTAGGCCAGGAGTATGGCAGTCACTAGGCCAGGTGTTATGGCGGTCATAAGGGCAGGAGTTATGGCATTCAATAGGCCAGTAGTTATGGCAGTCAATAGGCCAGAAGTTATGGCCATCAATAGGCCAGGAGTTATGGAAGTCACTAGGCCAGGAGTTATGGCGGTCATTAAGGCAGGAATTATGGCATTCAATAGGCCAGGAGTTATGGCAGTCAATAGGACAGGAGTTATGGCGGTCAATAGGCCATGAGTTATGGCAGTCAATAGGCCAAGATTATGGCAGTCACTAGGCCAGGAGTTATGGCAGTCAATAGGCTAGGAGTTATGGCGGTCAATAGGCCAGGAGTTATGGCAGTCACAGGGCCAGGAGTTATGGCTGTCAATAGGCCAGGAGTTATGGAGGTCAAAAGGACAGGAGTATGGCAGTCACTAGGCCAGGAGTTATGGCGGTCAATAAGCCAGGAGTTATAGCATTCAATAGGCTAAAAGTTAGGCAGTCAATAGGCCACGAGTTATGGCAGTCAATAGGCCAGGAGTTATGGTAGTCAATAGGCCAGGAGTAATGGCAGTCACTAGACCAGGAGTTATGGCGGTGAATAAGCCAGGAGTTATGGCATTCAATAGGCCAGGAGTTATGGCAGTCAATAGGCCAGTAGTTATGGCAGTCAATAGGCCAGGAGTTATGGCAGTCACTATGCCAAGAGTTGTAGCGGTCAATAGGCCAGAGTTATGGCAGTCAATAGGCCAGGAGTTATGGCAGTCACTAGGCCAGGAGTTATGGCGGTCACTAGGCCAGGAGTTATGGCGGTCACTAGGCCAGGAGTTATGGCAGTCACTAGGCTAGGAGTTATGGCGGTCAATAGGCCAGGAGTTATGGCAGTCACTAAGCCAGGAGTTGTGGCATCCAATAGGCCAGGAGTTGTGGCAGTCAATAGGCCAAGAGTTATGGCAGTGAATAGGCCAGGAGTTATGGCAGTCAATAGGCCAGGAGTTATGGCAGTGAATAGGCCAGGAGTATGGTAGTCACTAGGCCAGGAATTATGGCGGTCAATAGGCCATGAGTTATGGCTGTCAATAGGCCAGGAGTTATGGCAGTTAATAGGCGAGGAGGATGGCAGTCACTAGGCCAGGAGTTATTTCGGTCAATTGGCCAGGAGTTATGGCAATCAATAGGTCAGGGGTTACTGTGGTCACTAGGCCATGGGTTTTAGTACAGACACTTGTGGACTTACTTAGCTAGTTTGAGCATAGCAGCTCCATCTTCATCCTTCAGAGAAATGGCCCGAATGAGACACTGCAAGTGGAGTAAGACATACACCGATGCTATTCTTAAGATGTCTTACATAGCTGTCTAACTAAGTTGACCTTAGATCAGGGAGAGGAGGGAGAACCCTTCCTCATAACAATATGATCTTCTTTCAACAAATCAACCGATGAATTATACTTTTTACATATGTACACAAAGCCTTACCTTTTTTGCCTCCATGTTCTGGTTGAGGTCAGCATAGCAGGTACCCAATGCTATCAGGACAGAGCTGTCCATCGGCCTACAAATGAAACACAATATAAAGATTCAAGGAAGGAGAGACAACCACCCCCCTCCCCGCTAGGTTGAAATTACACTCATGCAAGTATGGCAGTGCCTTCCCACAGACACAATCAGGGAAGCCATGCCCACCACATATTACCACACACCCACACATGCAGCTCACCCTGGTCACCAATGATTACCATGTTGATAGGTGTGAAGGATTAAGGTTAAATTGATGTTCAACATATTGACAAGTGATGGTTTGCGCCTAGTGTCAAACTAAGTGAGCTTGATCACATGCAATAACTCTGATAATCAGGTGGTGCTCACATGAGCTTGTATGCTTGCTTGTAGTAGTGCAGAGCAAAGAAGGACATTCGCAAGATCTCGTATGTGTGTCCCAGTCCGTAGTAACTCCGGAAGTCGTGTTTATTTACTTCTACATAATGAAGAAGGAATTATATAAAATGTGCGATGAACTCGATGGTATGTCAGAAGAAAAAAAAGAAAGAGTGTGAGTATACCAAAAGGCCAACATTAATCTAAATGCAAATGTTTGCCTAACCCAACATTTGTTGACCTTTCCCATATTTTTGAATGTCATGGTAACATTCATGTGCATAATACTTCATTGCAGACCAATAGCACTACACACACACACACCCCCCCCCCCCCCCTTTCCCCCCCATCCCTAGCATGAAGACAGCCAAACCAGGAAGCAAGGACGAGCTTGCATTGATTGTCTAAAGACAAAATGAAACCATTAGCTATTGTTTTTTCAGCTGCTTGTTGTTCCCATGGAAGCTCTTCACAAGCTCATCCAAGTCAAAAATGGAGGAGGTTTGTTCCAAGTTAACACTGGAATGGTGCTGCCCATCTCTCTGACCCTGTGGCCCTAGTGACGGGTGTGGCCCTAGTGATGGGTGTGGTGATGTTAACACATGCAGTTCCACAGAAAAGGGGAAAAAAAAACATTACGCAGTGTGTCTCAAACATCTACACCTAAATTGCAGGTCCAGGGACTTTGCATTGCTATTGTCCGATCTGAAGTCCAATATCCGAGAAAATATCCTCAATCACACATAACTTTTTACCAAACCACATCCAAGGGCTTACCAAGTCCCTTGCGGTAGGCCTCAATAGCCATGTTGCAGTTCTTCTGCTCAATGAACTCATGGCCAAGGAGGACCCAGGCCGAGTGGTT
Organism: Lycopodina hypogea; assembly: GCA_963969325.1. Taxonomy (NCBI): domain Eukaryota; kingdom Metazoa; phylum Porifera; class Demospongiae; order Poecilosclerida; family Cladorhizidae; genus Lycopodina; species Lycopodina hypogea. The sequence goes on along the minus strand of OZ017793.1, from coordinate 2,827,943 downwards.
GTGCCGGTCCACTCTCACGGCCCTCTGGAAGTACAAGGACGCCATGGAGTGGTCCCCTCTGAGACTGTAGAAGTTTCCCATCACGGAGCAGCTTATGGAACTATATCTGTCCAACCTGACCACATCCTGCGCCAGCTGGCTCAGCTCTTGCATACGCTCCTATAAACATTCCAAAGATACAGCGACATTGTCAATTGGAGGAAGAACAGCTGGCCTGTCTTGACTCTAATTACACCATTCCATTCAGATAATGATCAGACAACCACTACAGTTATCTCTACTTATATTAGACAAACAAACCAACTAGAAGATACCATGACAAAGAGGACATCGGAATAGACATGTAGGTCAGTTATGCGAAATGGATCCATGGCCCGAATAGTGCCAAACATTGAAGCAGCTTGAGGATAACCTTCACAACATGAATAACAAGAACAGAGAGCATCACAACTATAAAACAACACAACAAACTGGTAACAATAACAGAAATGCCAGTAAAAATAAACCAAAAAAAATGAAGTGATAAAGTTCTTGTCATTGAGAAAAACTGTGAAGAGAGTCACAACTTCTTACAAGAGGGCATCTTTCATTTTCAACTGTTTTGGCTGAATTTATGTGCTAAGCAGTCTCCTACGATGCATGTGATTTTTCTTATAAAAATTTCAAAAATCAAAATCAAAATCTCTGTACAATAGCAACACAAGAGAGAATAAATTGAAACATACTTTTGAGGTGGAAGTTGACCACAGCCAGCTGTGAAGTGATGTAGGGGCTGCAAGAGAAGCCAGCCAGAGCCAGATTGTTGTAGTAAGACAGTGCGTCCTGCATTAGACGCAACTCCAGCGATCCCTCTGCATAGAAGAAATCCCTCAGCCAATGGTCAGGCACTTCTAACCCGTACATCTATGACGAGATCAGCGATAGAAATAGAATTAGTAGGAGGAAAAGAATACAGTAGTCCCTCTTTTGAGAGACCACCCTTAAATCTAATAAAAATTAGTCTCCCAAAGAGGTGGTTTGCAGTAGAGGGGGGTGGGGAAGGCGTGTGGTCAAAATTAAAAATAGATCACGGCAATAAAGACAATAAAATGCATGTATAAATTACTAATATGTAGTTAATTAGCAGATTTAATGAAATCAGTTATCATATTTTGTTTGGCTATATTAGTCTTCCCTAGCAGATTCCTCCCTAAAATAAATTTATTGTTCTACTAGCTCAACAAATCTGCCTTGTCGTGAGCAAGAGCAAAATGTTGAAATCCATAAAAATGTTAAGCTGCCATTAAAACAGCAATTTTTTTTTTCAAGGATCCAGCTCTTTTAATTCCTTGATATCCTTTAAACAATGTTAAGTTAATATTTGATGAACCTTTACATCTGCAAATCATAACATAGAGAATATATATTGTTTAGTTAGCAGCTGCAACCACTTAGTAACAAAGTAAATGAAGTGTTTTGAGTTTGCAGAGGTCTTAAAATTTTATTGTTGGGTGGTCTAAAGCCCTGTCCACACTATAAACGGGTTTGTACCTCTCCCCAGCAAAACCAGGTTTCAACCGTTTTTTTGTGTTCACACTGACACAATGCTAAACCCGCTCCACATTACCTGTGTGGGCTGATTAATATGTTTGCATGTACCTGCTATACAAACAGGATATTATATTTGCTAGTGTGCTACTTTATTCTGTTTTTTTTCCCCTCTGAAGTGTCATCGCACAACTGGACAAAGAAAAGAGGAAGAGAGCTGTAGTATTCAAACTACTACTAGCAGACATCAACAGTAAAGCCACAAATATATTAAATAAATCTGAACTGCTTCAAACCGACCCTTCAGGAGGCTTTACAGGGAACATGCAGGGATGAAGGCCGTTCTAGAGTGGACATGTGGATCCCGTTCCAGACACAGGTGAAACCTGTTTTATTATGCAGTGTAGACAGGCCTTTAGGTCTCTCAAAAGAGGTGATCTTTCAATAGAGGAAAGGGTCTCTCAAGAGGAGGATTACTGTATCAGAGTCTATAAGTGAACAATGATAAACTAGTTCTCATATTCCGGCAATATTCTTGATTACATTAACAAGCTCATCATTTATAAACTCTAAAATATAGTGAACTCAAAAATTCATCCAAGAAAGTAAAAACAACAACAACAACAACAGTACCAGTTTACTATTCCCATTTTTATCTCTTCAGGTCACATTGTCTAGATCTGATCCCTATCACAGATAATTCTCTCTCTCTCTCTCTCCAGACATACACAGTCTCACATAGCGGATGGGTGACCAACCATTTCTCTGTCGTCGCAAAGCTTAGTTAGCTCCTTCCAGGCACTCCAGAGCATAGGAATGAGAGACAAGGACTTGATCAGCATCGTACGGGCACCAGCTGCGTTGGACAACTCCTTGAGAACAACTCCATAACTGGCAAATATCAGCACAAAAGCAAGAGTTAGACACATGCACACACAGCACTCACACAAGAGTAGACATTACACACTTACAGGAAGTAGCCGTACCCGTCCAAGGCACCGTCATCAGCTCTCTCAGCAAGAACCTGCTTCAACCCAAGAAGCTCTGTGTTGCACATGCCGGCGAGTTCACTAGGTCCAAGGGCATCAACTATATTGTCATCTTTGTCCTTCTCTCCTGCCTAAATACATCATCAGTGGAACAACTGATAAGGAAAGGGAGAGGACAGGTGAAGTGTGGTTAGGGGAGGGGCTTGGGGAGGGGTAAAGGAAGATCTGCGTAATATACTCCTCAGTTGCAGTGCACAGGAAGCTGAACAGGGACACATATGCTGTGGGTTTAGTTATGCTAACAATTCAACATGCAGAGCCAATCAGACTAAGTTTAAGTTTCAACCTCTCACCAAATACATGCAATAGTGCCTAAGGAAGAAGGCTTCATCTGACTTGCAGTTTCGCAGGACGTAAGAGGCCCTTCTAAACTCCCGCATGTCATACAGAGACCTCGCCATGCAGTACACAGGATATTCCTTCTCCAAGAGGCTGGAGTGAATGACTGGTTCTACTGGACAAACAAATTCAATGCTGTTGGCCAGTTCAATTGTCCTACAGGTGAGTAAGTAGAAGATGATCACTTACATTGCCCTCCCTCTGTACAACTGTATTAGAGTGGTTACAAATGAAACTGGCTCAACCAGTAAAGTACAGAGAAAAAACAAGCTTAAAAATGAACACATTCACACTATATTCATTTCTTGGCCCCTAGAGTGTGCTAGGGCTATATTTGAAGAATATTTCATTAAATATAGCCATATAGCCCTAGTCAACACTGGCTCTAGCCCTAGTGATGTGTGAATAGTATGCTTGCCCATACACATAATTGGGCGTGGTCATTCAGCAGCTTTTGTATTTTTTTTACAGTGATGATCCCTACCATTAGGGACCTCTGTAGTAAGGTAATGCAGGTCAGCTTACTCCCCCCATACACAGCACTGGATGTATTGCATCACCAGCATGCCAATAAAGTGGGTCTGGTGATTTGCTTGTGTATTCTGTGTTCCTTTGGCATCCGTGGACCGAAACCATAAAAGCCACATCTACTCATTTGGTTAACCAGAACTACATATTCATGAAGTCTTGTTTTGTGCATAAATATACAGCACCAGGTACTGGGGATGGCAAATATATAGCACCAGGTACTGGGGATGGTGTCAGAAACAGTCCGTCACTTTAAAAAATTTTACAACTTGGCAGTAGGTGTGGTTGTTTTTAAGAACATGGAATGCACAGGCAAGTCACCAGACCCACTTTATTTGCATGCTGGTGATGCACTACACCCAGTGCTGTGAATAAAGGAGTGTGGGACCAAGACTAACTAGTACAGGTCTGGCTCACCACCCACCCCTCTTTATCCCTATGTTAGAGAATGGGCTAGCATACTATTCAGACATCCCTGGGCTAGAGCCAGATATAGTTTTATTTTCAGAAATATTCTTCAAATATAGCTCTAGCACACTCTAGGGGTTGAAACTTTCAGTATGGCATGTCTGTGTTCACTATTGAGTTAATTTTTTCTTGATACTTTACCCGTTCAGCTGGTCCTTGGGGACCACTCCAATATACTAGTACCCAGCTTACCAGTTCGCACTGAATATCAGTCCCCTCAGATTTGCTCCAAGGTAAGACGTGACCAGTGACTGTTTGAGATTAACCAGGAGAGAAAAATCCATAACTCCAATGGTTGCAGAACGGAGGTGAGGGAATGACGAGGAGGAACCGAGATTAGATGGTGCTCTTTTGACGATCAGTACCGCGCACACGTTGAACTTTGAACTTCAGTTGTCATGGTTAACCGGTTACCAACTGGCTATAGAGGTTACCAACTGGCTATAGCGGTTACCAACTGGCTATAGCGGTTACCAACTATGGCAGCTTGTGTTTAATTTCATTTTTCTCCTCCGCTGTGCTGTGTTTATGCATCTGTGTTTGTGTTTTGTACTATTAGCATTGGCCATGGCCAGAATTTGATGGGGGGGAGGGGGGGGGGTGATCCCTTCTAAATGGATGAGCCAAGAATGTATTTTTCTGGCACGTGGCGTGGCATCAAATATTTTAATATCTTTTAGATATCTTCAGTGAGAAAGACTATTACACTCATTTTGTCCTCATATGCAAGATGTAATTTATCAATTAATAAGAAACCTAATTCAATTTAAAGTACCTATGATAGACTGACATTCAGGCTTCAAGTTCAAAAAAAAAAAAAAAATTGTGTTCTTGAAGAATATATAAACAGGATGGGAGAAATGGTACTACAGATTTCAATTCAGATGTACCATGATCATTTCACAAAATGAAATATATTTCAGGTTATACTCAGGTGTTGCAACATACATATTTTATTCCCCCAGGGAATATATGTAAATTTAGTGATGATATATGTCTGTCATAACTAGGAAAAATAGATTGTTAATACAACTAAGGAATGTACATGTATAAGAGTCCACAGTCTGGCTGCTTGCCACAGAAGAGGGCTCCGTAAATATAGTTAAAAGAATCAATATAGTCAGCAAGGCATCACATATAAGAATAATTCATAGCTGTAAACCTAAGGCTAACATTCTCTATCTTGAAAGAAGGAAGAAAAAAAAAAAGAAAAAAGAAAATTCAGCTTTTTCATATCACTGACCCATTGAGTGCCTAGCACTAAATAAGAGATTGTTTTGCTTTTGGAAAGGAAGGTTCCCCGCCCCCCCCTCCCTCTCTCTCTCCCACCACCACTTTACTTCCAAACTAAAAAGGAAATTAAACAAACAAATCCCAGAAAGCACTAAAGCAAACCAAAAAGATTATCAGTGTTGGATCCAAGAGGTGGGGGTGGGGAGGAGAGGGAGGGGAAGGAGGAAAATGGGCAGATGCCATAACCACATTCTCCCTAAATGGAGAGTCACATATGGGTTGCTCACATGTGATCAACACCTGAATATTTCAGGATGATTGATTCAGGCATCTGGGAGGAAACGAATATACATAAAGAAATACATTGACAAGGGCACATGCCCTCTACTGAGAGAGATTTTTTTTTTTTGCAGCCAATATTATTTGGGCATAAGATATCTAAAGTAATCGGATTCATAGAAATTGATACCTTTGTCCACCATGTGAACATTTCCCCACAAAGGTAATTTATTAGTATCAAAGGTTTATCCAAACTGCCCTGTAAATGAATATCAGTGCAAAGAAAGGAGTAATCTGAAGTAATACAGTCTTCAATGATTCAGTTTTCAGTAATACAGTCAGCACATGACATTTCAAAAAACAGTAAATATAGTAAACTTCCAAAGATCTTCTAATCCTGTGTGTTATGCTGTTTCCAATTAATGCTTGTTGTTAGAAATTTATTAACTCTATTTTCTTGTATTCTGCAGAAAACAACCTTCATCCTCAATCAGCAAGGAGCTCTCTCTCTCTCTCCAAGGTCCCCACTGATTTAGTGATTAACCTTGCCAGGTACCCAAGTATCATGCCTACAAAGTTTCATTAAAATCAATTCATACCTACAAAGTTCATCAAAATCCATTCAACCATTTGCTGTGATGCTTGGACATACATACATACAGACTTTCATTTTTATAGATTAGATATATGTACATAAATTTATAGGATGGAGACTTTTTGTTTGCTTTCTGACATGATTGTTTTCACTAATTACTGACGATTTAAAAAAAAATTAATTAGGGGAATTACAAAGAATTCTTAAATTCAGTTGAGTAGTTAACCATCTATGTGTTGGATCTGGCATTGCATCAACTGACTTGCATGTGATGGCATTTCCTGATAGAGATTGCAACAATTGTGTATTCTTTTTTAATCTTTGGAGCCAAAATTGCTCTTTTACAAAGTTAAATTTTGCTTGTTAAAAACTGAGAAATTTCTTCTGAATCTTGGGAAATTATTTAGCAAAACAATCTTAAAGAACTTAGTCTAACTTTGATTTCTTACCTGTCTGCGTTATTATTTTTTCCTTGTGCACAAAGGTTCTCTCTCCATCTTATGCCTCCTAAAGCATGACTGCAGCTGTGCACATTGCAGACGCACTCTTCACGGTGGTACACAGAGGAGTTGGTCCTGCATATTCCTTGTGGCCAGTACACAGATAGTTGTAGAGGGCATTCTTAGAAGACAAGTAGTTCCTCTGCTCGGCTATGGACATCGTCTCAACCTTTGGGCAAATATAAAGCAGATGAATCTCCCCTTGACAAGTATGGCATTACTTGACGTTACACTAGTAGTGAGGTATGTCGCTACAGCTTTGGAGGGAGTGTACTTCTTGGTTGGGATGGAATGGAATGTGGACTTCTTTGCTGGAGTTATCATCGGTGGACCTTGGTCATTGGTCAAAAAACCATAGTATGGTGCCATAGTCAGGAACTAGACTCACAAAATCCTTGCTACTTTCTTTCCATGCAAATGAAGTGGCAGAATCAAGTTTCAACTGAATAAGGGAAGTGACGAAGCATGGATCAGGAAAATAATCCATGGTGGCGAGTGCACACAGATTCTGCAACATGGTGTCATGTAACTTACGAATCTCTCTATCTGATCCTTCCTTGAGTTTTGGAACTCAATAATGACTTTGACATATGCTTCATGGACTGATCATGGTTGATCATATCGAGCTTGGAGGCATGCAATTGCCTCTTCATACCGATTTCCAGTATAGGATAAACCTTCAATCACTTGAGCTGCAGGCCCCCTGCCTGCAGCTTATCTAAGGTAAAGTAGCTTCTCTGCACTACTCATTCCTTCCTGTTTGTGGACACCTACACAAAACTTATCGCAAAATGTACACCATTTCAAAATCTCACCATTGAAAGTTGTTACCTCAAGCTTGGGAAGTTTGGCAGTGATGCAACTGGCAGTCATTCCTCGAACTTCCTTTTGTTTGTTAGTCAAAGCTTTGGCTGTGCATGAGCAACCAAAGTGTAGTTAATTCATGGCAGCATGAAGGGTGACTAACTCATGCTCATCCTCAAGATCCAGCCATAGTAGTTCATCACTTACATTCCTTAAATCTTCCTTATAAGACAACAGGTCTTCAGTGTACTGCTGATTCACTGGGGAATACTTATGTCATTCATCCAGATCTTTCAGAGCTTCCTCAACCCTTTGTAGCATGTCATGAACCTTTTTAGCTTCTTTTCAACAGCTCTGGATCTATCATCATTCACTCTGTCATAGCTCCCTGCTAGAAAAATACGTAAGTGTAGGATTACATCTTCATTGAACTCAACCTGTCTGTCCAGGACTTCCTGCTCTCTTTCTAATTAAACCTGCTCTTCTATGTCAATAGAATCTGTTATCTCTTCATGGAGAGATTTAAAATCAATTTCAAGTACCTGAATTTTCTCCATGAAGAGATTGGCTGCTTCAATCACATTGGGACTAACAGGATTTTCTTCGGCTTAGTTATAGCTCCCTTCGCTGAACTTCTCTTCTTGCGTAGACTGGCTAAAGCCCTACCTTGATCCACGTTTGATATGACTTAGTGCAAAGTTGTTCACTGAATTTAGAAATGGTTTTGCCTTATTGATAACAGGTATCAGAAAGTAGACCGCTTATCCGGCTGGAAGGACCAATATGTTTAGTACAGAGCAACCCTGCAACGCATGAATATTATTCAAAGCAGTATTAACTCTTTTAAATATCATGAGAAAGAATTGGGTAACAACCAAGACAAAGCATTCTCCAAAGGGTAAGGTGTGAGTACAAAAATTTAACTAACACAAGGTTCATCAGAAAAATATAATAATATGAGTGAGTGGTAGAACAGTTCAGTACAATGTTAAAGAAAGTGGTTAACAATTAATAAGTGTTCAATATTCTGAGTATTACTTCTTGTCTTGACACAAACACACACATGCACGCACGCATGCATGCACGAACGCAGACCGACCGACCGACCGACCGACCGACCGACCGACCGACCGACTGACCGACCGACCGACCGACCGACCGACCGACCGACCGACCGACCGACCGACCGACCGACCGACCGACCGACTTGCACTTTTCTACATTAGATATATGTACATAAAATATGGACAGAGTCTTTTCATTTGCTCTCTGACAATTAATAATATTTAATTAGGGGTAGGAGTTTCAAAGAATTTTTAATTTCAGTTAGATAGTTAACCACCTGTGTGTTGGATCTGGCATTGGTATCAACTGACTTGCATGTGATGGCATTTCCAAATAGAGATAGCAACAGTTGTGCATTTTTTTTTTTAATCTATGGAGCCAAAATTGCTCTTTCATAAAGTCAATTGTTGCTTGTTAATAACTGAGAAATTTTTTCTAAATCTTGGGAAATTATTTAGCTAATATGATCTCAAAAAAAACTAACTTTGACTTCTTACCTCTCTGTGTTACCATTTATTTTTTCTTGTGCAGAAAGGTACTCTCTCTATGCAATGCCTCCTAAAGCATGACTGCAGCTGGGCAGATTGCAGACCAACACTTCACAGTAGTATACAGAGGGGCTGGTCCTGCATAATCCTTCAATTCAGAAGATCATGGTATGTTTTAGAATTTATTAGTAACATTTACAGAAATTCTTGCAATGACTGTTGTTGTTTCATCTTGCTATTGCTATTACACCCCTTCCAGCCCAATGTTGTGTATTTGTATGTGTGTGTGTGTGTGTGTGTGTGTGAGTTAGCGGTTGAGGTTTACATAGTTAGCAGGCCACACCCCATTCCAAGTACCTTTTCGGTTGGATTTATTTTTCCATTACACCATTAACAACGCTGACCTTACTTTACCTACTCCACATTTTAACAGTTCTGCACTTCAGGGAAACAGAGAGAAGAGAAACATTAGAAATGGACCTGAATAAGAAGAATCGATTGATTAAAGTTGGTTTTATGTTAAGCTATATAGCTTGGATCATTATTTGTTCAAAGAAGAACTCTGATAATATCTTTCCGAAATTGCTAGCACGGTCTTCATCTCAAATCAGTAAACCTTCAGCATCACTGAAGAACAGCTTCATTTCTTCTGCTTCCAACTCATCAGCAAGTCAAAACTTCTTGAAGTGGAGTAAACCTTCAAATGCATCATCTGGGGTGAAGAGGAACCCTTCCTGTGTCCTCCCACCTGGAGGGTTCAGAGGATGGAAAGACAAAGTGGTTACAGTCATCAAACCAGAGATCAAGAAGAACTGTTCTAAGATCTTCTCTGGTGATAAATTTGAAACTCATAGAATCTCTAAACTCATGGTCAATTTGGAGGAAGAGCATTCTCAAATCAGGTACTTACAGAAGGGAAACAGACAACTTATAAAAAAATCTTCAGATTGCAACTGGTTGACTAAATATATGACCAATAATATGTACAACACACACCTGGAACTCAGCTTCCCTGTGGCTTACAGTGTTCTAGTCCAGGACAATTTCCAGCAGTTTTTCCGCCTCTTCAGGATCCTGTACAGGCCACAGAATGTCTACTGTGTCCATCCTTACAAGAAAACTGCCTCCTTAATCAGGTTTTTATCCAATCTTGCAAACTGCTTCAATAACATCATGGTAACAAAGCAATTGGTGGATGAAAACTGGAGTGACTACACCTCCCTGGATGCCCAGATGCAGTGTCTCTCACACCTGATGGATTACCAAGAGACAAGGAAAGAAGTTCATCAGTGGAGGTATGTCATTAACCTAAGTGGAGAGGGAATACCATTGCTTAGCAATAAGGAAATAGTGAAGAAGTTGATAGCACTGAATGGTACCTCCTCTGTGAAAGCTAGATCTGTTTCCAAGTCAGAAAGTAATGCAATTCTAAGGCAGGTACACAAACCACTGTGGTACAACTGGACCTTCTACAGGAGCACAATCTACAATGCCTTGTCTGAATCATTTGTCTTATTCTTGGTGAAAAATTCCATTGCCCAGAACCTCTATGAAGCTTTGAGGGAGGCAGAGACTCCTGAAGTGCTCCTTTATGCCACCTTGTTTCATATGCCTGCATGCCCAGGAGGCTACAACCCTGAGATTGATAAAGAAATATACTTTGAAGTGAGTCACAGAGATTGGATAAGTGAGAAGTATGGAAAAGGAATTCCTTGCTATGGGAGGTTTAGGGATGGGAAATGCATGGTGAACCATGCCCATCTACCTCATGTTCTGAAGGAAACCAAGAATGCAAGCTCCGCCCTATTCTACAGCACGTACATGATGGAAGTCAACAACGTCGCCACGGACTGCATGGAGGAGAGGATAGTGGATATGAACAAACTGGAGTATGACATGGATTGTGCTTAACTTATGTATAAGCTAACTCAACTGCGTCAGAAAGAGAATAATAACTATGGATTATGTTAACTAATGCCTAGTTTAAACTGAGTTTTAGCTGGTTGATTTCTTTTTCTTTTTCTTTTTTTAAATAACTATAGATATTAGATTAAAAAAACTTCCTTTGTCTCTTCCAAAATTCTCACATCGAAGTTCCGTTTCATGTGAAAGTAAAAGGGAAAACCCTAAGTATAACATAATGACCTTTATACCAATTAAAGGTTACATGCATGTGCAATATATACCATCTAATCTCTACCTATCCTATGTATCTATGACCAAGCACAGTGTAGGCGTAACCACACATGCTTCTTGTTATTGGAGTCTTAACATCCACTAGACCATTGTTTGCTAGTGTGGTGTGTGTGTGTGTGTGTGCATGTGTGCAGGTAAGTATTGGGAGGGGGAGAAGGGACTACACACCCACACACACATGCGCACACACACACACTCACACACACACATACAAATACACAACATTGGGCTGGAAGGGGTGTAATAGCAATAGCAAGATGAAACAACAACAGTCATTGCAAGAATTTCTGTAAATGTTAATAATAAATTCTAAATCATACCATGATCTTCTGAATTGAAGGATTATGCAGGACCAGCCCCTCTGTATACTACTGTGAAGTGTTGGTCTGCAATCTGCACAGCTGCAGTCATGCTTTAGGAGGCATTGCATAGAGAGAGTACCTTTCTGCACAAGAAAAAATAAATGGTAACACAGAGAGGTAAGAAGTCAAAGTTAGTTTTTTTTTAGATCGTATTAGCTAAATAATTTCCCAAGATTTAGAAGAAATTTCTCAGTTATTAACAAGCAACAATTGACTTTATGAAAGAGCAATTTTGGCTCCAAAGATAAAAAAAAAAAAAAATGCTCAACTGTTGCTATCTCTATCTGGAAATACCATCACATGCAAGTCAGTTGATACCAATACCAGATCCAACACACAGGTGGTTAACTATCTAACTGAATTTAAGAATTCTTTGAAACTCCTACTCCTAATTAAATATTATTAATTGTCAGAGAGCAAATGAAAAGTCTCTGTCCTATATTTTGTGTACATATATCTAATGTAGAAAAGTGCAAGTCTGTCTGTCTGTCTGTCTGTCTGTCTGTCTGTCTGTCTGTCTGTCTGTCTGTCTGTCTGTCTGTCTGTCTGTCTGTCTGTCTGTCCATCCGTCCGTCCGTCCGTCTGTCTGTCTGTCTGTCTGTCTGTCTGTCTGTCTGTCTGTCTGTCCATCCGTCCGTCCGTCCGTCCGTCCGTCTGTCTGTCTGTCTGTCTGTCTGTCTGTCTGTCTGTCTGTCTGTCTGTCTGTCTGTCTGTCTGTTTGTAACATCATTCTGGCCAAACCAGTTGGTGGATTTCTCTAAAATTTGGCATGATGATAGATTTTTGATCCAACTTAGAACATGGGCTAAAAAAATGTAATCATAGTTACCATGGTAACAAAATAGAGCGAATTTTTTTTTTCTTTTACTAGAAAAACCCTTGGAGCTACAGGTCTAAAATTTGATATCCATATATAACTTCACTCTAGGGACCACACCTCTTCTTTTCCTGGTGTATGGCTAAAAATGACAAAAATGGTATTTCAGCAAAAACATTTGAACCTAGGGAGTTAGACCCATAAACCCATATATATTTGGAATCAATATAATCTGGGGAATGTTTTAAGTATATGCATATAACCACACCTGTTTCCCGTTTTCATATCAGTTCCAAAAAAGGTCAAAAATAGTACGGACAAACCCAATGAGCATCATGCTTAAAATATGTTAGCATAAACAACTTGACTTTGGGAGTAACGTGGTCAGGAATCCTCCTGGCTGTACCTCTTTCCATTTGTATGTAAAGCCAAAATGTGCCAAAAAGAGAGCTTCTGAATAACACTTGAACCTAAAGAGTTGGATTCACAAACACTCCTTAATATATATATTTTGGTTCATAAAATACGTTTGTATGTATGTGTGTCTAGGCATCACAGCCAAATATTTGGACCAAAATGGCCAGAATTTGGCATGTGCTCTCCACGACCCCGGGTGAGCGATATTAAACACATGTGAACGTGGTAATAAGTGTGGTTTGCCATAGCCACACCCACATGAAATTATTTTTTTATAAAAGTTAATCAGAGACCAATCAGGTAAAAATTTGGCGTGTAATCTCCAAGTAGCAAGAAAAACATTATTAACCACATATGGGTGTGGTATGGCTACAGCTACTTGAAGTTGTTTTTGCTATTAAAAGCTGACCAAATAACCAACCAGACTGAAATTTAGAATATGTTTTCCAAGCAACTGTATAAGCATTACTGATCAAGTGTGTTATCAATAGGTGTGGTCTGGTCAGTGCCACACCCATAGGATGTCATTATGCCTGCCTAAAACTCATTTATGGACCACTAAGGCTGAAATTTGGCATATGGAGTCCAAGAAAGTGGGTGAGCATTTTAACCAAATGTGGGTGTAACAATGTGTGTGGGTTTTTTAAATTAGCCACACTAACAGGAAGTTGTTTTGGCTGCCACAATGCCAAAATTTGAGAGGTTTCTATTTGCCAGGCAAAGCCAGGTATATGCTGCTAGTATATATATATATATATTATAATAATAATATTAAAAGAGGAGAGTTTGGGGCTCAGCTTAACTAACATCACTTAGAAGAGTTAACACCATTGTGGTTTGTAATAATAGTAATGAAGAGCTTGGTGGTTACTATTGCATGAAATTTCACTGATTTCCTTCCACCAGCCCAAGGAAATTTGAAACAAACCAGCCATTCTAGCTGAATTTTACTCTGATCTTAATTAAACCTCTCTTAAAATCAGAGCCCTACAGGACCAAGTATTTGGGAAAAGAAGGGGGGGGGGGGGGGGGTGCTGTTACTTTCAAACATAACTACTCACTGTGGTGGATCTAGGATGTCAAAAGGGGTAGTTCTCTTTTACTTATTAACCCAAACCACACCCATTTGTGAAACCACACACTTTACATACTCCCAGTTAAAAAGGGGGGGGGGGGGGGGGGGGGGGAAACTATAAACTTCTGGAGCTGTTCCAGCTTCTTCGCATAATCAAGTCACCTTAACTTGGCAATCTATATTATTATTTTGGCTAGCACAAATAAAATATAAATTTAAGTATCCAGAAAATTAGAGTTTATGCTGATCATAGGATATTTATACTATTCTTCTTGGATGTTGAATTGCAAAGAATCCATATCTAATGGTGTGTTTTGATATTCAATAGTAACAAGTGTACAGGCTATATTGAGCAAGATCCTATTATAGTTAAATGATCTTCATCACTATTTGGCAATGTTTCATGTAATGAGCTTACTCCTCCTTCCTTTGAAAATCAGTAATTCATTTTTCCATAATCTATATTCAGTGCCTAGTAATTGTGCTGGTGGATGATCTGTACTATATATATATATATATATATTGAACATTTGACCAGCAAATTTTACTTAAAACTCATCCCAACTTTTAATAAGCATATTAGCAATACTAGCTAATAGCAACTTTAAACCTCTAATTTTCTGTCAGATCCTCATGCATTTTTTAACACCTGGGACTTAGATGACTTAGATGTCCAGAGGTGAAAAGGTGAATTCAAAATAATACACTTATTTTTTTAAATATTAAAATCATTAGCAGTGGAACCAAGTAACACATTCTTTACAAAATACTCCATATTCAAATATGCCATTGAAGTGCCCTAACCTTTCCTCCACTTTGCTCTATACCATTCGGTAAATTAAATGGGTTGATACCATTTAATTAATCAGTAAACATATGCCACCTACATCAGTAAAAGTAGAGCTGTGCTCATACACTTGAAAATACAGGGCTCTATATTAGGCTGGTACTCTCTATGATCTCGATCAGATGGAACATCGAAAGGAGTTCACTCCTGAATGATTTCCTGGACATTTGCTACATTTTCTGGATTGGTGCCTTGAGATTCCAGCCACAGCAGTGAGATGCCTGGGATATAGAATGATTCACTGCAATCCCAATTATTTTTAACAATACCCTGGATAGTTTCCTTTTTCAGGCTCATGAACAATTTCTATCTTCTCAGGAATTAAAAAAAAAAAAAAAAAAAATTCTTAGCATTCCAAGCACTCAACCAGCTGAAGCTACAGTTCTCTCCACTTCATGGAAAGCATCTTCATCAAGAAATAAAAGAACAAAACAAAAAAAAAAGCGACAAAGAAAAATTAACAGTAACTTGTGAAATATAGTCCTTCTATTTGGTGCAGGAGATGACTAGGGGAGGGGGGTTTCCAAGATAGAGGGGAGTCTAGATAGGCAGAGTTAGAGGGTATTTATCCATTTAGTTTGCTCCATAACTAGTTTTTCCTCTCTAGCTAGCTATTGCCTCAAGAGAGCTGGGAAAGACCCTTTACCAAAACTCCAGGTGAAAAGGGACAGTTTGTAGGAACTCACCAAACTACCCCTGGATCCATTTCTGTACACACCATCTGTCTCCCTCACTTTGCAATAATTTAAGGGGGGGTTATAAGTGCCTGCTTTATGTAACAGGTTTTCATACCCAAACCTGATCAATCTTTATCTGTCAAAATTTGTAAGGACACACACCGCAGGCACACACACACACACACACACACACACACACACACACACACACACACACACACACACACACACACACACACACACACACACACACACACACACACACACACACACACACACACACACACACACACACAAGCATACGCATGCACGCACACACACACACACACACACACACACACACACACACACACACACACACACACACACAGGGGGAGGAGACTAGAGCATCTTATCATTGATGGTGTCAAACTTGGTAAGGAGTATGCCATCAATGGTACGTGTGTCCCCCTCATCAGTGTTGTCCACAAGTCCTTGATTGAATTTAACCAGCTGTCCCACCAGAGCTTCCCCCACAAACAACACGAGTCAGGTGAGTTCATACGGATCAGCTTGGCTAATGCATGCATGAGAGTCTTGTAGTCCTGCATGCATCCCTCGGTGGCTACCAGGACCACATCAAACTTCTGCTGGGTGGCTGGGCAAGTGAGACAAGAGCATTGGATAACACAGAGTTACACCTGATAGAAACAAGTCACACCAATCTGCAATTCAGGTTTTGTAATGCTAATACCATATCACGGAAGGTCTTTGTGTGTGTGTGTGTGTGCGTGCGTGCGTGCGTGCGTGCGTGCGTGCGTGCGTGCGTGCGTGCGTGCGTGCGTGCGTGCGTGCGTGCGTGCGTGTGTGTAGTTCCTTTCTTCCACTCCCACCCCTAATTTGCATCCACGCAAACATGCACACACATCACACAGAAAAAGAATGGATTAGTGGATGCTAAGACTCCACTAACAAGAAGCATGTGTGATTATGCCTAGACTGTGCTGGGTCATAGATACATAGGATAGATAGAGATAAGATGGCATATATCACACATGCATGCAACCATTAATTTGTATAAAGTTCATGATACAATACTTATGGGTTTTCACTTTCACTTGCACATGAAATGGGACTTAAATGTGATAATATTAGAGGGACAAAGGAAGCTTATTTTATATTCGATATCTAATATATATATAGTTATTACAAAAAAAGAAAACTACACATGAAAACTCAGTTTAAACTAGACCATAGTAAGCATAATCCAGACGGAGTTAAGTTATCTTATACATAAGTTAAGCACAATCCACGTCATACTCCAGTTTGTTCATGGCCACTATCCTCTCCTCCATGCAGTTCATGGCGACGTTGTTGACCTCCATCATGTACGTGCTGTAGAACAGAGCGGAGCTTCCATTCTTGGTTTCCTTCAGGATCCGAGGTAGATGGGCATGGTTCACCATGTATTTCCCATCCCTAAACCTCCCATAGCAAGGCATTCCTTTTCCATCTTTTCTCACATGTCCAATCTCTGTGACTCACTTCAAAATACATTTCTTTATCAATCTCAGGGTTGTAGCCTCCTGGGCATGCAGGCATATGAAACAAGGTGGCATAAAGGAGCACTTCAGGAGTCTCTGCCACCCTCAAAGCTTTATAGAGGTTCTGGGCAATGGAATTCTTCACCAAGAATAAGACAAATGATTCAGACAAGGCATTGTAGATTGTGCTCCTGTAGAAGGTCCAGTTGTACCACAGTGGTTTGTGTACCTGGCTTAGAATAGCATTGCTTTCTGAATTAGAAACAGACCTAGCTTTCACAGAGGAGGTACCATTCAGTGCTATCAACTTCTTCACTATTTCCTTATTGCTAAGCAATGGTATTCCCTCTCCACTTAGGTTAATGACATACCTCCACTGATGAACTTCTTTCCTTGTCTCTTGGTAATCCATCAGGTGTGAGAGACACTGCATCTGGGCATCCAGGGAGGTGTAGTCACTCCAGTTTTCATCCACCAATTGCTTTGTTACCATGATGTTACACAGTAAACATTCTGTGGCCTGTACAGGATCCTGAAGAGGCGGAAAAACTGCTGGAAATTGTCCTGGACTAGAACACTGTAAGCCACAGGGAAGCTGAGTTCCAGGTGTGTGTTGTACATATTATTGGTCATATATTTAGTCAACCAGTTGCAATCTGAAGATTTTTTTTTATAAGTTGTCTGTTTCCCCTTCGGTAAGTACCTGATTTGAGAATGCTCTTCCTCCAAGTTGACCATGAGTTTAGAGATTCTATGAGTTTCAAATTTATCACCAGAGAAGATCTTAGAACAGTTCTTCTTGATCTTGTTCTCTGGTTTGATGACTGTAACCACCTTGTCTTTCCATCCTCTGAACCCTCCAGGTGGGAGGACACAGGAAAGGTTCCTCTTCATCCCAGATAATATATTTGTAGGTTTACTCCACTTTGAGAAGTTTTGACTTGCTGATGAGTTGGAAACAGAAGAAATAAAGCTGTTCCCCAGTGATGCTGAAGGTTTACCAGTTTGAGATGAAGACCCTGCTGGCAATTTTGGAAAGAAGTTATCAGAGTTCCTCTTTTAACAAATAATAAGCCAAACTATATAGCTTAGTATAAAACCAACTTTTTTCCCCATCTTATTCTGGTCTATTTATAATGTTTCTCTTTTTTCTGTTTTTGGAAATGCAAAAGTGTTAAAATATGGGTGTGGTAAAGTAGACACTATTAATATACCATTTTTAATTTCAATGTGTAAATAAAAAATGAATAAAAAAAAAATTGAATTTTTAAATTAAAAAAAATTTTTTAAATGGACTTTTATGTTCAATTATATCTGGAATGGATGATAATTTCACTACTATATTTTGATGAACTTAAAGTAAGAGTAACTATTTTTAGTACTGACCTGCCAACCTCAGACTTCCAGATCTCTGGTGACTTAAAAAAAAAAGGACCATGCTTTCCCTTGTCCCCTTTTAATGCTGTATAATTATTCCACATTGACCATGCATAGAAGGTCCCAACTCATGGTTCTTATGAAATAATCTGTATTTTGTAATAATTTTTCCTCAAAAAAAATGTCACCAACACACTGCCAGACCCACTCTGAAACGAAAACAACTTATTACATGTATTTCACTATTCAATAACCTAAATAGTGTACTACCTTAAAAGTTTTCCAATAGAATGAATTCAACCCCTTACAGTATTACTATCTGGAGTTGGATAATGTTATTAACTGGGGAATATCTGCAACTCAAAATAATGCCCCCCCCCATATTTCTACTCTCACACACCAACAGGAATACGAGCTTCCCACAAACTACAGATCAGTAGCTGGTTGGCTATCCTCAGCTGGTAGTGGTTGTAGTGGGGGGGATATTGCAATTAGAGATAAAAGTTAACTTTTAACCAGCACCTAAGTTGTCTAATTTGTCCACAAAAAAAAAAAAAAAAAAAAAAAAAATATATATATATATATATACACACACACATTTTTTTTATTTATTTTTTTAATTTAATAAATTGGACATTTTTGGGGGGGGGGGGGGGGGGGGGGTTGGTGTAAACAAAATTATTCATTTCATTTTAAAAACATGCTAGGTGCTGATATCCTATTTTATATATATATATATATATATATATATATATATATATATATAGAGAGATGTCTGTTGTCTGTCTGTCTGCCCTACCATCATTCTGGCCAAACGTGGGTGGATTTCTCTGAAACTTGGCATGATTATAGACTTTGACTCAACTTAAAACATAAGGTAAAAAAATCCAGAAAATGGTTACCTGGTTGCAGGAAAAGCCAAAATGGAATTTCTGTCAGAAAAATCCTTGGTGCTACTAATTTAAAACTTGGTATGCATATACAACTTCACTCTGGAAGTGACATGGGATGTGCCCCACGTGACCACACCTCTTCCTTGTAAGGCTAAAAATGTCAAAAACAGTATATCAGCTGAAACACCTGAACCAAGGATTAGACCATGAACTCATTCTTTTATCCCCCAAAACAAAAACCACAAAAAAAAAGGGCAAATAAAAACCACAAAATAGGGCAAACAAATATTATCACTACATGACTGTGCAGTATTTACTGTCTTATTTTAAATATTGGAGTCTATATTTTAGCTTCCATTCTCAATATATTCAGAACTTAAAATGAGCTTCCTATCACATGCAGACCGAAATCAAATTTGGAGTTTCTAGAGCCAATTCCTGGTGTGATTGATGTTTGCAGGTGCTGCTGTGGAACTTGCCAGGAAACTGTAGCTATGCTGGGACACATGTAACTATGCTGTAAAACATGTACTTATAATTTGGATTGATTTAGTGCCACCTTCATATAAATTCCAACTAATACTTGTAAATAACATTCTACTTTAGCAAATTAATCTGTATCATGAAGCTCAAGATAATTATACTAAAAGGTCCAGTCAATAGTGTTATAGCAACAAGAAACAATTGTTACAAATTGTGATGTAAAATAGAAGAAAATATTGGTTACTTGTACATTTAAAAAATAAATAAATTATTGGTATATGACTACTGACATCCCAGCGGAAAATCTCTCGTACAAGTATGCCAACAATACTCCACGAAAAGGGGGCAGGGCAAATAATCATCATATTTTACCAAAATTAACCCATACTAATATACATATGTATGTGTGTATATGTGTGTCCAGATAACTTAGTGAGGTGATGGGTATGTCAGCAGTACAGGAAGGAACAGAAACAAAGAAAAATATGTCTGAAGGTTAAGAAAAAAAATGGTCTAAATGTCATCCATGGTACTACACAAATTGGGCATCTTCTGACATGAAGTCATCAGCATTTGGGCGGTATCCATTGTCCGGCTAAGAGTGCAGGAGAGGGGGAGGGGGGAGAGAGAGAGAGAAAAAAAAAAGGAGGGAGAGAGAAAAAGGAGGGAGAGAGAAAAAGGAGGGAGAGAGAAAAAGGAGGGAGGGAGAGAGAAAAAGGAGGGAGAGAGAGAGAAAAAGGAGGGAGAGAGAGAGAAAAAGGAGGGAGAGAGAAAAAGGAGGGAGAGAGAAAAAGGAGGGAGAGAGAAAAAGGAGGGAGAGAGAAAAAGGAGGGAGAGAGAGAAAAAAAAGGGGGGAAAGAAAAGGAGAGGGAGGGAGGTGTAGGGCAATTACAAATTAAATATATTGATATTTCTGACAAAATTGAATAATATAGGACTCTGTGTCATTCAAAGAGCGTAATATATAATCATTTATGTGGTGCTGTGGGTAAAGATCATTAATATACATGCCTATTTCAACACTGTCAGTTCTAATTGCTGTAATTGTTCCGGTTGTCATATTCAAATTCCAACTTGATGAGAAGTAGTGCCAGAACATACATACACACAGAGATGAATGGAGTTGGGGGAGAGCAGATTGACATTACAATATGACAGCCACCCAAGAATGCAAGATATAGTCTCTTGAGCTTGAACAGCCAAGAAGTTTATACACACTCCATATGTTCACATTGAAATACCCCAGTGCAGAGTGCATGTCACACTATGCCTCCATTTAATCACACACCAGGGTCAAAGGGGAGATTATTTTTCACACTGGAATAGCCAGCCAAGGATGTTTTTACTCCCCCCCTTTCCATGCAGAAACACTTTGTTCAAATGGTCATGCTAATTAGGTAAAGGTATTCCAGGTTAGTAAGTACAAACCACTACAAGTGCCATTAATGGAGTCTATCCTGTGTCACTCTATTGTTGCAGGATCTCTGGTCATCTTACTCAACTAAACATTTGACCACTTGAGTGACCTCGGTACAACAATTCATGTGAACAGAGAGCTATTGATAACTTGTAGAGTATATGCAATGCACTGTGGATGGCCAAAAGTGTTTCCTCCACCCATCCATCCAATTTATATTCCATTATGAGAACAACAAAGTACAGTGATTCCATTCTAATCACATACAGAGAGTAAATAAGTAAAAAAAATTATATCTAAGATTGCTATCATGAACACATTATGTCAGGGGTGTGGTCTGAAAACTGACCAATTAAGTGTAGGATCTATATTGTAAGGAGAGGAGTTCCATTATGAGCCCACCATAATACCATTTACTAGTGGGATTATTATGTGGAATTTCAACTTACGTACACGTACAATACTACTTTGAGGCAGTTTCCTATCTATGAATCAGTTGCAGTGCGTAGCCAAGGCCAAGAACATACACTATGTACATTCCTGATTGAACCAATCATCTTTGTCCTTGATGAGGCAAGGAGCAGAAGGGAATTATGAAGAATTGAACGAACGTGCCCATTGTAAGTTGAACAGCTGTTGTTTTTCAAAGCAGTTTATCTAATCGATCAAATATCACAAAGGGTTGAAGGAAAACTATTGAAACCAATCAGAGGAAGCCACTCTATTATCCACCAAGGAACACTCCACAATGCATCAAGGGTACACAAGGAGTTTCCCTGGCCAATGAGGAATGATGCACCACAAACACAAACAACAAGAAAAGACATGAAAATGATTGAGTGCCTTTTTAAAGTGCTTCATTAGCATCTTGAGAAGAAAGTCATTGGCTAAGTTCAGGGGACAAATGAATCAAGGCACATTGCATGGCCTGGTGTTCTCAGACAACCGCAGGTCAGAGAAATGTGATTCCCCTGTGCCAGCACTAACCAAGTCAGTCACTTGAACTCGAACCCACAGCTGATCAGCTGACTGTAGCATGGAATAACCAAGCCAGATGATTAGAGTTGTACTTTGTAGCTCTTCAATTCACCCAAAACAAGAGCAGAAGCACCTGCAAATTCAGAGGTCGTGTTCTCGAGCAAGATCTACCACTAATCTACCTTGCCTACCACACCTAGGCTCATCAGACAAACTCCAACCCAATAAGAATAACAATGCCATGTAGGCCCTTGAGTCTGGATATGAGACTCTAAACAGGTTGAACACAAACATACACATACCAACAGAAGAATGACATGGTGGTTGCTGTGCTTACAAGTCGTTGTGGTCTAAACAACTGCACTTGTAGGTATAGACATCAAAACTGAGATAAAGTTGATCCCTATAAGTTAAGGAATGTGTCATTTTTGTCTCCCCTGAGCTCATCCCAGTGCCAAGGGACACGAGAGTTCAAGTGTCTTGCCAAATCAGCAGATACACCCAATAGCATATCCTCCAGGCAAATAAAGGCTGTCTGGTGGGCAAGAATATTGGAGTCCTCTTCTTTCAGCCACACAAACTCAGTGCTATCTACATTAACAGTCCTTGCAGCCAGAATAAGTTCCCCCTCCTCTTTGCACATACATCCATTGTGCTTCAGCACGAGATGCCGTGTCATGCACTGGCAGCTCCCCCCCCCTCTCTCTCTCTCTCCTAAGGCTTCAGCTACAGACAGAACAGTTTGTTCAACATTGGTCAATGATTGAGACAGAGCTTTCCTTTAATGACTCAACCATGCAGCAACCAACACAGCTCAACATTTGTCTGCTGTCTCAGCAAGCAATGATCCAGCCACCCCTTTCCCTCTATGCTGCACTCGGCTCAAGGAGCATGAACCTCACACCAATGTACACCCCCTACAATCTCGTTCATCCTCAACTACCAATAGCAAAGTTTCTCTCGACACTTGACAAGAGACCTCACGCCCCTGATCTATACACATACATGTAGAGTCCAACATGCTAATACTTAACAAATACATACATACATACATACCTACATACACAGTAACATTAAAGATCCAATACAGACTGATAAGGAAGCTTTGTTCCCTCGCCAAACACAAACACTTTAGCATTGGAATAAGTTAATTGTGCCATTCGTGACATGTAGGCTAATAGTATATTATGTATTAAGTAACCTTGAAAAGCTGTATACTGACCACAATATGTCTTGTGCTATATTTGTATTTGTTGGTCCACTTTGGCAACAGATTGTGATAATGGAAGCATCTGTGCACAGACAGTTATTTCCTTAGAGGAAGTGAGTGAGTATTTCCTGAAAGTTGTAGCACACCTTGTGTCTGCTCCATACAATCACATAGCTGAGGTTAAAAACCAACAGCTGACCTAGAGCAGCAGCAAGCATTGTTGTGTGTGCCCACTCCAAGTAAGAAAGCCGTGATAGTCAGCCATGTGCCAGGTTTACTCACTGAAGAAAATACAGCCACAGGCCCTGCAAACAAATCTGTCAACAAACAACTCTTCAATAGTCAAAACAGAAGAGAAATAAAATGAGACATCTTGTTGTCTTTGCCACTCTCATGATTGTCATCATCATATGGCAGGCACTTCTGCTGACTATCATCACCCACACTGACCCAAACCATCCACAACTCACCACAGTCCACACCACAGGGGACCAGGCATGTTGTTTATGAAATACCCTAGCAACCAGCTCGTCTTACCAACTGGGTGGGCCAGGGGAATGCTGAAGAAGTCTGCAAAATACATTTTCCCCTTAAGAGGGGAGCAGATGCCATATCTAAACCTGCTGCCATGTGGCAGGCTATAGCCACTACAGCTGTAGGATACTGGGTATTTTCAGGCACAACGATTAGACTCTGGAAAACCCTTCCTAAAGGTCAGTGAATCAGGACAAGTGATAACCAAAGGTGAAAATTCCCTTGCAATAGTGCACTCTACGTAATGTATTTACACAGAACTTCACTTCTAGTTGGACTGTTCTAAATGAATGCCTGGACAAAAGGACAGAGAGAGAGAGACAGAGAAGGCAGTTCATTTGGCACAATTACTTGTTCATGGTTACTTGTTCATGACCAAGTGAGCCAGGCTTCATAGAAACACCTTGGGTATAGTTAGTATCTGGTAGAAACCATAGATCTTGTTCAACCCAAGAAGTATACTCCAAGGTTGAGGAAAGGTTAATAAAAGTGCGGCAGAATGGTAGTGGTATCAGTATCATTTACGAAGCTCTGTTCAGATTATATCAAAAGAAAGCATTTCTACACAAAAGTTACTCCCCTCCCTCCCCCATGTTTTTGTCTTTGTCTTTGTCTGTGTCTGTGTGATTATAGAACACATCAAACCTTAAGAACTGCATGGCACTGCACTGGGATCTAGATAAGTTAGAGGTAGAAACAAGAAAGGGGATTAAAAAAAAGAATAGCTCACACCTGGCAACATCTGCATCAGATTAGGGGCCACTGGCCACCATACTTCCTGAGAAAGAGAAGATGAGCTGTGATAACTGGTGACACCTTAGTAGTTAAGAACAACATGTTTTTTAGACCCTTTCCTGCTAATTGAACACTATACAGCATATAGACCACAGGAGAGTTAACACTTCACCTAGGAATTACCACCTGGACATTAATCAACATGGTATTGCAATGGAAATACTTAAACAGGAAAGTTAGCCCTTAAAAAATTACTGATTTTTTTTTAAAAAGAAGAAAAATATGGACTTAAAAAAAAAGAAGAAAGAAGAGTGTTTTAGGTTACCATTGGTGCACATCAGCCTTGAAAAAAAATACATATATTTTTCCTGCTTTTAACTAAATATTCTTGGAGATCAAGTGTGAAAAGTGTTGGATTTTAATTTACTTCCGGTTTGGGAATTTCCCTCGCAATAGTGCACTCTACATAATGTATTTACACAGAACTTCACTTTTAGTTGGACTGTTCTAAATGAATACCTGGACAAAAGGACAGAGAGAGAGACAGAGAAGGCAGTCCATTTCGCACAATTACTTCTCATGATTACTTGTTCATGACCAAGTGAGCCAGGCTTCATACAAACACCTTGGGCATAAATAGTATCTGGTAGAAACCATAGAACTTGTTCAACCTAAGAGGCATACTCAAAGGTTGAGGAAAGGTAACTAAAAGTGTGGCAGTAATGGTAGTGGTATCAGTATCATTTACGAATCTCTGTTCAGATTATACCAAAAGAAAGCATTTTTGCACATAGTTACTCCCCTTCCCTCCCCCATGTTTTTGTTTTTGTCTTTGTGTGTGTTCCTTATTTACAAGGGAAAATAAGGAAGACACGCACGCACAAACACACATAAACAAAGGTGGGGGGGGGGGGGGTACTCTCTGTGTACACCTATCAGTTACGAAGAGGCAGTTGTGTGGAGTGAGGTCAGACAGGTCGAGGGTCACTCTGCACCCTGAGACTGCAGGTGGTCACAAGTCGGTGGAGGGGGAGAGGAAATGGGAGACAACAGGCAAATGTTCATGTGATGAACCAGGTCACACACAGGACACACATGGATGGCTTCTTCGATCAATAGAGCATCTGATCTCACTAAATCTCTATTCCCTCTTCAACTCTTCTTCTTCTAGTCCACAATAGTATAAATGAGGAGAAAACACTGCAGATATATAAACATTGATGATTGACCACTTTGCCCCACAGAGGAGAGATATGCACCGCAACTCAACAAAGAAAAATAATCAGACTTTGTGAGTACCACTTCACTAAAATATATATGGCCTGTCTAGACAATGTGCTTCAGGGTGTCTGCAGCATAGACACCTCATGTTGACTCTTGAGGTAGCAAACATGCTCTTGCGTTGTTCCAACACTCCCCCCTTCGTGAGTCTGACTCTCTAGCTGCTTCCTCAATCCACTCTTCACATTTCCCTGGAGAGCCACTAGACCGCTCAATGTCCCAAACACATATTCCTGACATTACAATGAGAAATTAGACACCTGTTTTCTGTCTGCTAAATCCACGCCCACCACATTTCCCAGGAAGTTATACTGTTTTGTGTCCATCCAACCTTTCCCACACTTCTCGGTGGAGTATGGAGTCAAGGCTGACCCCACATGACCTCACACAGGCAATGGAGCCAGAGAAAAGGTTGACCAAAGTAGAGGCAAGCCTGGAGGAAAGTTCCAGCAACATGCATCATCAGTAGCATTACTCACATCTCCAGTGGGACACTGGGAACAGGACGCGAAGAGCGTTTGGACAGACAATTCTCAGATACTGGACACTGTCTCACTCTCAGAGGAACAAGGACTGCAGAGAGTTTGCTATATGCTGACCAAACATGGGTCATCCTTGCAACATGCACCTTGCAGCCATTGTTGATAGACCTGTGCACAGGCAGAGAACCTGCCATCTTTTAATATACTTTGCTCAAATGAATTACTGAGTAGTAAAGCAATTCATATTCAATACTACACACATAGGTACTTAAAGCAACCACCTTCCCCTCCCCACAAGCGCCTGTGGCTACGCCACACCCACTATCACGGAGTCACAGACACAGATCCACCAAGTGAGTGAGTGAGTGAGTGAGTGAGTGAGTGAGTGAGTGAGTGAGTGAGTGAGTGAGTGAGTGAGTGAGTGAGTGAGTGAGTGAGTGAGTGAGTGAGTGAGTGAGTGAGTGAGTGAGTGTGTGTGTGTGTGTGTGTGTGTGTGTGTGTGTGTGTGTGTGTGTGAGGGCCACTCATAGTGTGAAGCAGGTCATCAGAACACAGGTGGCTTCAGTGTGCACACATGTACACCACAACTATCACCCACTAACCACCAATCAGTCAACCTGTTGTGGCTCTAGCCACTTAGAAAACAACTAACTTCAACACCCACCACAGAGTTCAACATCGTTAACAAAAAAAAGTCACTCCAACCACCTATCCTACGGCTTCTCCCCAGGAAATGATTGAGATGGCAAGCATTGTGCAGATTCCTAGGAAGGGTGTGAGATTGGGTTAGTAATTACAAAGAAAATATATACTAAACAAAACAGAGCAGAGCATTCCAGAACAGACCAAAAAGTGAGTCGACTTAATGATACGAACAGCACACCTGTTCAACATTGACACTCCATTTATGCTGCCTGGAAAGAAGAAAACAATTCTTTTTTCCTTATGCAATAAATGGAAACTCTGACAAAGACACATAACCCAGTGTAAAAACGTACAATCATCATTGTTATAAGCTCCAAAGAGAGGCTAGTTATCCGTTACCATGGCTGCACTAATGGCTGTGATACATTAGTAAGGCTCTGCAATAAGCAGTGGCTACCTTGACAGTCTCAAGAAGAAAAGAAAGATTTCCACCACAAGTAGCAGTTGGTCATCATAAGCGATCCAAAGTTCAGATGCCACTGAGTCAAACAGGAGTCCTGTACAGATCTGAGTATGGACTAACCCAAATGGACTTCAAAAAAAAAAAAAAAAAAAAAAAAAAAAAAAAAAAAAAAAAAAAAAAAAAAAAAAAAGCAAGAGAGATAGACAAGAACACTATGGCACTACTGACGAAAGCTCTTGTGAAGGCCAAGATGTCCCACACGATTGAGATGTTGACTTGCATATGGGACAAGTCTCACTAGAAGAAGCACTGGAGAATGTTTAGTCAAGAAACACAACACACGTAGCCTGCAGCCTTATAGGGCCACCAACCCACTCACACACTACAACCCCTCCATCATTCAGACAGTCTCTACATACACTTACATACCAGTGCTTTCAATAAGGACTCTGATACTTGTAGCAGACATTCAATACACAAACACAATTGTACTGTACATTGAATTAGCCTTAATTGCTCAATCACTTGCTAGGGAAGATGACTTACTGGCATAGAATATGGAGGCATACCGGCCACAAAGGATTCTGAGTCCTGTGGTGGGTACTTAATCATCTCATGGTCTTCTCCCTCCATGAGTTCTGTGTGTGTGTGTGTGTGTGTGTGTGTGTGTGTGTGTGTGTGTGTGTGTGTGTGTGTGTGTGTGTGTGTGTTTTTGGGGGGAGGGGAGTACAGTAGAAGGGAATAAGGACGGAAAGCATGAAGAAGAGAGAACAAAGGAAAGGGGTGAGGAAAACATGGAAACCAATAGCAGTTGCATGCCACAGAATATTCCACGGAGCCAACACAAACATGCTGCCCACACCACACCCCAAAACAACATGCGACACATCCCGAGGCATCAAGTGACGGACCTATTCAATCAACATACACCACCACACTCCACTAGACTGAGCCACCAGCTACAGCACACACACTGAGAGACACTCAGTCTGACAGCAATCTTAGACATGAGTCTTCCCGGGAGAACAGACTTCAGTAGGATGCCATCAGTGAGATGGCCAGGCCGTCCCTCCCATGGGCCACATCACATGGTGATGTGACAGGATGAGAGTGCCCACTGGTACATAGCTATGTGGAGACGTTTGGACCATCCATGGCCAACTAATGCCCCATGTTCTTTCTTACAGTTTACTAATCTCAATGGACGCATGTGAACACGTTTCCTCCCCCTCCCCCTCCCCCCACCTAAAAAAAAACAAAACAAACCAAACTAAACACACGTACCTCCACGCCCATAGCCAGGAGTTGACTTGTAAGGAGGAGGCTCATGGGGTCGCCGAGTAGGCAGGCTCTCATACTCCGGGTTAAATGCCTCAGGAACATTTCCATCATAGCTGTCAGTGTCCACGTTGCCACGCCCATCATCAGTAGTCCTGCACATGTGCAGTTGTTGGATACATACCATATTGTCATGCATTACAGACAGTAGCTGTATACCATTTGATGATGATGATGATCAAGACAGACATCTATCATGCAGTTGTAGTGGTGTGTGTGAGAGAGCATGAGTGTGCCACATCCACCTGTAGTTTCCCATTATAAACTACATTATCTGACATGTGCTGGCATGTTAATACCCATTAATCATGCACCAGGAGAGTGCATTGCTATACTTGGCCACTCAAGGGGACAATTTTGTCTGATAGCAGCTAGACTAAGGATTGAGCTCTTGCATGTCAATTACAGCATTTTGGCAAAGAAATACTGATTATAGCCAAAGCATTTTTAATGAAACCTAATTCGCTTTCTTACTGATATCAAATTTGAACATATCAGAGATGAATAACAGTCTCAGCTATAAATAGTCGTCCCACAAATTTTAAGGATGCTAGTTAAACCCCACCTAATCTATCAACTGGACAAGGCACCTGGTAAACTTCAGGAACATATGATTCCAAATCCATGTTGACCACTATTCGCTAGTGGAAGTGGTTTGAGTAGATAGCTAATCTTGTTGTTGCTTTTGTTGAAGGATAGTTCAGTATCACACATAGTAACTATGTTTACAGGAAGTGGTGGACCATCACACCATCACACCAAACAGTAGCTTCATGCAGTGTTTATGGAGGTGTAGCATTTCCCACCAAATCACTAACAAAGGAATATGTTTGAAACAGATGCATCATAAGAGCTATTTCCACCTAAAACAAAACTCGGTACCACCTACTTAGTTGGCACTGTTTTATCACAACTATCATTCATGTTCAACCGTTCAGCAATTTTATTTAAAATGAAATGTGTACCTACTAAGAGCATGAGCTATTTGCTATCACCTCGTACAACATACTTGCACACAATAGAATGTACACACCACAAAAATGCAATAAAACAGCAGAACATGTGAACTTGATGCTTTCGTGAAGTACAGTGCACATTTCTAACCACTTCAGTTATCTGAGACTGGAAAAAAATTGAGGAAGGATGTGTACTACATTAGTGAATGGAAAAGGAAACAGATTTTGCTAAAATTAACACAAAAGCATTGAGGGGTGTTAATAGCTCAACAGAACTCATTGATATGTTACAAATTAATGAACACAACACATGATAGGCTATTCAGCAATGAAAGGTCATTTTTAAAAAGAGCACACCCCAAGAGACTGAATTGGATAATCTGGGAGTTAATTAAATTGAGTCCCAGTATGTGCACAAGGGATTATCACTAATTTATCTCTCCCACACCCCACAAAGCAAAATCATTAGCATGTCAACTTTTATAACTTACTTGGAGACACTCATGTCCACATTGTACGGATGAAAGTCAGTAGCTGTATACAATAACAAAAACAACAAATCATAATAACAACTCCAACTTTTGATGAACCAAAAAAAAGAAGAAAGAAACTGTGGGTGTTTCAGAGACCCTGTGACAACACTGAGATGGTTGCAATAGACACACAAACACTGCATACTCATCCCCAGCTCTTACAAAGAGTATCCTATGCATACAGCTGGTATATAATCAACATCATCAGTGTATGTATTGTTATTGCAAGTACAACTACCAAGAAAGGCACTTGCAGGCACACAGCCAAATACACACACTGTTTTCTTGTTGATTGTGGACTCAACATCACTCAAGACAAGTATGTTGATGTCTGAGAGGACAGATGGGGGAAACAAGTGTGTTGGTGGTGAGGAAGGAAAGAGGTTGAAGAGGTAGGGAGTGTGAGGGCAGCAGTGATGGTGATGTGTCAGAACAAGGCAAATGGAAGTACAAAGAAAGATAGTTGTCCCTGCCATGGATAATTAAACACAGCACACAGTGGCAGAGGATTAATGAAAGGAGATTGCATATGTGCATTAGCACGTGTGAGACAGAGAGTAAGTGTGAGTGTGAGACAGAGAGTAAGTGTGAGTGTGAGACAGAGTAAGTGTGAGTGTGAGACTTGGAGGGTGATAGCACAACCTCAGGAATAACTCCTTTTTTTTTTAATAATTATAATAATGAATATCTAAGTGTGACAAAAGGTAAGTGTGACAAAAGGTAAGTGTGACAAAAGGTAAGTGTGACAAAAGGTAAGTGTGACAAAAGGTAAGTGTGACAAAAGGTAAGTGTGACAAAAGGTAAGTGTGACAAAAGGTAAGTGTGACAAAAGGTAAGTGTGACAAAAGGTAAGTGTGAATACGAAATCAAAATACTGTACAATGTTCAGGAGATAGTCTTCCAACCAAAAAGCAACTCAACCAGTCTAGAATGCAGCAGATCAAATAAAATAACTAAATCTTTCACTTATAAAAGAATTAAGTACCTTAACATTTCCCCCCATAGATCATTCATCACTAGTGCCAACTAAGCAGACAGTTTTCTCGAGCTAATTGCAGAATGGCACATTATTTCATAAGTTTTAGCTGATCAAAACTCTTTCACATTCACAAGTTATAATGGGGATTGTCAAAGCAAGGAGTACATTGTTACGACATGTCAAAGAATCACATGCTATCAAAACATCTACTAGTTGGTTTGATAGGAGCATTGGTGCTAACTTCCTTCCATTTTAAAACCTTGTTCTGTTTGTATTGAAAAGTGAAAACATGGTACAGTAGCAGGAGGTAAATCCTTTTTTGTAGAAGTCAATTGCAGTTGCAAGCTGGTTGGTACATCACTGTCAGACTCTCTCTCCCCCCCCCCCAATATATTTCCAAAACAGATTGCGCTAGCCAACCTATGATATAAGATGAATTGGTCACTAACTTTCCTTAGCCCATTAATGCTGCAAGATATAAACTCACGGCACAAGGTGATTCTAAAACACTCATTAGTGATCATAATTTCTATGCAAAGTTCTTGGTGTTTGTGGGCTAGTAATTTTGTAGGGAATGGGTGCTCATAGCTAAGCTATCTTCATGAATATCCTTTCCAAGCTTTGATGTTTCTTCTTTCCAAGCTTGATGTTTCTCCGATATTGTAGTTATTTTGAACACTCTCCTGGATCTTTCCTCATTTCAGTGCATGTTCTAACGACTTGCAGCATTCGATGTGACATGCATAGAGTGCATACATCCACAGGTACTATCGGAAACTTCAATGCTAGTGGTCAAAGATACAAAAACAATTTGGAAGTATTTTAACACACACACACACACTGCATGTGCAGGCAATGGTATCCAATTCCAACTCCAACTGGTCCCAAAGTCTCCATTGCCCTGAGAACAGTCAATAACATGATGTAAAGATATGTGCAGAGCAGGAAGAAGATCAAGAAATGTAGCATGGACATCAGCACGCACACACGCTGGATACATCATGCTGTGCATGTTGCCTTCTGGACAATGCAGACCAAGACAGAGCTCGTGTCCATATAGACTACAGAGGGAGGGCTGAAAAGGATTATTATAAAATGAGAGATTTTGATCAAAGGAGGCTCATTTGCGACCAATGCACATCCCCCCCCCCTCCCCCCTCCATCTGCCTGGATCCTCCACTGGAACAGTTCCAAATAATCCAAGCCTATACTTGCATATTCCCTCTCAGGCAACCAATCACTTGCCACTTCTGTATTGTACTCATCCCATGGTTGTTGAACTAATAGGGGGGGACAGAAGAGCCTACTCAGCAAGCAAACCCCCACACCGATTACGACCAGTGCGAGGACAGAGTGGGGCAAAGAGGAAACATGCCACTCTGCCAGAAGACAACCACCTTGCAGCTACCCCCCATTAAACACTCACAACACATTTCTAATTGATACTCAACCACTGATCACTAATCACTTGAGCTGTCCACCTACAGAGAGACTTCAGGGATGCTGAGGAATGAAGATGGGACAGTTGATATGTCAACAAAATCCATCCAACGCATACCTGTTAAATGAATCATACACACAAAACACTACTATTTATATCCCTTTTCAAAGTCAGCAATGAGAGGAGAGAGAGAAAGGGATGGAGTGAGGCATTTAAGCACAGCTATTTCAAATGATCTTCCAAAAAAGAAGAGAGAAGAGTCATGTTAGGTAAGATGTTGGCACACAAGGCATTCTTGATAAGTTACACTCACAGGTTACCAATAACAACATGTAAGGATTGAGTCAAACAAATAAGCAGAGAATGGTACACAGTACAATCCAAAAGAAGAGGATATGGTGTGGATCAAATCATCCAACCCATTAGGTACAATTATTGCAGACACAAGATAGCTCACCCGTTAAAGATGAACACACTTATTTACAAGGGTGAGGTCATGTTGGAATTTTGAACCCAAGACAGGAGACCAGCTTGTTATATCAGCAGCTTTTTTGTCTCCCCATGTGACATGCATGAGTACCCACATAACCACATACATGGTACACTGTACACATACCCACATACATACACTGTACACATACCCACATACATACACTTCATACAAATAAAGAGTCCCTCACATCAGCATCCTTGACTAATATGTCTCATGTTTGTTGACTGGAATATACAAGTTGCATACACAATCTTTAAAGCAACAACTTGGATATCATCATTCAGTACATTTGTGCAGAACTGGGGTGTGGTCAGGATGATCGCAAAACCATTAGAATTTTTAATTCTTCCTCACTTGGCGAAGCAATGAGTCAATATACACCACAAAGTTAGTGAATTACACAGCGTTAAGCTGAATCTTGATATTAAGAGATGCACATACTAAATGATGTGTAAAAATGTGTCACATGATAATTATAGAAGTAGTACTTACACTCATTCTTGGCTCTCTGAACATAACAGTACGCACAGACAATGAGAATGACAAACAGAGCAATGAGAAGAAGAGGGCCTCCCCCTCCTACGAACACAATGAGGAGGATGATGGACGTCGATAATCCTGTAAAATGGAAAAAGGATGACTGAAAATGAATGGGGTTGACAGATAGTAATCTACTGCTTGCTTGTATGTGTGTAAGCATAGGGCTCTCTAATAAGGGCACTTTCAGAGAAAAACAAGTGTACTAATGTGTATAGAATATGATGCATAAACTATGCACTGTTTTATATTGGACACAATTGTCACATTTTTCTTTCGTTAGCCAACAAGTCACATGTTTGAAATAAACTGCCCTAAAACTCAATGTGAGAATATGGAGAGAGAGAGCGATCGGACAGCCCATCCGCTGATAGACAATGCCTATCTCCATAATTACCACCTGACAAAACCACGGCATAGAGAGAGAGACATGGTCGAGAGTAAAAGATCATTCTTTACAGAGTAAAGATCATTGTTTCTGGCTTGCAAAGAAACTACTAGTCATAAAGGATATTTGACTTCACCCACAGTATAGCAACTGCTGTGCTTAAGACATGCTCCCTCAAGCGCAAGCAGCAATCAATGCCCTATTAGGTTAACAAGACCACAACACACTTACTTGATGATTGAACGTTGACCATGATCGACATGTTGACTGAGGCAGCAAGATTAGTGGCCACACACTCATACCGGCCACTGTCTGCCTGAGAGACAGACTCAATGGACACTATGGCATTTCCATCAGACCCTGTGCTGATTCTAATGTTGCTCTCACTGTCATTGAGTGCCACCCCATCCCTCAGCCAGGTGACCACAGGCACTGGAGTCCCCTGGACATCACACTCCACCTCCAAGTTCTCTGTCTCTGTAACATCCTCGGTACTCTTGATGGCAGTGATGACCGGCTTAGCTGCAAGATGAAGGACACCCATGCAACATAAAGACATCAAACAGGTCCAATATTTTTAAATTTTATATTACATAAGTTGTGTATGTACATACTGCAGAAAAAAAGGGTCTGAGGATCATTTAGCTGAAAGGTACTCCCGTCCCGTCTTGCTTCGCAGCTGTAGAGACCTTGGTCACTCTCCACTACATTAATAATCTCAATCTGCGACAAGACACAAACAACAACAGAGAATAAACAATAACAACATCATTACAGGTAGATTACTCTGGGGATCCTTAACCATATCACAACACAGCATTGGAAATGTATTACAACGTAATGTGTTGTGATTTGGTTAGAAATACTATATGTAAGTCCATCCCCACATTGACACTATGCTACTCTAATAAAATATTAGCTTGGCTATGTGGCAAATATTTATTGAATCATCAGGTATACATGCATCCCGGCATATTCAAGCATACATACCTGATCAAAACTTATATTCGAGATTCTGTTGGCCATTCCAGGCACAATCTCAATAGATGCCCTGCTGAATACAATCTCTGGTCGGCTGTAGCCTACTATGCCACAGGTCAGAGTGACGTTGCTATCGGAGAGCAAGCATGCAGCTACATCATCATTCTCAACCTCCAGACTCAGTCCCAAAACTTCAACCGCAACTACATAAGAAAAATATGTATCCTTAAAAAATTAAAATAATAATAAATTAAAATCTTTTTTTTTTAATTAAAAAAAGATAAATAAAAAATTACTTTATCTCAAAAAAATAATTTTTTTTTAAAGTTTTGAAAATGAAAAAAAAATAGAATTTTGCAGAATGAGAGCTTGAAAGATTAATCATACATCTAGTAATTGTTCATATGCATACATACCTGGAACAGTTACAAAGAAATCTGGGAGGGTCGTTAGAGTGGAAAATTCATTGTCAAACAGTGCTGAGTAAAACCCAGAGGTTTGGTCATTGAGGGTTGAAATTGTTATGGTGAAGGTAAATGGAGAGGAAGAATCGGGAGAGCAAGGATCGTCGAAGGAGTAGGTCAGATTGTTGGCCGAAATATCAGTACCATTGAACATCCACAGCACACTAGGACAAGGGTCGGAGTCCACTACAGCTGTGAGGGTAAGGTTGGTTGAATTGATTGGGCTGACGAGGAGGGACCCCACCAGTCTATCCTCAACAGCAAGGGCGTTGGTGACAAAGAGTGGCCGCACATCCGGTCTTTCTACAAAAGGGAGGAGATATAAAGGTAATAGCAAAGGGTAGTCTTAGTATATAAACCTGACATAACAATGAAGTCTCTTCAGGTTATTTTAAAAAATATTTGATTCACTCACGTGGGTCTCGGACTTCAAGTATCCATGATCTGAACACCGTAGTCGTAATCATAGCAAAGTTATTAGTTAACAAACATTGGTAGATCCCAGAATTGTTGACTGTCGGGTCAGAGATGCTCAATTGGTTTCCGTTCACAGTGACCCCACTGTCCGGGGATATGGGTTCACCATTAAAGTACCAGGTAAGAGTCGGTACAGGAAACCCTTCCCCTTCACACGTGTAGGATATCGATGCATTTCCAGCGAGTATTTCTCTGTCAGTCAATTCTGCAGCTTCCTCCGCAGGAGAGGTGATTTCAGCAGCATCTAAGGAGAGAGAGATAAGATCACTACTGAACATATTGCACACAGCATCTGTGTACCGTATCCTTGCTGCACGGACAATGGATGTGTGAACATTGGGTGTATGCAAATCTTAACTGATAGGATTTACTCTAGTATACAATGCCAGCAATCAGTGATCTGCAGAGATCTTCTCTAACACACACCATAATAGGTACCTCCCTCCTATTGGTTTACAACACTACAGTTCCAAGCATAAATACTGCTGGGGAAAATGTACCTCACTCTTTAGATGGGATTGTGTGTGTGTAAATTAGCAGTTAGAGGTCACTTACCAACTATGGTAAGAGAGCCTTCAGCCTGTTCAATGGGTCCATCAGAAGTTACGACATCACAAGTGATGGCAAGTTTATTCTTGGAACCTATGGGTTTTGGTACAGGAACAGTCACTATTAGTCCTGTATTAGGTAAATTGTCATCCATGTCTTCGTCTCCTAAGCGGCAGGATATAATTATTCGTATAAAGCCGGAACCTGTTGGCCTGTAACCAGCCACATATATAAAGTTAAGCGTATCACCACTCCTCCCAGTTAAATTTCCAATTTCTTTGTACACCAACTGCTCTCCTGATGGAAGGTCATCAACCAGTGAATACTGGGTGGATGATATAACTGTCTCAGTTAAGCGAACATTTATGACCCGACAGCGATAACTATCTTCCAATATTTCTGCAGTCAGAGTAACCAGGATTAAATATCGACCATTCTCTTCCAGAATTACTTGATCATCTACAAGTTCTACCATTTGTCCTGCTGAATTAAACCATAGTATTTCTGGAGGAGGGTTGGCATCGGGAACCATGCACTGTAGAGCCACAGCACCACCCAGTACCACTTGCACGTTCTTGTCAATATTTGATCCAGCAAACCCGTCGCCAAAAACTACAGACATGGAGAGAAAGAAAGAAATAATGATAAGAACAGTATTTCTTTCTGCACCTTCAATGCAGTAATGAGGTACTTAGTGAGCATAGAGAGTGCCAAGTAGCAAGAGGATATTAGTTGTTGGTTTAGGCATTGCCCCAGGGCATAAGCCACTACTATTATCAACCTTGTTCAACCTTACAGAAAGTTTCTAACAACTGCTTCACAGCCTTTAATATTTATTATGGAGCTGATAGCACCATTCTTCACATGCTGCAGGTGCACAGCAAGGGAACTTGGATGTCTGGTCAAGTAGGACTCAAGAGCAAAGGAAATAATGACAATTTGGACACAGCAAGTAAAGCCGAACACATAAAACAGATCTGATGGTAAGTTACATGACATAAACATTTGCAGGGATGGACACTAACCTCAAGTGGAGACATGTAATATAATTCAGTAATAAGCTCCTTCAATGACACATTGCCATGGAACAGTATGGCAAGTGAATATCAATTAATTTCCTTATAGAAAACATTCAAGACTATTGCTTGGCAATTGTAATTTAAGGCAGTGGAAATAAGCAGAGCATGCATTGAGTGCCACGCTGTCAACCATGTGTGCACACATGCACACACTGTGGTGCAACTGGGTTGATCTCCCTATGATTGCACAGTGCAGACTTGGGCAGTTTCACTGGCTGCAGAGACTAATTAACAACATAATGAGGAGAGAAATGGAGGGTGAAGTGGGAAACAGCAATGGTGAATACCAGTTGGAATCAGATGGGGGGGGGGGGGGAGGGGGGGAAAAAGGACCTAAACTGGTAAAGGGTCTCTACTTTGAGGTAACACATCATAGGCATAGTCTTGTATCTTTCATTCCCCATCTCTGCCCACTCTTGCAGGCTAAAGGATGATGAAGCAAGCTCTACTACAAGAAACTACAAAAAATAGTAGATTTTGTAAGACATGTTTCCTCACAGGCAAAGTTGGTACTACATGATTAGAAGCAATTCCCTATAAATTATGAATAAAAAAATAATACCAACAACAATAAATCTTGTTTTTATGATATACTATTACTACCATTACTAGTAAATTCGTTATCATCATCATCCTTCGGAAGAGAGATAGAACCTTCTATACTATTATTACACTCACATGCATAGGAGACATTAGCATCTCTGCTCCTAATGGTAGCATTGAAAGCGTCCTCTGATCCAAGTGTGTTGGTGGCTTGACAGTGGTAGGGGATACCAGCTCTAGAGGCTCCAGAACCATCTGTTACATTCAGTCCCAAAGAACCGCTGCTTGTTGGAACTCCTCGTGCAGTCACATCAACATCCCCTTGGTACCAAGTAATGACAGGGGTGGGGTCCCCAGTTACCTGACAGTTAAGAATAAGGGTTACCAGGGTATCCTCAAAATTTTGCAAAAAATTTGTGTGAACAATAGTGTCTTGAGGTTCCCCATTAGCCATGAAGCTTGGAGGTGTTCCAACAACTGCAAAATCAGAGAGGGCCATTTTAAAAGATAAAATACTAACACACAAGGTATGCAGCACACAACATCACACATAGGTGGTGTGACAACATTAATTTCATGCAACTGTTCGAGTTCTTAGCTTGATAGTCACACCTATTTAATAGCTAGAAGTCTGGTGGGCAAAAAATATCCAACGGATTATAAAAATTCTGACAGGACAGAGCTAACCTTCCCACAAAACACATTTTCATGCAATGACTTCAAAATTGAATGGCTAACTATCTAACTACTAGAGAAGGTACTCACTCTCGTGATTTGCGGAGGAAGGGTCAGGTAGGACAAACAGCAACGAGACAGCAACCAGCAAATAGCAGACCCACAGAGTATTCCAGCCGCCTCCCATATTCACCAGGTCGATAAGGATGACTTAGCCAACTAATACAACTTCTAGTTAGGGTAGATTGAATTCCACGTAACGAAGGACGTGAAGTTTCCCCAAATGTACTAGAGTGGGCACAAAGATTTGTTTAGACGGAAGCTTGCGCACACTGACATTCCCCCAACAACCCGCTAGTGGGCGAGGTGGGTACGACTCACGCACGCGCTTGTACAACCAACTTTCCCGCCACGCCTATTTCCCGGGGGAATACCTGCGCACTAGTATATTGAGGGAAAAAAAGTTAATAATTTGAGCAGAAATGGGGAGAAGGATCGTACTGAATTGTGTGGTTTTGATTCTACTGCTAGCGGAGGCACTGCCTGTAATAGGTGAGTTTATTGGTAATCTGGCAATAAATACCATATTCATGTCGTTCGTTTAGTTTTAGGCCTTAACTGCGAGTTTGCTATCTATTTGTTGTGGGTGAAACAATGAACGGTCACACCAGGAAAAACAAACAAATGACCATCCCGCCAAACAAAACAAGAAGGGGGAAAAGAATTGTCAAATTTTAAACATTAGATTATGAGAACTGAAGGAAATTTCTCCGGTTTCTTTTTATTTTTTTTAATTTTTTAGAGAGAATTAAAATATTGCTTGGTAGATTTGGATGTAATAAGAGCAATTATAGCTAATTATTCATAATTATTCCAAATTATTCCATGTGAATCAATTTTTTAAAAAGTGAGATAAATTACAGTCTTTATGTTGAGTACCTAGAACTTATGCATCAAGCCTTTAATGGGTAAGTGGATCTGATGGCATTTCTTCCATCCTTGGTATATGTTGTGTTCTCATCTTTAAAGTATGCATATCTTTGATTAGGTATTAACATGACTTATGGACTATCCAACAGTGGAAGCTGAAATTATTACCTGATGCAGTGAATGATTATGTGGTAGCCCTAGTGTAAATTCACCCTAGCTGAAGTGCCATATTAAAAAAGAATTTAATTCTTAGACTATATTTTATATTCTTAAACAGAAAGTCTGAAAATGAATAATTCCATGAAGTGTGATACTTGCGGATATATTTATATTAAATTGGATATACAACATTTTGAAATCGTAGGACCTAGAGTTGTGTAAGATTTTTTCTTGCTTTAGATATGAAATTCTGCAGTTTGACAAGTGAATTGCATACTAATAGATTCCCACATGGGAAGAATGATTTGAATATGATGTTATGCTGACTTACCTTCATTATTAAATGTTAAACACACACACACACACACACACACACACACACACACACACACACACACACACACACACCACACACACCGCCATCTATCAACCCTGCAAATATCTGTTTCAAATAAATAAAAAATAAAAAAAATTACTAATAATTCGCTAAAATCTGCTGCAATTATAATTTCCAATTAATTGAACAGGTTGTCTTGATCTGCATTCATAATTGATTTGCACAGAAACATCCATTTTTAACAACTCACAGGCTACCAAGAGACTATACTATATTGTCATTACTTTGAGATGATTTCAT
The DNA here is from genome assembly GCA_963969325.1 of Lycopodina hypogea. Classification (NCBI taxonomy): domain Eukaryota; kingdom Metazoa; phylum Porifera; class Demospongiae; order Poecilosclerida; family Cladorhizidae; genus Lycopodina; species Lycopodina hypogea. The sequence goes on along the minus strand of OZ017793.1, from coordinate 2,787,497 downwards.
ACCTTACCTGCAGCAGCCTCGCAGCAGCTCCGTATCCTCCCACACATAGCCCATGTGAGGGCTGGGGGAAGTGTCACCCTCACCTGCCATCACCTCTCCCACCCAAACACCACTGTCAGGTGGAGTAGGGCCTCATCTGTATTCTGGAGTGATGACATCTTGCAAGATGGTGACCTAACCCTGCTCATGTCCGGTTCAGATCTTGTCATCAGCCAGTTCAATGCTTCCAGCCATGCTGGTCTGTATACATGCATAGTGCAAGTAATAGGAGGACAGCTGGTCTCCTGTCCTTCTGAGGTTAAGCTCGAAGGTGAGTAGATTAAAACATATTTCTCATTTTGCAAATTTTTACAATTGAATTATTAATTTCTTCTCTTTTTAAGTAGTCAAACAGGCACTAATGTGAAGAATGGTATTTTATTACTTTACTTTCATATCAGATGATTCTCGTATATTCTGGCGTCTCATTAATTGATCATCTCTGCATAATGTGTGTGATAATCTTTGTAGAAGTGGATCAAGAACTGCCACCATATGCAGAATCCATCATAGCGTATGAGGAAACTGATGTGATTCTTCCATGCAGCGAACAGCCATTTGGTTCATTAGAACAAATTATGTGGACTCATAATGGATTGCCTCTGGACATAGCAGCAGACAGCAGACTCACTCTGATGTCCTCTGGCTATCTTCGTATCAATGGAGTCGGTGCATCAGACAGTGGTGTGTACCAGTGTGGGGGAACTGATGGTGTGCATGGAACTGCTTGGACTTCAAATGAAATCACCCTAAGAGTGTTTGGTGAGTATGCCTATTGGGCTATAAAAGTGTGACAATTGTTGTGGTAGGTCTAGTGTGATATTGGAATGAATTAAAAATTGTTTCAAACATGTGACTGATCCTATGACTGAATGAGTTGACTTTGCCACAATGAAGAGTAAACTTGTTATTTCACAGTTGATGTTGTATGGGTCAATCTGTTGTGTGTGTGGGTGTGTGTGGGTGTGTGTGGGTGTGTGTGCATTCTTGTGTGGGTATGTGTGCATTCGTGTGTGGGTGTGGTTCCTGGGTGTTGTTTGGAAGTCGAAATCAGAAAGGCCTGGCATTGCACTAGATATATCAGAGGATTGGTGTACTTACAAGTCATGCAGTGAAAGAGTGTCATGTCTTCACCTTGTATTTTTTTGGTCTGTCCACTTTCTAATTTCAATTACAATTATGTAATTACATAAAAATGACAGTAATAATAGAAAGTAAAATTGTAATTGGCCCTAGGTATACAATAGCAGCACACTCAGTCACTCTAAGAATACCCTAAACCAGGTAAGCAACACTGTGACCTTCAGGAGCCCTGTACAACAGCAAAAGGGTGACTATACTTCTGTGATTCCATCCTCAGGTGGCTTCTTGTGTTATTCTGCATTGATATGAAGAATTACATTTGGCAGAATTTTTAGTGCTAAAGCCTTACATCTGATTCGTAGCATTCTTTGCCCCATGTGGGTAGTTGTAAATGATACCAAGGTTTCAAATTGGCACAAATAATAGGTATTTTGGGACCAGTAATAATGATGGACAATTTCTTTCATTGTATTTTATGAAATTTTGTACTTAGATCATAAAGTACCTGCAGGTTCCAGCAACACAATTGTTGCAACTCACACAGTATTTTCACTCTAGAAGGTGCACTAACTGATGTGGAAAGATGAAAAAGTTAAGATAGCAGTGGGAGATATATGAAAGCAGGATAAGTCTGTAATCTCATTTTCTGGTTCACAACTAAGTAGCTATTTCAAAGTTTTGTTGAACTTTTAGAAAAAAATACAGATGGCATTGTCTATTTAGAGATATCAATTACTGGGTTGGGTTTTAATTTCATTTTAATTTCAAATTAATTATTTCCTGCACATGAATTTCTAAGACATGAAAATAATCACCACAGAAGTAATTGGTACAAGCAATTCACCACAAGTACCACACCACATTATTTTATGTCTCATAGGACCTGTATACACAGCCAATAGTTGTATTTTTATCTACCATTACCCACTTAGTGGCTGTATTAGCCCTCCTCTTCCTTTCAACAACCCAGCAATCTTCCAACTACAGTACAAGTAAGTCTATCTGTCCTGAGTGGAAGGCCTGTCCACACTACACATTGAATTCTAATTAATTTGAGTTGAATTTGAATTAAACCAATTGGAATAAAACCTATTTGAATTAAACCAATAGGAATAATTGGAATTATCAGGATCCACCTGGATAGGTAGTATAGCAGTTTACTGGAAGTCTGCAAATACTTCTTAATTATTTGTCAGTATATGGGGCCACCAAATTTCTCATCAGTGTTGGTCCTACCCAGAGGTCCACAAAGAGCTCTGGTAGGATCAACTGGGGCAACCCTCACCCCCACCCCCTCCCCCACCCCATGTATTCTGCTAAAAATGTTCCCATTGTAACTGAAAATAACCAACCAGTAAGAAAACTACAAGTTAAGACTGGTATTAATAGAATGAAATCAACCTCTCAGTGCTTAGGTGTGGTTTGTTTATTTTGGTAAGACCAATTCAGGTGTGGTTTGTTTAGGGGGTGGCAGGCAAAACAGACCAGAAGATAAATGCCATTGGAGCAGCTACACTGAAAAGATGTATTAATTCGAAAAAAAAGTTAAGTAATGAATAAATTATAAATTATTATATAAACAGTACTTAGAGTTGTTTTCATAAAAGAGATAAATTGTTTTGATATTTGGTTATGAAATACATGTTCCAGGTTTTCTATAGTGGATAGATGTTGTGTATTGGTGGCACAATCACAATTAAGGGAAAGAAAGAGGAGGAAAGTAGGTGGTCAGAATCCAAAGAAAGAATGAGCTTGGTTGCTTGGAGGAACCAGTTCTACCCATGGGAATAATCTTCCTGGATACAGAAATGTCTCCATATAAATAAGAGACTGGAAAAAGAGAAGATGAGATATTTATCTATCTGAAGCAAATAACCCTTGAAAGCCATCAATGAAAAGTTTAAAAATAAAAAAAAAGCTACATAATTAAAACTCAACATATGGTATTCAGAATTGTTATTTTTATTAAATAATTTTTTTTTTTTTTTTTTTTTTTTATTATTTTTTTTACTATGTTCACTTTAAAATAGTATTGTCTGGGGTAATTGAGTATTTCTTGTATATTTGCTCATCAAAATGAGTATGATTTCTTTCTTTCTTTTGGGTGTGTGTATTTTTGTTAAGGATATTAGCTGCTCTCCAACTGAGAGAGTACATATAAAATAGTGCTATTAAATCAAATACTGAATATTTAAGGATATTAAATTAAATAACCTCTTTTTTTCTCTGGTTATGTTTGTTTCAGGAATGTCCTTGCTTGTCTTTTTTTCTTTCAAGTATGTTTGAAATTGTTATTGTTAAAATTAAATATCTTCATATAAATAAATTAAGTAGACAGTGCAGTTTTGTTCAATTACTAACAGTTTGTTGAAGGTGATAAAAGCTGCATACATCAACTGGCTGGAATAAACCTTTTAAGAAAATTTGACATCACTATAGAATTTCAAAAGATAACTTCCTTCTCCCAGTCTCTCCCTCAAGCTGGAACAACTCATGCCCTCTGCTGGATGGTCATAGAAGTTTGGAAGTGGGTGTAGCTATGAAGCATAGCTAGCTATCTAAATGGCCTATTTAGATGCTATATGGCTTAGTGAGCTAAATTATATAGTTTAACTAGCTTGCTAGCTGCCCTATAACAAAATTTGTAGTGCATAATATCTATGCTAATTTTATTCAGAGTCCTAAAAAATTACAACAAAGGCATCAATTAGGTGGCATGGTTTTTCACAAGCATGAATTTTATTTACACCACTACTTGCAAGCATTCAAAAGTTGCACACACTAGGGGTTCTTTATGCCTGTGACCATTCATTGTCTGAAAGTTTAGTTGCTTAAAACAGTGGTGGTTAGTTTGACCTGTAGTTGGTGGATTAGTGCAGCTAGAGATAGAAGTTTAATAGCTGCCTAGCTATAATAGTGAGCTTAACAAAATTGGGGGGTGGAGGTGGGGAGAGAGGGGAAGGGTCTATAAATTCTGTATGTATGTCTCAGCAAGTTGCTTTAAACTTCTAGAGCCAGAAAAGACCTACTTCACAAGATATAGCAATTCCTATACCATGTATTATTGTTTATTTGCAGTTAATTTCACTCACAATTTCATTTTCCCAAAGGCAGGCTCCTTAACAACAGGCTGTCTTCTCTTCAGCACAACTGTGATGAACTTTCAAATTCTGCTGGAAAATGAAACAATCACATTTTAAAGAATAACGGTAAAGAAAATTTATCCAGTCACAATTCTAATTTTATCTATTCTTGCTTTAATTTAGCTCCCAGCTCACAGAGTAACAGGCTGTTGCAGAACTCTAACCAATTTAAACAGCAGTTTCTAATTGTGGCAGCTGTATATCGATTGCTAATTCCACCATTTTTAATTTAAGACCTTTGCCTGTGGGCCATAAATTTTTCTTGGTTTTTTTTTAGTGGATAATTTGTTAGCTTGTTTTTTTTCCACCAGGGGTGCCACTTCAAAAAAAAAAAATTTTTTTTTAGACTATTATCTTAGCTGGATTGAGCTACATTTTCCACAAAATTTTGTTCAAATTTGTGCAAAGCTGTGGTAGGAGTTACGGAACAGACAGACACAAGGAAATCACTAAAATGTTCTTCAGTATGATGACCTCCAACTGACATTTGGAATAATTAAATACTCCATTTTTCCCTGTTACATTTATCTTTGAGGTAGCTTCTAAGTTGCAAATTGACATTTCTTTATCTGTAGCCTCGAAGAGTAGGAAAAAATTTATTTATGCGGTTTAGTGTTTGTGATTCATTTTGTTATGCTACCTAAACACTCTATTTTGACATTCTACACACTTTACCACTTAAATTCGATGATAGGTTGTTGTAATTTTATAGTAAAATGGCCAGAGACGATTTCCCCACAACCCCTTGTATGGCCTATTATTCCCATTCTACCAAAATGGCAAAATTGAACCCTCCATTAACACCCTCCCTGGACCTCTGAATATCATAGTTTGGGGATGAAGTCCCAAAAATGAGGGAAAAGTAGGGATTGCACAGACGGACAGACAGATAGGCAGGTAGACAGACAGGCAGGCAGGCAGATTGACCAACTGGTAGACAGATGACATTAGCTAAATTGTAGTAGGATGAGCTCTTGTCTACAGATTTAGAAGTGGCATCATTGGGGGAATTTTGGTATGACTTGGTATTTTTTAGTTAGGTACATCATTTCTAAGATAAATAAAAAGAAAAGAATAGGAGTAAAATATCTTAAGTAGTTATAATAATTTCCAAAATAATTTCCCAAATAAACTGCTTAGAACTTACAAGCTCCAGACTATGTAAACATCTGGCTTTAAGCACTATTCATGGTTAACAATAAAATAATGAAATTGGGGGGGGGGGGGGGGGGGGGGATCCTCATAAAATCTTGTAACGGGAAACACATTATTTGTCTAAGGAAAGAGTATTAAAAAATCTTCTGTCTCTAGTTGGGCTACACTATTCATGATTGTTGAACCATAAAATTCATCGACACTTAACTTAAGTCAGAGTTTGGCCATTTGGAGAAAATATCATTTTATTTTCACTAAACGTGCAAAAGAAGAAAGTGGTAGTTACAGAATTCTCAGACTTATGAAGAGATTTAGCTAACAAGAAGATAAGAGTTTTTTTTTCATTGTTATTTATTTTTTTTTTTTTTTTGAATTTGGACTTCACAACTGCACAGATCAAGTAAACAACAGAGTGATACAATAATTTTGAAATGTAGTAGCAAGCTGGATTTGACAGGTGTGCACCAATAGCTGTTGGTCTCAATATCCTGTAGCCGTAAAAATAGATAATACTGTGAATATTTGGCAGCGTTGATAATAATAATTGATAGTAATAGAAGACAAACTCTCTGCTGCTTCTTCCAGATATTTTTGCTAGTATCAAAATTCACCCTTGTTGAAGAGCACCACCCTTTGGTGTGTGTATATACCACTTCGGATTAGTTCAGGCAAGTTTTTTTTATAAATTTGTTTGGATAATTTCTTTATAAATAATTGATTTTCTCTTTCATTGTATTAATTTTGGCCATGAAGAAGAACTCTCCCACAATGCCACAGAATGTTTATCTTACCAGTAGTTTGAGTATACCACCTAAAATGTTCACTCAAAGGTGTAACAGATTCCTGTGATTATATGTGTATTTTCAAACGTAACTTCTCATTATTAAACTAGAATCTTGCTTTGATCTCGGACAGATATCCCTGGATTTTATCTCATCTAATGTTGTAATATCTAGCTTACAATTGGAGCAAATAGTTTGTAAACCCAACCCCAGGCATTATTTTAGTTTTTATTAAAGTACAAGTTGGTATCAACCATTATGAGATATCCTAATTAGCTACTACTATAAACTCATGTAAAATTTGTTTATACATCTTATAACAAAAATATGACTAAAAAAGAGACAATTTCTACTGCACTAGTTCTTAATATTCTGAATTTCGATACAAAGACATTCACGAATAGTTATTTTCTCTGCTGCACGAATGCTCTATGCTGCAATGCATACTCACTGTATGTCTTACGTGTTAGTTTGAATATATGAACAGATTCAGTAGTGAGTTGTTATGGCACAATTATAAGTAGATACTTGTCTTCTGCAACAATTATTTCAGAAACTTATCATATTAATTTGACTTACTTTCTTACAAGACTAGACACACACACACCAAGATGTTTATATTTCACACTGCTCAATTCTTCCATTACTCTTACATTACGGTCATACTTTATTTTATATCTCCCACAGAATGAAAACTCCTGATTAATACTTGCGTAGACCTGCTAACGATTTTAGATCATAATGTGGGACACATGTGGACAGGATGCATTATTTCAAGAGAGTGAGTGGTGGACCCACCCAGCCACCCACCCCCATATTGACAACAAATCTGTTGCCATAAAAGTGTGGGATGTCTAGTTTGTCATGTAAAATAGCGGGACGGTCCCACATAATATGGGACAATGAGTAAATCTAAACTGCAGTGAGAACTAACTGAATTATTGTGGACAAAATATGAATACAATTTCTAATTCTATTCTACTTAATTGATGGCATCTATTCAATGCTATCATATGTTAGTGCACACAACCTCCTACACAAATATTCCATAATCCGTGCCATTATTATTAATCATAGGAACCTTCATCTTCCATAGCGAAGTGGATAGTCATGGAATAGATTAACACTGTCACATACTATTGCTGAGTGTGCATGCTATACCTTTATTTATAGGTCGGCCTGTTTTTGAACAGGGTTTCTCCTTCACCGACCCAGAAGATAGTACTATGGCGGGCCTTCAGTGTGTTGCTAGGGCTCATGGTTTATCTGAAGGTTAGCAACAACCTTGATGTATTTATACAATAAATATTTGATTGATGCAACTCCCAAATATACACATTACTAATAATTGTCTCATCCTTATGCTTATGTGAAGTGTGTCAAAGGACATAAATAACACACCAATTATCAAAGCTGAAAACACCTGGGAAATCATTTAGTCCTTACAATCTAGTGGACTATCTTCCTAGATCAAATTGCTAGCTCTTACTGCACAAGTTGGTATAATGAAATATGTCAAAAGGTTCAGTTTTTCTATGTGGCAGGACTTGACCCTCCAGTGCCAAGATGGCAAGCAAGTTGGTATCTTGCTGCACAGGCTATTCTATGATTGCATGTAATCGTTTGTTGTCGGGGTTTTTTTTGTTAACTATTCAACCACAGGCTTTTGACTATTACTAATAACAGACAGACTGCTGGTTGTTGTTTGTTTGTTGTTGTTTTTCAATAAAATAAGTATATATTCTTGTTTCTTTAAATTGATTTATTTTGTATACCCGGGAAATATATTTGGCTGATAATCTACTGCACTGTGGACCTTCCTGTGCACCTACCATACTACTGACTAATGATAGTGCTGTTGTGATGCTAATCATGTCTGCATTTTTGGTGTTTGTTCACAGATAATTGTAGCCAGAGTCTCTATGTGATGTTCAATGGAAGCGTAGTCAATGAAGTTATTGGAGGTGATCACGTGGGCATCCTACACCTCTTCAGTGCACCCTCAGATCACACCCCTAATACCACTCTGCAGTATCAGTGTTTTTCCTTCAGTCCAGCCGGCTGCACCAGCATTAACGTCCAGGTCAACTTCATCAATGGCATCATCCCAGATACTAACCCAAGTAGATTTCCACTCACCAATATCCCACACTCAACTGCCTGTACATCTCTGACCACACCCACCACTAATCATGATGGAATGGATAGCACATCACCATCTGATGAGGTAACCACACTCATCGCAACCACACTTGGTGAAATCCAGACTACACCACCACCCAGTGAAACAACCACACCCGCTATCATCTCCCTGAGGCCGTCCCATTTGCCGCTAAACTTTATAGCTAGAATCCACCAAACAATTTACGACATCCATCTCTCCTGGGAGTATCTCCTGCAAGATATGGGCTCTACTTTAGTCTTTGGGTTCAAGGTCAACTGGAACACTGCGGAACGTATCACAGCTAGTGCCAGGGCATCTGTGCTCAAGGTGCCTGGGGTGGACACCTTCACTTACACCATCCCCACTAGCACTTTCAACGCCTCGCAGGTATTACTGGTCCGAGTATGGGCTTACAACATCTATGGTGATGGTCCTTACTCCACCATCATTATAGACTCTCTCTATGGTAAGCTGATCCTGAGAAAAAAAAATTTTTTTTAATTATAATACTTGAAATGAATAATAATCTTAATTATGACTTGCCAGACACTAGGAGTGCATTATAGATGTGTGTTATTTCTAACAGGCTGTGTGTCACTTGTAGTTTTTCGCCTTGTGTGGGTGCATGATTTTGTTTGTTTGTCCACTCTCATTTTAATTACAATTACTTAATTAAAGTACACAAAAACAGAATTGTAATTAAATTACATTTTCCTAACTAATTATTGTAATTGTTTGAGTGATATACTTACCCTATATGCAATCTGACTCAGTCACTCTAAAAGTACCCTAAATAAGGTCAGCAAAACTGTGAACCAGAGAGTAAAAGTATGTTTATGTCTGCATAAAGTTATTTGTGGAAGGTGGATGATCCTCAGGAGAATTCTTCAAAATGGATTATCCATTCCTAATTGAAGTGAAATCAAAAAGATGAGGAAGATATATTGAGAATTTATATTGGACTTGTAAGCTCAAAATAACAGTGTATATAGCTATAGAAATTGTGTTTGTTTTTTTATTATTAGTTTTTTGTCTGAAAAATATACACAATTAAGTAGCAGTCTCTGTCGTCTTAATATTTTCTCTAGGTGACCCAAAACTAAAGGGATTTTAAAATGTTTGAGCTAACATTGTAGGTGCCTGGGAAAAATCTATGAAACAGTACAAAATGTCAAACTATTAGGGATGCGAAGGTTCACAGGATAAAGAAAGAAGTGAAACTATATTCTTTTAATTTAGACTAATCAACTAGTTCTGCCATACAAAATTGCAATATATCTTTGAATACATCATAGAAAATTTGAGAAATTGCATACCTAAATTATAGAGCCATTATTCTTACAGCACAATACATGAATCAATATGCACATTAATATATAAATATTTCTACATCTAACGAATTGTATTAAACAGCCGCATAAAAATATTTGTTAATTATTTTATCCTCTGGCAATCAAATGACCATCAGGACATGGGCTTACATTGGTACCAGGCATGGGTTATCTGATTCTTCTGACTAGACAGACTGCTTTCAATGCTATTGAAGAGCCTGTTGACCCAGGCACACTCTCTCTGGCAGGTACTCCTTCCTCAATGCTAGATGGCTGTTTGCTCCATAATATGAATCCTTTCTTCATGGCGGATACCCTTTCTTCTATGGCAGGCGCCATCTTTGACAAGAATGGACTGTCTATGTTTGTTAGGGGGTCCTCCACACACATCGAGATGTGAGGGTTGAGTTAAAAGAGGGGATATGATAAAGGATTCCTAATTTCATACCCAGGCATCAAGAGATGGACACAGAGAGAGAAGGAGCTTGCTCGGGGCTTGCAACACATGCCCAAATATTGGGATATTTCTTTTTTTGTCCAGCTTGTCCATGATCTTGTACTGTGGATATGGGAGAATATTAAATGCTCTGAGACAGAGGAGGGTATCATGTAATGTATGGTTGTCCATAGTTAATTGTCTAGATCTCTAAATGCACCAAGAGAGGTTTACACTTTCTTTTTTCTGGTGTAGTGCAAGAAATAAGAAAAAGAATTGAACTACCTCTAAAAATATGACTAAATTTTCAGGTGTAGATTTTCTTCCATTTGGAGTATTATTGTCTTTCCTCTCGCAGATTGTAGACCTGTGGAGGTTGGGAGTTTGGACAAGGTGCCACTGTGACCCACGATGGTACCTTCTTCTTCTCAGTAATATCCTTACCCAGAGTTAGATTATGTCTGCCTTTGATGACATCTATGTGGCCCAGAACGTTACCCTGAAGAGTATTTGCAGGCTATGTAATTTACTGAGTCTCAAGGCTAGCTGAGTCATGTGTCTTGCTTAGATGCTGCAATGGTTTGACAAGATTCTATGCAGGAGGGAGATCAATGCTGACTAAACTGTCTGGAGTACTTGTCCTGTTATTATTAGACAAGTGCTTTTACTCCTGAAGCTGGGATCGGCAGGCTTCCTCATGCTGTTCTCTATCAGCTCGCTACCTCTTTGTGAACCTGTTCAATGTTGTGATCGTGTTTGTTCAACAGTTGCCCCACATAGTGGCTGGTTATGGACAATGCAAGGGGCTGGTTTTGACTCCGTTTGCTGCATTCTTCATTTGATAGGGTGAGTAGTAGAAATTGGGGATTGCAGGAGATTTTGACCTAGTTCTGCACACAAGTCACCAGAATTCTAGGCTGGTCCACTAGCTCAGGAGTATTGGCCAAAGTCTTCTTGTTGGGGCACTTTGCAAGGTGTGGGTGGATTAGTGTCTGCTTGCTTCCACAGGTGTAATATGGATTAGAATGGATTGCTGGATGAAGAGAAAAGGGAAGTAAAATGTCTCCAATATAGTTACAACTCCTCAACTTGCTCAGCTCAATCAGCTGAATAAATGACAACATATCTCTATACATTGCATCAAAGAAAGTTATAGAAATGACTTACCTTAATTGCTCTATTACTTTCTTATTAACACTTTACAGAAATTCATTAGCTATATTCATTCCTACAGTCAGCACATTATCTTAGACAACCACAAAACAATTTCTGTACCTTCTGTACTAATTGTTTGATGTTCTGCTAATCTCCATGGCCTGGGGCACCTAAGACAAACTGTTGACATATCAATCAAGTCAATCACTGTTGTTATAATTTGTCAGTATTTGAGAACAAGATGGAATTCTTGACATATCTGATGTCAGTAATAAGGTAATGATTAATCACACCCATGTAACTGATAGCCAGTGGGTGTAGAATGACATGTCATTAGTTATTAGCTCATATTTCAATGAGGAGGGTGTGAGTGGCTCTTAAAGTGGATAATTGATTGGACAAATAAGGACCACTTCACCTTTTGTGTATAAACATGCTATTTAAGCCTCACATTTAATTTAATTGAAGGCATCAGTTATAAAAAGAAATGCTAAAAATAGAATCCATAGCTCAAAGCCCAAGTGTATTGTAAACCTTGCACATATTTTTAGTTATAATAGCATGTTGCAATGTTTTCATAAAGATTTTAGTGTGAACTACTTTATGACATCAAATAATGTTCAGGAAGGAGGAAAGGGGAAGTCGGGGGAGGGGAGGAGGGTAGGATGATTTGGACTTATTGAAGTAGGGGAAGGACCTATGCTAATCAGAATATTGATTAGTTTTTATCACTGCCTTTTCTGCAGCCACACATTGGAGAAAAGAAAAATAGGGAAATTATCATATACTTTCACCTTTACTATATCTGTACGAAAAAAAAATTTTTTATGTGTCCTACCATGTTGACTGGACAGACCAGAGTGTATTCACAGTCGCCATGCCCTCACCAACTGCCACACCCACAAGTACCATGACCTCACCCACCACCAGTACCATCACTACCGCGGAAACTATCCTTCAGTGCACAGCCATAGCCACCAGTCCGGCCTCCATCTATCTCTCATGGCCTGTGAGTTCACTTACTCAAATGCCTCCCCTTCTCCCCTTCTCCTATATCCAGTGTTAGCTTTACTATCATTTTGACGATTTTTATTGGGTTAATTTAGATTGAGAAGACAGAGAAATAGTTGAAGTATTTTTCACTCCATAGCTCAAGCAAGCGATTACGTATTTATAAATGATGATTAAAAGCCCAGGAGAATGTTGACGTTTAAAACAATAGAAATGTAGGAAGGTATTAAAAAAAAATTTTTTTTAATGGAGTTTTTTTAGTTAACTTTAATCAATGAAGTCATAAAATTGATGTAGCAAAGTTTGCATTGCATTTATGTAGGGAGAATCCTAACAGATATTACTTTATCTGGCAGTTCCCCAGTTTAGGATCATTATCATTTCTTTGTACATTTAGTTTCATTCAAGGACTGACAAAGAACCTTGTCAACTCCCCATTCATCATCCCTCCTCTTTGAGTTATTCACCCTTACCCAAACACCCTGTTCAACTACCATGTGTTCACATTTTTAATTTATTTACCATGCCTTGCACCAAATAGCATGTGTGCACATGTAGTACATTTGTCATTTTTTAGCTACTTTGTATAATATTCGAGTTCAATATTATTTACTGTTTACTATCAACATTGCATTCACATAACATAGTGACAGTCACATGGCAGTCACATGAGAGTGTATAACCTATTGTGTAGGATTCTCTAACAGAAGTGGGAGAGCATTCCCTGAACTTGGTGGTCTCATGTAGAGAAGCCAACACCTTCACGTCCACTTCCATATCCTCATCCTTCTACGTGATGGAGCGTGCCCTGCCCAGCTGCACGTACACATTTGAACTCCAATCTCTGAGGCGGAGAGCAATCTGCGAGGTGGTCACACCTCCAGGTCAAGGTACAGCATAAGGTCTCATTTCTCTGGTTGTAACGAAGTATTGTCTTATCTTGAAATAGAGACACACATAATAGCACATACTTGACAGTGTTCCTGAATAAAAATGCCACACATGGTATTATAGCTGTAACAGTTGGCCTGGTCTTTGTCAAAACGAAAAATTAATCTCTCTTTTGCTTATCACTTTCTCGCTCATTTGATTGGGGAAATGAATACCAATTAAACCAACAAATAAACTTGTTGATGCATCACATGATGAGAATGTTAGCTGCTGTGATTAGCTATGGGCAGTTTTTAAGTCAGCCACCTGCATTAACAAACGGGTTTAGTTTGCTTTATGTAATATGTATAAGTTTTGACACTAATGTCATTAATCAAATAAATTTGATACAAGTAATAAACATGCCAAGTTTCTTTGATGGTTGGTCCTTCATGTCACCAAACTATACCCCTTGGTAAAACCACATCTACCCGATCTGAATGAAACTTTCATGATGACAGGCAGTGAGGTGCCCTAATCAATCCCTGAAAGTTTTATCAAGATCCCTCGAGCGGTTTGGGAGGAGTTAGAGTCCGCACAAACAGATGGACAGACCATACATGCAGACAAACAAATGTGAATTATAGTAAGATTCTTTGAAGAGAGAGAGAGAGAGAAAAAGAAGAAAAAATTACATTGGTTACTTAACTTGTTCATCAATTATGCCAGTGCTTATCTTTATTTGTTTTTTTGTTACTGCATGAAACAGTGGACATCAGAGCCAACGTTACTCGTCTACCTAACGGCACCTTGGTGATACGCTGGCAACGTCCCTTAGAGATCAACCAAACAGGTCTGGTCATCGAGGTCAATTGGGGTCAGGGTTGGATTCCCATCCTTGAAGGACTTACTGCACCCACGGACTTCGACCCTCTCACAGAGTACCAGGTAATGTTCCGACTGCGGCATGGAAACTGGGAGGGGTTTGTGAACGTCAGCATCCCGCAACTTCCTGAGGGTGAAGAGGAAGGGGAGGGACATGGGACCGGTGTGGTATTGATTTATGGCATCATCTTCGGCTGTCTGCTGATTGGCTGCGTGGTTTTGGTAGTGACCATCATGGGCCTCAAGTATGTCCAATGGTCACGCAGAGAAAAAGATAAAAGTAAGCTTACAAAACACTTTGCTAAATCATGTAATGTTATAGCTAAGAACTGTTATAGAGAAAGGACACTGATTCACAGTGCAGTAAATGTAATTTGAAGTGTAATACCCGGGTGGGCAAATGAAAAGGGAAAGGGTTCCATCATTAAGAAATAGAGTGTGGAGATGTTTTCACCACTTAGTGTATATAGAATACAGCTGATATTAATTGGACCATTGTGGACTGGCTTAATCATATTTAGAGTACAACCTTATGATAAAGGGGAATGGCGAATATCAGATGTATTTATATCTACAAGCCTGCACTGCAGGTCACACGAATGTTCTGCTGGAATGACATATTTAGTTTCAGAATGCATATAACAGTGTGGTGGCCTCTGGCCTTTTCCTCTGGGAGGAGTTTGCACATATATACAGGCACACACACACACACACACACACACACACACACACACACACACACACACACACACACACACACACACACACACACACACACACACACACACACAATATATAAAAACACAGCTCCATTATAGTAAGATGTATATACAATTTTTTCAGAAACTGACTTTCGAAAAAGAAGCCAAGCAAAATTTGAACGAGGAAGGTGAGCTTTGTAACTTGATCAATTTTATGTAACACATTCAGATAGGATGACACTTTATCAACATGCAGTTATTCCAGAATATGTGCACTTCCAATTATGAACCTTTATTTTTCCAGTTTCTGTTGTAAAACTTGCAAAATTAAATTTAATCACCAGGTCACCTAAAATGTATGTTTTATAACTAACAATGAGCTTATCCAATTCTAGTTTATTGAAAATTTTTGTGTTAGCATCCTTCATAATTGTCTCCTGATGTATTTTTACATTAGCATGCATGATATTATGTGGTAAGTCATGCATTAGTAAAGGTTTCAAGTTTGTTTTGTTATTCATGACAGCATGGAGACATCTTCAATTAAAGAAACTGCCTATTCCCACAAGTGCACTTCTGTGTGACCAACTAGCACAGTGTGGCCAAGCTCAACACATAAGCTGGACATTAAATGTACCTAGCTAAAATATTATTCCCATTTTGTATCTTATTACCATGTTGTTACCATGGCTGCAAGCTATTGCCATGTTATTACCATGGCTATAAGCTATTGCCATCTTGTGGCTATGTCTGCATGCCATTTCTCTGTTTCCAAAATACATGAACATTTCAAAATTATTTTCTGTCATTTATTGTTAGTATGAAACCAACAGTCACGTTCAACGTTAAGTCATAATTAATTGCTATTATTATACTATCAATTTTCATTATTTACTTATATTATGCCATCGTTATTATTAATAGTTTGTAATATACTAACAGTTATAATTTCTATCAGTATGCTAATTATTATTATTGCTTATTGTAACAGCTGTCACTAATAATTTTAATAAACATTATTTATCACTAATGATTATGTTGAAGATGTTACTTATTATTAAGAAAAGAAATTTGATATGGTTCCCCAAGGTGGTTTAGTGTTTTTCTTTGATTCAAAAAAGTTAAAAATGTTAGTGATTTTCATAACCCAGCACTGTACATTTAGTAAGAGAAAAGCAGCTTAGCAGGGTTGCATTCTGTAAAAAGGATGTGTGAACACAATCTTCTTCAAGCTTTCATTGCTCAGATTTTTACACTTGTTTCTCAGGACGGTCTCATACACAAGCACTTCACATCAGCACTGTTTGTAGAGCAGAATTTTCAATTTAACTTTTTAGCATCAGAGGAAGTGATAATATCAGGTAAGATCTTTACTGTCCCCCCCCCCCCCCCTCCTCCAAGAACTCTATCAATCATTTCCATACCTTCAGATCCAGTTTCTTCCCAAAACCAAAACCGTATTGAATTTGATCTTAAGTAGTTTTTCCTTCTCGGGATCCTTCTCACTTTGGCTTTTGTCACCTCCATTAAAGATGCAATTTTTCAAGAGACCAATCTGACTCCTGCTGTTTCTAGCGGGACAGGTAGGAATTCAGTTGGTATCAATGTAGGACAAATCAGCATAGTATGGGACAATGATCTCTTGAGCCTCTTCAATGGAGGATTGTGGAGCAGTGCTGCTTTAATTCATGTTCTCCACCTGGTCGAAGGTGGCTGCTGATTTGTCCTACATGGGCTCTTTCTCCAGAATATTTTTTAGGCCAATGAAATGGGACTGTTTATTTTCCCTGATTTATGTGAAAAAAAATTTTAAATTTGATGACATAAGATTTATCTCTCTATCTATTATATAGTAATATTCTTATTTTAAATAATTTAAATGAAAAGAACTTCATCAAATAAGGAAGAAAAAATTGTGTGCACATACAAATTGTTTATAAAGATCCACCTGACAGCACCTGATGGAAGATTTGTGTCCTGTGGGGGGGGGGGGGGATGGGGTGTGAGTGTGTGTCTTTAGAATAGCTAACCAAATGCAAGCACTTATTATGGTGTGTAGTTGTGTTTGAAAGTAACTGCACCCCCCCTTCTCCTCCAGACACTTGGCCTGTAGGGCTTTAAGTTTAAGATAGGTTTGGTGACTGGGAGTAAAACTCAGTTGGAAGGACTGGTTTGTTCAAAATTTCCTTGGCAGAGTGGAGGAAATTAGTGAAAATTTCATGCGTGTAACCGCCAAGCTTCCTAACTATTATTACAAACCACAATTGTGTTGCTCCTCAGAGTGAAGTTCAGCAAACTTCCCGCTTTATTATTATTATTATTATTTATTATTATTATTATTTTTTTTTTTTATTAATTATAATATTTTATTTTATTTATTTTATTTCTATTTATTAATTATTTTTTTTTTATGTATTGATTTATTTAACAAATTTGGCTTTAAAAGAGAGGGGGGGGGGGGGGATGGTGTAACCCAGATTATTTATTTCATTTTGAAAACAAGACTAGTCTAGGTGCCTAAATTTTTATCTCTAATTGCAATACTCCCCCCCCTCCTCCCCCACAACATCACCCCCACCAGCTACAGACAGAGCCTACCAGCTGTAGAAAATGCCAACCAGCCATGGATCTGTAGTTTGTGGGAAGCCTTCACATGTGTGTGTGTGTGTGTGTATATATATATATATATATATATATATATTTTTTTTTTTTTTTCTTTTTTTTTTTTTTTTTTCTTTTTTTCCCTGTATCAGTTTGTGTGTGGAGTAGAAATATAGTGAAGAGGGATAGTAAGTATCCAGTTTTGAGGTACAAATAACCCCCTATAAATAATCAATTCACCACTCCAGATAGCAATACTGTGAGGGAATTTATAAGGATGTAAACCATTTTGGTTATTGGATTATGAAATAAAGTAATTGGTTGTTTTTATTTTAGAGTGGGTTGGCAGTTGTGTGTTGGTGGCACATCACAGTGGTTATTCATTGAGGAAAAATGGTTCACATGGTACAGATTATTTCATTGGAATCCATAATTGGGATCTTCTATACATGGTCAATGGGGGAATAATTTATAGCATAAAAATGGGGCAAGAGAAAGATAGTAAATACTCACACTCTAGAGAAAGTGGGGGGGGGGGGGGGGGGAGGGCTAGCTAGTAAACCTTTATATTTTTGGTGCAATTTTTTGTTCACTTTTGGTTGGTTTGAAATCTCCAGATATCTGGAAGTCTGAGGTAGGCAGGTCTGTACTTGGATAGTTACTCCACTTAGTTTATCAAAATATTGCAATAAAATTATTATTAATCCAGATTAATTGAACATAGTAATCAAGAAAATATACATTTTTTGAATTTTATTATTTAAAAATTCATTTTTTAATTTTTTTATTCGTTCTTCATTTATTTATAAAAAAAAATTAGAAATGGTATTAATGGTGTCTTTGCATGTATTAATTCTTACAAACACTTCCCTCTTTCTTTCCCACACCCACCTTCAATTTTGCCCCCATATTCCAAAACATCTTCCTCCTCCTTGATGTGTCCTATTATCTTGGTTAGCAGAACCAGTATTACCCTAGTGGTTGAGATTTACATTGTTAGAAGGCCACACCCTTTTCCAAGTATATCTCATTAACACGGGTGAACATACTTTACCACCCCCATATTTTAGCACTTGGCACTTCCCTGGAAACAGAGAGAAGAGAAACATTAGAAATGGACAGGAATAAGATGAATCGGTTGATTAAAGTTGGTTTTATGTTAAGCTATATAGTTTGGCTTATTATCTGTTCAAAGAAGAACTCCTATAACATCATACCGAAATGGTCAGGAGGCTCTTCACTTCAAACAAGTAAACCTTCAGCATCACTGGAGAACAGCTTCATTTCTTCTATTTCTAACTCATCAACAAGTCAAAACGACTTGATGTGGAGTAAGCTTTTGAAGAAAAACCTTTCCTGTGCCATCCCACCTGGAGGATTCAGAGGATGGAAAGACAAGATGGTTACACTTATCAAACCAGAGATCAAGAAGAACTGTTCTAAGGTCTTTTCTGGTGATAAATTTGAAACTCATAGAATCTCTAAACTCATGGTCAACTTGAAGGAGGAGCATTCTCAAATCAGGAAATTACAGCAGGAAAAGAGACAACTTATAAAAAAAATCTTCAGATTGCACCTGGTTGACTGAATATATGACAAATAATCTGTATAACACACACTTGGAACTCAGTTTCCCTGTGGCTTACAGTGTTTTAGTCCAGGACAATTTCCAGCAGTTTTTCCGCCTCTTAAGGATCCTGTACAGGCCACAGAATGTCTACTGTGTCCATCCTTACAAGAAGACTGTCTCTTCAATCAGGTTTCTTTCCAATCTTGCAAACTGCTTCAATAACATCATGGTAACAAAGCAATTGGTGAATGAAAATTGGAGTGACTATACCTCCCTGGATGCCCAGATGCAGTGTCTCTCAGACCTGATGGACCACCAAGAGATAAAGGAAGAAGGTGATCAGTGGAAGTATGTCATTAATCTAAGTGGAGAGGTACTAACCTTGCATAGCAATAAGGAAATAGTGAAAAAGTTGGTAGCCTTGAATGGTACCTCCTCTGTGATAGCTAGGTCTGTTTCCAAGTCAGAACGTAATGCTATTCTAAGGCAGGTAGAGAAACCACTGTGGTACAACTGGACCTTCTACAGGAGCTGGTTCACTACCCCACCCTTACTTCACTACCCCACCCTTGGTTCACTATTGTTAACTTCTATTTCCCCCCCCCATTTTCCCCCCTTTCTTTTTCTGGTTCCTGGGGTGACCATGAGGAACTGAATTATCATAATTCAATTTTCACATAGGTATAATTGTTTGTCTGAGAAGTACTGAAGTTGACAAGCATGTTTATTCAATTCCGAGTACGATGTTCTCCTTCCTGCAGATACAGTGTCCCCCTCCCCCCACAAATTGCTGTTGTTATCCAACATGAGAATACTGTTGCACTGCTTGGATCAAGCTCACGCTCTGACAATTATCACTTTTCTTGTTAATAAATTTGTTTGGTATATTATATGATATCTGTACATTATTATTATTTCATGTGATATTTATTGAGAATATGCAATGATGATATATTGATTTTGCACACAGAATCTTATAGTATTTTTATAACAAAATAGTCATGTCATCAACATACGTAGCTGGGTTTATGTCACAATGCACACATGACCTCCATAATACATTAGTATTGTTTTTTTTAATTACTGGTTTACAATGTGTGATGTTCCTGAAATAGACTGTGGAGCTTGAGATACTCAAGAAGAGAGAACAATCCCATTACTTAGCAAGAGTTTGCATGAACTATTTTACAACCCAACACTTAGTTAACCGTGTAGTCTAGTATTCTTAGATAGAGGTCAAAAAGTACTGTAATGAAGGACTGGAGAATGCATATGTCATTAGGTTCTGGTATACTATAAGTTGTATTCCTGAGGGGCAGCAGAGGATCTTCATGCAGTCATTATTACAGCAAATCTTGCCTTTCAGATACTTATCAGCACATTATGTGGAATATCTTCATTCCATTATAAAGCTGTACATTTAGCTAAAAACATGACTAAATATTATGTGTTAGGCAATACATTTCAACTACAATAGCATGTAGTCTGGCAGTAAATTATTTTTCCAAAGCTGGAAGAGTATTAAACAGATGCTGAAAAAGGAGCTGGTTGTGCATACCTGATGAGCTCAACTGTGCATTTACAATATTTGGTTTGAGTAATGAAATTTCTGTACAATGCTTACCAGACTCCTTATTGTTGGAAAACTTTCCAGTTGTTAATGACTATAGCTTAAACTTTAATTGGATAACTGCAAGACAATAACAGGCAAGCAAATAGCGACAGTAACAGAACTCATCAACCAGAAAAACACTAAACACACTAATTGAACAAGAACTAAGAAACGTATTTATACAAAATAGTTAAGTTCTAAATATAGTTCCATATAATCTAAGAATAACATAACATTATTAACAATATAAGAGATGTGGTGAATATCACTGAACAAACATTTGTACAGAGTTGCATTCACAGTTATACATCAAAGACATTAAAAATAACAATCATACACATATTAAACTAATATTAATAAAGTTGTGGTCAACATGATGCCAAGAGTGCATCTTTCCAACACTTATCAATATTGCTACCACACAAAGAAGTATTTCAGTGACCTGCCTATGCAGTCCATTTGTGCAGGAATGTGTGTCAGCTAATTTGCAGGAATGTGTGTCAGTTACTTATCTCGCCAGAGTAATTTTATAATGACATTCTAAGCCAACCATGCACTTACCACAAATGGTAAATTTTTTTTACCTAAATGACTAATCCTTCAGATGCTATCCAGCGAGAGTGGAACTGTACTTTGAACATGCAAACATAAGAATTAATGAATATGCAGTTCTGGTAAAATAATTATACTTCCTGATTTCTAATTGCTACTTCAGGGTCATCTGAAACCACTTAATAAAGTTGGTAAAGGGTTTAGAAGTGAGCACATGTGGAACCCCAGCTGTATTGGTGATGTTTGTTCCTTAAGGAGCAGACCTCTCAAGTTGGTCAAACTCAATTCAGGGAGACTGCATCTGAATTTTATGTGGGGGGGGGGGGGGGGGGGGGGGGAAAGGCTAATTTCAGGGAGAATCAAAGCAAGCCAGATATCTTCAGCACTATATTAAACTACTGGTTACAAAGTCACTAATGAGATTATATATTTACATGATGTTGTATGTTATATAATGACTCCATGAAGTATTTAATTTGAAGCTGATGATCACTGTATCACTAAATAAAAAAATTTAAACTAGAAAATTGCATTCCATAAGGAAGTAAAAACCACAGAATTTAAACTTTCACCCGATACTGGGTTTACGTTGACTCTACCTCAGCTAGATCATTAATTCATTATTGTACTCATCTGTTGCATGCCTTATTTTACTACTAAAATAATCCTTTTATCAGTTCCTAATTATTGTTATTGACAAAAAAACAAACAAACAAAGAAATTAACATTACAGCTCAATCAAACTAACGAGGGTTTAATGTGTTAATTTGTTCTATCTTCAGTTTTAACTTCACATAATGCCAAATGCTCCTTCATCATCAGCATATGAGTCAGAGAGCACCATCCTATTAAATCCTTGATACAGGGGTGCATATTTGTGTAGGATTCATTGGGGCCTGTTTTGATTGATAGTGCTCCAGTAACTTGTCCAATAGATCAATCTATGAAGCGGTTAATAAAGTGCATGGTCCAGTGCAAACAAATGTCTCAAGTGCACAGGGTGTTTGATAGGGTGTTAGTACTCACTTCAGTATAGAGTGGAATCTGATCTACCCACTTGTAATAGAACTATAGCACAAGTTCTGTATGATATTTACCTTGGATCCCTGGTTCTTATGTCCATCTCTCCCAAACATTCTGGAAAGAATATCTGTTCAGAGTCAACAGTTGCACATATTTATTGCCAGGCCAAAGTTTTTTTTATATTCATGCTATGCTAGTCTCAGCTGTTTTAAAGCTTTTGCGCAAGCTCAACAATGCAGATGAGCTGCAAGCTTTGCAATGAAATCACTCAACAAGGGAGCTGACAGCACATCAAAAAGTGGGGGGGGGGGGGGGGGGGGGGGCCTGAAGTTTATGCTATTTTTGGAGGATCAATATTTATCAAAGCTTAAAATGGTGGGGAATCACTTCAAATTCTTTTTAATATAGGAAAATTAAATTTAAAAGGAAAATTTACAAGCTATAACTGTTTAAAATCCCTTCCCTCTCATCAAAGATAAAAGTTTTTACTATCAAAACTAAATCTAAAGAAAAAAATTGTCTGTAAAATCGGTGTGAATATATAGAAGCACTCAATAATTACATTTCATCTCTGTCATTGTAGAGAAGTTAGGACATTTTTTTCCAGAGAAGGGCTTATTTTTGATGCTGCAGAGATAACTAAGATTGTTAAAGGTAGGTGAGAGAGCTGGTGTACGTGGTTGGTAGCATTTGTTTGAAAATTTTTTCATTGCTAGACAAAATTTTAAAAAAAATTGAATTCATTTTCTTTTTTTCGAAGTTACACTACTAGATTACGTTTTGTGAAGTTAAAGGTATTTAGCTAATGCTAGCACGTTCATATCTTCGCAGCAGGATTTATTGAACTCTTCCATTCATCACCATTTGTTGCATTTATCAGGTTTTTTTTAATCACTAGGACTGAGGGAATGTGCGCATTAAATCAATCTTTTAGTTCACAATGGAGTAGATCACATGGTTTAAGTTAAATTGTCAGGAAGTATGCTTTTGCAAATGTAAATACAGTTGGCTAACTCCCATTTTTGAAATGAAGTCTTAGGTAACAGGCAATTCTGGAAGGTTGATATTGTGCTCCTCAGCAGTGGTTACAGTCTTATAAAATATGTTGAAGTTATTTTCAGACCATATTATTTTGTAAAATAGTTTGGAAGCATCAACAGCAGAAAGAGAATCTTGCAAAATCATATATATGTATATATATATATATTTTTTTTTTTAATTTTTTTTTTTTTTAATAGAGGGAAATTTCTCCTCCTCTGCTCAACAATACCCTACCAACCCCCTCTCCTTTTAGTCTCCGTAGCAAGAGATATTAAAAAGGGTAGCGGTAGGAAAAGGGTCTTGCTATGCAGAGACTAGCAGTTTTGGTAATATTTTGGTGGTATTTTGATGGTATTTTGGTGGTATTTTGGTGGTATTTTGGTGGGAAAATAGGGATTGGTAATTTTCAGCAACATACTAGCTATTTTCCAAATAATGGGAGATTTTGACTTGTTTGCTGATGTCTGGGAGATGGCTTCCAAATGACTTGATTGGGGGACTTGAGAGGTCTAACAAATGGTGAGATGTAACCCATTGTTGATGTTAATGCATCAAACATGTAATTAATCTTCTTTTCTTAATTCTCTGTGTTATAGTAGGCTATGCTATTGTTATAATTAACTTATAAGACACTTTCTGTGGCTTTGAAAGCTTCCTCCCCCCCCCCCCCCCCCCCCCCCCCCCCCCCACACACACACACACACACAGTGATAGTTGAACTGCATCAGAGCATGCTGGGTACATTGCATGTAACATTTCCTATGCATAATGGTAACATACATAAAAGTCAACATCTCCAATTTGTAGGACATTTCCAGAATCATTTTGGATAGGTGAAATGTTTCATCTGTGAGATATACCATACATGTCAAATGTCATCAGAATTTCATAGGCATGAAAGGTGATAGATCTCATTGTAGGACATATCAAATGTCATTGAAATTTTAGGTACATGGGACCATGCCCTATCCTCTACCTGATAGTTTGCATAAAATTTTAACTATCCAGTAGAGAGGAAATCTGGAGTACAGATGGTCTCCCATCAACCTTGCACATACATGTTCTGTAGCAGGAAATTTTAATTTTCATCCAGTGGCAGTTCTTGTTGATTGTGAGATTTAAAAAATCTGTAGCCAGGACTCATCAAAATGGCTATCCACTTAAAGGGAAAGACCTGTTTTCTGTTTTAGAAGAAGAGGAAGTGTGTATTACTGCTAATAACCATAGAATTTACATTGAGTGTGTTATGATGGCCATGTATTCAACAGAACAACAACTGTTTACCTATAAATTTCATGAAATAAAGATACTTGCCTTCTTGGATGAGAAATAAATATATACCAATGTCAAATATACTGATCCCATCTTCTAATATATATATATATATGCAAGAGTTTCTTTTGGCCAAAAGTTTTATCAGGCCAATGTTTGGCGTATGGTCTCTAAGAATCTAAATAATAATATAAATCACATGTGACAGAGCCATACTTGCAGGCAATTGTTTTGGTTACCAAAGCTAATCAACAGGCTGAAGTTTTACATGTGATTTCCAAGTAACTGGGTGAGTGTTCTTAACCAATGCTAATTAGTACCTAGAGGTCACTAAAAGTTACTTCAGAAATGCCCCTAGATCCAAAAAATCTTCCTGAAGACATGCCCGAACTGTGCACCTAATTTCATACTTGTATCCTCAATCGCACGATTCCTGAAAATGTTGCACATGTGTACTGGACTATGCCCAGAGGGAAATAGAGGTACATGTGTTGCATCACACAAATACAATGCACTGAGATGCATTTCATTTGCTGGACAAAGTGATCATGGCACATCAGGATTGAGATGGGTGGCACCATTATGTTCCATCCTTCTTGTGAAGTTAAGAGGTCAAAGTTTACTCTAATTCATCCTGATTGATTATATCAAGGGAATTTCCAGTTATGATTGCAATGATTCTTTAGTATTAGAATTAAAAAAAAAAATAAAAAAAAATTTTATGAACTTGATGGGGGAATATCACTCTATCAGAGTAGTTTAAATTGTAATTAGTTGGTTTTATATTGATTTGAAAATTAAATTTTGCATGTAATGATGCCTCTTGGAGTATGTGCCCCCATTGCCCCCATGGTTCTGCTGCCCATGTGATGTATAAATATATGCATATGCAAATACATTTATTAAACATCTATACACATAATAAAATAGTAATGAATATTTGCAATCATCCCATTAATGATCTGTACATGTAATTCAACATGACATGTGGTTACATTCTATGTATGATAAGGTGCATAAGATTTAACTAGTGAAAAATAATGTTAGAAGAATAATTTATAATAATGATGTACTGAAACAAAACTAAATCAATGATATAAAAAAAGGCTTAGACATGCTACAGATGAGACAAGGAGAATATAGACATCCACTGCAGTATCAGTGGCACATTCAGCTGTAGGATACAAGTGGAGGTAGTGGTCTTAAAATTAGGGATTGAGTTATATAACTCACTGAAGTCAGTTGTATTGTCATCCGCATCCAGCTATATGCAAGAAATGGAGGAGTTATGTAACAACTCAATGCATTCAATCATTGTTACATAAAATGAAATTAAAAACAAGTGTGAATATTTATTAATATAAAGTGAACAATGGGAGCCCTTCTCACTGTACCTTGGACTTTAACATCTATCTTTGTTGTATTACCTATTCAATATTTGATGCAGATTATTAATTCAATCAGTTTAGTCCAAGTCATTGCTGTATTCACTGTGATTATACTGTTAGCTATTAGCAACTGTTACAGGAGCAATACTTGAACCTTGTGAACTCTGACTAGCTTTGCAGCTTCACTTCACAGAGTTGGCATCTTTAGTCAGCACAGCCATAACAATGGTGGGTGGGGCAATGGTTAGTTTAGCAAACACATGTTAGAATTACAAGGTCATAACTCATGCAGAAGAAGATGCTAGAATCATAACCATTCATTCCATGGCTTTATTGAGATCAGAGTATCAATAATATGAGTCAAAACATTTTAATAAGATTGATATTGGATTATATGATTTGTGGATTTAAAAAGTTTATTATTAAAAAAAAAAAATTCTATACAGCTTTGTATACGGTAAATATTTACCAGTATATTCGAAGCTAGGCTCCATTATGGTGTCCTGGTCCACTCTATATACATAGAGACCAGTGATACCAACATTGCTGGTGCAGTCGATGTATACAGAGGCTGGAGTACTTGATCCAGGAAGGGAAAATGATAAATCCTCCAATAAAATTTGAATGGCTGCCCCTTCACCCCACCGAATATCTCCATAGGAGAGGAGTACAAATGATATGTCTCCATCAGCGACTAGAACAATTTGAAAAGTGTTGGTCTAGAATAGTGCATGAGTTCAATAATCAAAAGGAATGAAAATTGAGGTTAAAAAAAATTCAACGCCGTCATATTTTTGACAATGTTAAGAATTATTTGAGTAAAAAAATGGGATGACTTACAATGGAAGAATCTCCACCTGCTTCTGGTACTTGATCGTAAGTAGCAACAAAAACTTGTGTTACTTGGAAGTACAATGGATAAAAAGTTCTTGATATTATTCGTTGAACGTCAAATATTTGCTCACTTGTAATGAGAGTACGGTAATATACATTTCCAGTTGTACTGGTATCTGCATCTGTCAAATACGCATTGACAAATCCAGTACCAAGTTGTATGGATCCGTTGGTGTTGATCTGTTCACAATATATTAATAAGACCAAGTGAATCAATCATCTATACAGATTTAATAGAGTTATGTTCCATTTTAGCAAGTTATAGCAGATATACTAGCTAATGAACAGAAGTGTAACTGCTGGGTACAGTGTTCCCTATAATTAACTGTGGGTGAGGGAGAGTGTGATAACTTGTTTGTACTGCTACTAACCTGGAGAGTTGTCTGAGCCACTCCAAAGAGTGGGAAAGCAAGAGGGAGAGTGATCACAGGAGAGGAGAGGTCATCACCTTCAGGTAATGTCATGTCATCTTCTGCTGCGCCAAATGGGAGTAGGACTTCAGCTATAGAATACAAGTCGAGGTAGTGTTGTTATAGGAAATGGAGGAGTTATTAACAATTCAATGCATTCTATAATTTTTAAATTAAAAGTAAAAACAAGTGTGGATATTTATTAATATAAAGTGAACAATGGGAGCCTTTCTCACTGTACCTTGGACTTTAACATCTATCTTTTTTGTGTTACCTATTCAACATTTTGTTCAGATTATTAAAGCACAAGTCTAATATATGTATATCTGTGTGTATATATATATACATATACACGAACACACACACATACGTTACGCCTGTGATGATTGATTCAATTAGATTTGTCAAAGTCATTGCTGTATTCACTGTGATTATACTGTTAGCTATTAGCAACTGTTACAGGAGCAATACTTGAACCTTGTGAACTCTGACTAGCTTTGCAGCTGCACTCTCACAGAGTTAGCATCTTCAGTCAGCACAGCCATAACAATAGTGGGTGGGGCAATGAATAGTTTAGCAAACACATGTTAGAATTACAAGGTCGTAACTCATGTAGAACAACATGCTAGAGTCATAACCATTCATTCCATGGCTTTATTGAGATCAGAGCATCAATAATATAAGTCTAACATTTTACTAGGATTGATGTTGGATTATACAAATTTCTGGATCTAAAAAGTTTATTAATAAAAAATTGATTATGTACATGTTTGTGTGCTAAATATTTACCTGTATAGTTGGAGGTGGGCTCCATTATGGTGTTCTTGTCCACCCTATATACAAACAGACCAGGAACACCAATGTTGCTCTTGGTGTCAATGTCTACAGAGGCTGAGGTATGTGATTCAGGAAGTCCAAAATAATGTGTGTCATCGAAAAAGTCAATGTATGCCTCTTCACCCCACTGGATGTCTCCATAGGAGAATATTATAAATGACATGTCTCCATTAGTGGCTAGAACAGCTTGGAAAGAGTTGGTCTAGAAGTGTGCATGAGTTCAATAATCAGAAGGAATAAAAATAAAGGTTAGCGAATTTCAATGGTGTCATATTTTTGTGGCAATATTGTACTATAGGAATATACTATATGAATACAATGTTGAGAATTATTTGATTAAAAAAAGGGGATGACTTACAAGGGAAGGAGGATATACACCTGATCCCTGTAATCCTTCATATGTAGCAACAAACATGTCTGTTACTTGGAAGTTTGATGGACAAAAAATTCTTGATAATATTTCTTCAATACATGAAATTTGCTCACTTGTAGTGAGAGTACGGTAATATAAATTTCCAGCTGTGACTTCAGTCAAGCTCTCATATGGAGCAATGATGGAGTAAGGTTGAAGCAATATGTATCCCATTATGCTGACCTGTTCACAATAAATCAAAGTGAATCCATCATCTATACAGATCTAGTAGAGTTATGTTCCATCTTAGCAAGTTATTGTGGATATACTAGCTAACTGAACAGAAGTGTAACTTCTGGGTACAGTGTTCACTATAATTAACTGTGGGTGAGGGAGAGTGTGATAACTTGTTTGTACTTTTACTAACCTGGAGAGCTATTCGAGCCTCTCCAAAGAGTGGGAAAGCAATAGGGAGAGTGATCACAGGAGTAAAACCATCACCATCTAGACCACCATCTAGAAGTGCTAGTGTGTCCCCTGCTTCAGTGCCGAATGGCACAACTGGAAAATCTGCATAAAAGAATAAAAATAGAACAAGACCGGCACTGCTTGTCAGAGAATGTTTCATAACAAAATTAAGATTCCCAGGAAAATAACTTTTAGACTCCACGAACTTGTTAAAAAACAAGTTTGTGGGTAAAAATCTATTACAACCATAACAATATTAATATCGACATATTCAAGATACAATCAATTCTATCAGGTAAGAATCAGAGGTCAACTCTGTTGGCACAAGAATATTGCCACAAGAGTTTGCTCAAAGATATCACCTTCAGCTGATCATTACCTGGTTGGGATGTTGTTGGTTGTATTCTGTTAGCAACAAGAAACAAATGTAGAGAACACACAATGAGGATCAAACAGTTCATCATCACTTCTTCCACTCAACTGTTGTTTTTATTAACACTAAGAAACTGACTTTGAACATGGTTTTTATAGCACTTTCCTCCGTATTGATCCTAGACTGGTGAGAATCTTCAGGGGTCATAAACCTCACTGAGTAGGAGTAATTAGACTCATTGATTTATTGTGGGTAATATCTCTATTCTTGACTTCAGTTCTTCCAATTTCACCAAAAAAATACTGGGGGAGTGGTTTTGTCCCCTTCTTAAAAGTCCACTTTCACTGTACTTACTGGAAGCTGCCCAAGCTTTTGTCCATTTTCATAGATAGGAGTTAGCTCTTGTAGGAAATAAATTGTGCCTTGCTATCTATCAAAATTGTTAACATGTTTTCAATCTATTATTACTTATGTAACTTTCTTTTTTCTTTATGATGGAGTAATTGTGTTTTCCAGTGAACATAATTGTGAAAAATAGGTACTTTGAAAAGAAAAATAGGCAAATTTTATGAGAATAAAAGAATAGAAAAATAGGCAGAAATTTGAACATAATCCATGATGGCTACTTATCCCTCTCTCTCCCACGTGTGTAACTAATTGGTGTAAACTACAGACAGGTGTAGTAGAATAACCACTGAAGTATGCTTTAACACCACATATTTGATAATTAACCACACAAGAATGTTTAGTCTGCTCCTATTAGTTATGTCATGATATCACTATACCACACAAATAAATACCCAAACAGTGTTGTGGGAGGTATCCAAGGCTACAAAGACTTCCTTACAGAGTTACTGTAATAGGTGAGCCATGCTGTGGGAGTCACATACCCTGCATAACTCTAGGCATGCAGGTGCAGGATGACAGTCTGGGGAAATATGATACACATGCTCACATGCACACATACTGTGTGCTCCTTGTTTCTTTGATTGGCTTCATTATTGCTTACACTATTTTATACTTCATCAAAATTATAAGACCAAACTAATATTAATAGTGAATATATACATGGACGTAATACTTACTTAAGGTTAAGAGATTTATATGTGGCAGACTTGGCTAGCTTTAGTTGGTCCCAGCCTCCTGGACTGTGTGACCAACATACCAACTGCATATGAACTCTTGATCACCATGACATTACTTTAAATAAGTTTTGCGGTAGCAAGTAAACCAGGCAACTCAATGAAACAGGTGAAATTTCATGGATCATGCATGTTGGAGAATGGGGGCAATACCCTCATGCCTTGGAGTATGGGGCAAGTGCCCCCATTGCCCACATGGTCCTCTTGCCTATATCATGTATAAATATATACGAAAAATTTATTTGTCAAACATTTATTTAAACTAGCGAAAAACCCACCCATTGGGCAGTTTTTGGCCCACCTTTGGTGGGCTGTAGTCTCAAAAATGTCTGCTTTGATGACATATGTTGTTGAGTTTTAAAACAAAAGTGAACATGTGATTAGGTCAAAATATTTTTTAGAAGTACAATTTTGACATTTTAGCCTTACACATGAAGAAAAGGTGTGACCAGATGGGACCAACCCCATGTTATTTGCAGAGTCAAGTTGTGTCTGCATGCCACTCTTCAGGTCTGTAGCTCCATTACATTTTCTAGCAAAAGTAACATTTTTGGCTTTTTTTTTTTTTTAAGTATGGAAGGGATGTGGCCATATAGACATGTTCATGATGTTCCCCTAATGACAATGATTCTAAATATACATATGGGTTAGTGGATCTAACTTCAAACATTCAAGCGTAAATCACAGACACATGGACAAAGAGAGAGACATATGGCCTATTCACAATAGTATTAATAGCTAAATATCTACAATCATTCCATTAATGATACTGTACATGTAATTCAACATGACATGAGGTTATATTCTATGTATGATAAGGTGCATAAGATTTAACTGGTGAAAAATAGTGTTAGGAGAATAATTCGCAATAATGTACTACAAAACAAAGCTAAATCTGTTTAGATTGGGGCCATTCTCACTGTACCTTGGATTTAAACATTTATCTCTTTAGTGTTACATATCCAACATTTTGTGCAGGATATTAAAACACAAGTCTAATATATGTACATCTGTATATATATATATATATTTGTGCGCTCAAACAAGCACACACTCATACACACACAATCACACACGCACACGTACACACCTAATTAATACAAATTTAATTCCTACTCTGACCTGCTTATAAATAATAGCAATAAAATAAAATTTATATGCTGTGCTCTGGAGTTTCAAATGAAGGCCTATGTCAAATTTTTAAGTCAGAGAGCTCCACAAAATGTTTTCCCAAACTAGTGATCAAGCACTGGTAATCTAAATTCCTGCAACCAGGTCAGCTGCCATAGTACCTGAGTGTGTAATACTATGTGGGGTTGTGGGGACCTCTGACCTGACCTTTAATGACCCTAAACCTCAAGCATGCCAGACTGTCCCATTGCATGGAGACTGAGAGTATGGCTGAGCAACCTGAACTCTGCCAACCACCAAAGATGAGAATGAGGCAGACTTCATTTGATTAAAAAAAAAAAAATCATCATTAATATTGTGCAGGTGAGTTAGTGTAGCCCAGGATGAATCATCAACTTCTTATGCTGGCAACATAGAATCTGATGCTGCACATGAAGAAGATGAAGTCACAAATATTATGAAGCTTAAGCCATGGCAGGTAAAGGTAGTGGTGTCTCTACTAAGATATATCAGTTCCAGCCTAAAGCATTGCATCATCATTGTCAGAGCAGAAAAATAAAAAAAAGTTTTTCTTAGACTATCACACTCTGGACACACAATACTTCAACATTAGTAGGCAGAATGAGTCACCTGCTTTAAGCAATGATTACTTGTCAACATTTTTATCAGAAGTTTCCTCCCTGAGCATGCAATATAATGGGTGCAAAAGAGAATAGCATTTCCACTGGAGCACTGGGAAAACTATGAACCAGTTGTGGCAGGTTTCAATTAGAAGTATCGAGAAAGCAGAGATCACAGATAAAATCTTAGTTAAAAAAAACAACTGAAATATAGGGAAGAACTGATTGTCAGTTTCCCAAATTCCCAGCTAAATGACTAGATGCTTAGGTTGCAGCACTTATGTTGCATGTGGGTGGATTTACAATGTCAACGCTCATGCATAAAAAAACCATTGGTTTTCCCCTTACCAATATTGAAAGAAAGAAAGTCTTTTTCATCAAAAAGTATTTGAAACACAGATACATTGTGCAATAAAATATAAAATATAAATACGAAATAATTTTTTTTCCAAAAGTATCTGAATACAAATAGAAAATACATATTTTGTATTTTAAATACATACTTGAAATAATTTGACTTCCAATAACATCCATGTCTGTCTGGTATGTAAAAAAAAAAAAAAAAAAAAATAATAATAATAATAATAATAATAATAATAATAATAATAATAATAATAAAATTTAAAAAAATTAAAAAAATAAATAAAAAATAAAAATAAAAATAATAATAATAATAATAATATAATAATAATAATAATAATAATAATAATAATAATAATAATAATAATAATAATAATAATAATAATAATAATTATAATAATAATAATAAATAAATAAAACAAACTCGACATTGCATGACTAAGTAAAATTCCTTCAAGTTATTGTATGAGTAACCATAAAGTTGATTTGCAAATCAAGCACATAATCTGATCACAAAAAAATTATTACAATCCAAGTGAATTAAAAAGGACACTAATTACTAATTGAAACAATTTCATCTAAAGGCCTGTCCACACTACACATTGAATTCAAATTAATTAAGTCCACACTGAATCCAACTGAATTAAACCAATACAAATTAATTTAAATTATCTCAGACCCACCTGGATAGTTTGATTGAGTTGCAGCTGAAAAAATAAAGCATTAACTGAAAGTTTTCGCTTCTTAATTGATTATCAGCATTTGGGGCCACCACATTACTTATCAGTGTTTGGGGTTGATACCTTTACTTGTGACCAAACCCTTTACATCTTCAAACAATAAGATGCACAATATTTATTCAACAGGTAGTAGCTGCAACTACTAAGTAAAGAAGTACTGTATAAGTGTTCTGGGGTTTGAAAGTGATGATAAAATTCCATTAGGGCAGTCCTAGGTGTAGTAGAAGGACCACTAAAGTGTGCTCTTAACACCACATATTTGAAAATTAACCACACAATAAAGTTTTGGGTCAGCCAATTCTGCTCATTATTAGTGATGTCATGGTATCACTATACCACACAAATATATACCAAAACAATTGTGTGGGAGGGATCCAGGTGTTCCATTAAGGCTACAAAGGCTTTCCTTACAGAGTTACTGTAGTAGGTGAGCCATGCTGTGGCATCACATACCCTGCATAACTCTAGGCATGCAGGTGCAGGGTGATAGTCTGGGGAAATATGATACACATGCACACGTACTGTGTGCTCCTTGTTTCTTTGATTGGCTTCATTTTTGCATACACTATTTTATACTTCATCAAAATCATAATACCAAACTAATATTAATAGTGAATATACACAGAAGTAATACTTACAGTTAAGAGATTTATATGTGGCAAACTTGGCTAGCTTTAGTTAGTCCCAGCCTCCTGGACTGTGTGACCAACATACCAACTGCATATGAACTCTTGATCACCATGACATCACTTTGAATAAGCTTTGTGGTAGCAAGTAAACCAGGCAACTCAATGAAGAAGGTGAAAATTTCATAGATCATGCACGTTGGAGAATGGGGGCAATGCCCTCATGCCTTGGGGTATGGGGAAAGTGCTCCCATTGCACTCATGGTCATCTTGCCTATGTTATATATTTATATATACTAGCGAAAAACCCACCCTACGGGTGATTTTTCACCAAAATGTCTGCTTTGAAGACATATGTTGTAGATTTGGAAAACAAAAGTTACTGTGATTAGGCTAATTTTTTTAAAAGTACAAATTCTGACATTTTTAGCCTTACACATACAGAGGAAGAGGTGCGGCCAGATGGGACCTACCCCATGTTATTCGCACAGTCAATTTGTGTCGGCATGCTAAAGTTTTAGGCCTGAGCTCCATCATTTTTTTCTGGAAAAAGTTTAATACACAAAGGTGTGGCCAAATAGATATGCTAATGACATTCCCATGGTGATGCTGATTCTATATATATATAGGTTTGTGGGTCCTGCTCTATTCTTTTTTCTGGCAAAATTACCATTTTTGGTTGTTTTTTTTTTTAATACAGAAAGGGGTGTGGCCATATAGACATGCTCATGACGTTCCCCTGGTGACACCAATTCTAAATATACATATATGGATTCATGGGTCTAACTTCTAACGTTCAAGCGTGAATCACGGACAGACAAACAGACTATTTGCCCTTTACACTATAGATAATGAAATAATGAAATATTAATAGCTAAATATCTACAATCATTCCATTAATGATACTGTACATGTAATTCAATATGACATGTGGTTACATTGTATGTATGATAAGGTGTATAAGATTTAATTGTTGACAAATAGAGTTAGCAGAATAATTCACAATAATGTACTACAAAACAAAGCTAAATCTATTTGTATGGGAGCCAGTGACATAGCCAGAGCTTAGTATCAGATGTGGCAGAAAGGTATCCACCATAAATTTAGTGAGAGAATATAGAAAAGGGGAGGGTATAGTCATGCCATTAGTGGGTATTCCTCAATGCAAACAAGCGATTGAAAAATGGGAGTTCATGTATCCTCCACTAGGAAAAATATAGAAAATTTGTACCCTTACATAGTTCTTCAAGCACTTTTGGATTGGAAGAGGATATTCAAGAAGGGTATGGAATACTGCTTGAAATCTAACATGGCCTAGATTTTGTTACTATTAGAATGCAGCAGTTATCTAGAGAATATAATGTTATAAAGAAAAAAACTGTACCTAGCCATAGTTGAAAGTTAAAAAATCAATGGATTTTTTTTTTCAACTATTCTCACTATTCAGCTTGGCATATATAAAAATTATTTATGCTACAATTTGAGTCAGGAGGAGGGGTAGGGAGAGAATTTCCAAGCCTGGCGTTGACATAGATTGGGATATTACATGTACTTGCTAGTAGTGTCTGGAGGAGCTGCCCTACCCAACAAAGTTTAAAATTCTGTGTGTGTGTGTGTGTGTGTGTGTGTGTGTGTGTGTGTGTGTGTGTGTGTGTGTGTGTGTGTGTGTGTGTGTGTGTGTGTGTGTGTGTGTGTGTGTGTGTGTGTGTGTGTGTGTGTGTGTGTGTGTGTGTGTGTGTGTGTGTGTGTGTGTGTGTGTGTGTGTGTGTGTGTGTGTGTGTGTGTGTGTGTGTGTGTGTGTGTGTGTGTGTGTGTGTGTGTGTGTGTGTGTGTGTGTGTGTGTGTGTGTGTGTGTGTGTGTGTGTGTGTGTGTGTGTGTGTGTGTGTGTGTGTGTGTGTGTGTGTGTGTGTGTGTGTGTGTGTGTGTGTGTGTTCACGTGCGTGCATGTGTGAAAGGCAGGAGGAAAGTCTGGTGTCCTTTCTGAACTAATCCTCCATGGTGGTGTAGATCTGTGGGATAGAATGCTGGAGGTGATGCAGAAGGTGTGGGAAGAAAGTAAAGTGGTGAGAGACTGGCAAGACGCAGTGGTTGTTCCAATCCCAAAGAAAGGTGACCTGAAGCAGTGTGACCATTTGTATGGAATAAGTTTGTTGGATGTGGTAGGGAAGGCACTAGGCAGAATTGTACAGGATTGCAAGTGATTGCTGAACAAATTCTGCCAG
The DNA here is from genome assembly GCA_963969325.1 of Lycopodina hypogea. Lineage (NCBI taxonomy): Eukaryota > Metazoa > Porifera > Demospongiae > Poecilosclerida > Cladorhizidae > Lycopodina > Lycopodina hypogea. Next base: position 2,751,507 of record OZ017793.1, on the reverse strand, counting down.
AGTCACAGAGTGGGTTCAGGAAAGGACGTGGTTGTGCAGACATGATTTTTGTTGCTAGACAGCTTGTGGAGAAAGCAAGGGAATATGGCGAATCATTGTATGTGTTGTTTGTAGACTTGAGGAAGGCTTATGATTCAGTGCCCAGGCAAGCCCTATGGAAGGTCCTATTAGAGTAGTTTAAATTGTATTTTGGTATCATATTGATTTGAAAATTAAATTTTACATGCAGTGATGCCTCTTGGAGTATGTGCCCCTATTGCCCCCATGGTTCTGCTGCCCATGTGATGTATAAATATATGTATATGCAAATACATTTATTAAACATTTATACACATAATGAAAAATTAACGAATATCTACAATCATTCCATTAATGATACTGTACATGTAATTCAACATGACATGTGGTAACATTCTATGCATGATAATGTGTATAAAATTTAACTGGTGAAAAATAGAGTTAGAAGAATAATTTACAATAATGTATGTACTAAAACAAAACGAAATCATGTATATTAAAAACACTTATATAAGGAAAGGCTTAGACATGCTACAGATGAGTCAAGGAGAATATAGACATCCACTCACAAAATTGTCTCAAGGGTGGACATGTCTTTCAGGATGACATGTCTTATAAGAGCATATGTCTTGAGTGAGCTCATGCTTTGTAGAAGGAAATGTATGGTTCAAAGTTATGTGATGGTGGAGTGCATGTCTTTAGGATGGCATATCTTGCTATGTGCTCTGTTTTACTGAAAAACATTTCTTAATGGATGATATATCTACTTCAGGGTTTGTATTATAGGAGGGCATGTCTTACAGTTCATGTTGTTTCACTGGAATATATGTTTTGCAGGAGGGCATATTTTACTGAACAATTTGTCATATAGGAGGACACCTCCTGTATGAGGATAGGTTTTGCTGGATGGTATGTATTAGAGGGAGTCATGTATTAATAGTGGCGAGTAGTAGTAAAAAGGGGGGGGGGGGTGGTGGATGGAGGTGGTTAGTGAGAGCACAGAATTCTGTATGTTTCAGCTGCTCTCTAGAAGCAGTAGTCCCATACAGCAATTAGATGTAATGGCCCACTTTTTCTGAGCTCTACCAATTTTATTCTCCCCTTGGAATTGCTAATAGGTTTTCTTTCTTGTCAACTTGACGGGCCATGTAAAAATGCATTAATGTTTCTTTGAAATGGTAGCATGTAAAAGGCTATGCATTCTCTTTGATGGAAATAAAATGGCTGATAGAGAAGAGCCTTTTTTTGGCTTCTTTCAGTTATTACACTTGAATAATGGGGTTTGGATAAATGGGACATAGCCGAGGTTACCTTCATTTACCTGAATATCATATCTGCCAATTTTCAACCAGACTCTTGCAGCCATTTTGCAGTTTATTGCACACATAAATAAAGAGAGACAGAAAGAAAGAAAGAAAGTAAGTAAGAAAGAAAGAAAGGAAGGAAGGAAGGAAGGAAAAAGAAAGAAAGAAAGAAAGAAAGAAAAGAAAGAAAGAAAGAAAGAAAGAAAGAAAGAAAGAAAGAAAGAGAGAGAGAGAGAGAGAGAGAGAGAGAGAAAGAAAGAAAGAAAGAAAGAAAGAAAGAAAGAAAGAAAGAAAGAAAGAAAGAAAGAAAGAAAGAAAGAAAGAAAGAAAGAAAGAAAGAAAGAAAGAAAGAAAGAAAGAAAGAAAGAAAGAAAGAAAGAAAGAAAGAAAGAAAGAAAGAAAGAAAGAAGAAAGAAAGAAAGAGAAAGAAAGAAAGAAAGAAAGATATAAATGTATAAATATATAAATAAATATATAAACACCACTAGCTATATTATTATAAGATTAAATTTAATTACATACATGTTTTTGGAAAAATTTATTGTATGCTGTATCAAGCAATAGTGTTTATTTGTTGTGATTCACCATTCCAGTTAGATATTGTTGGTGATATTGATGTGTAAAAGTATGAATTGCAATGTTGTTGCTGTGATAAATGCAAAAGAGAAATGTGCATTTTAAATAATAGATGCATATATCTTTATTTTTTCTTAAAAACTTACCATACAGATTATGTTGTTTTGAGGATGATTATACAATCTCTTACTTTTTCTTTTTTTTTTTGGAATTTAAATGAATTAATACTTCTCTATATTTCATTCCTGTCTATAGAATTTCTTGATATATACAGTTATTCATGAAAATTTCCTCAGTGTCATTGTAGTGTGAGATGGGTGCCATGATTTTTAAGTTGTCCTTTGCACCAATCCTAGACATTGCCACTATAGTTGTCTGTGAGAAAAGAAATTATTGGGTAGGTACACCAATTCTCTTAAATGTTTGTCCTTGACTTTTCTTAGCTGTGACAGCAAATGCAGGTTCAATAGGATATTGCTTCCTCCTCATTTAAAATGGATACTCATTTTCTTGTGTGATGTGAGTAATCCTTGGTATGAATATAGTTCTGCCAGCATAGTGGAAGATCAGAATTTGTTAATTTATTGTTTGTAATTTGCCCTTGATGGTGTGTTAGTGTAATTAATTGACAATGTATCTTGTTCCATTGCAGTGTCAATTTTATAAGTTTAGGTTCCGTAAGAGCATAATGGGACTGCCAACCTTTATATTGATAATGTGTGTTGGGAATCCTGAAGGGGTTAATTTGTTTAGAAACTCAACTGGATATAATCTTTCATTGTTCTAAGTATTGCAGCTCTTGTATTCTTTTTTAATTCCAGGAAATGAGGTCATCATCATGCTATTTATTTCTTCAACAGCTTTATTAGTTGGTGCAATTATGGTTACCTTTGCTTGGCATGAGGTGATCGAGTTCGATATATAACTTTCAAATACAAACTGAACATAAATCAGTTAAACTTGTGGTGGTGTGGCATAGCTCTTTCTCTAATTTAATTTTGAGTTGGCCTAGATCAGATGCTCATGGAAGTAATCAATTTCCAATTTTAAGGAAGTAATCAATTTCCAATTTTAAGGATATAATCAGCATAGTTTGAGTTCTGCATGTGCTGCAATGATTGTACACAATGATTGAAATGTAACTCCATGGCCAGTGTTTGTATGTGCTCCCAAATGTGTGATTTTTTTCAAGGTTGCATCTATTACTTGCAAGGAAGGAAAAAAAAGAAAAACGAAAAAACTAATAGAGGGGAAGAAAAAAATAACAAACCAAGCAATCAAGGATCTTGTGTATAGTGTAACTGTTATGTTAGCTACCAGAGTTTTGATTGGCACCACACCAACCTAGGCCATGGCTATCCATTGTTAGTTGCTGTTTTCTTTGAAGGGCACTCAGGGTGTCCTGCTAACTAAGGGCAGTGCTTCCAACTATACGGAAGGGTTCACTAATGTCTTAGCTACAAAAAACAACAATGTAGCACCAGGGGAAGTGATGGCTCCTCTCCAAGTTCTGCTTTTAGTGTACTGCAAGATTCTGCTTCTGTGGAAGGAGCTCTTGACTCTAAAATAGTAGCTGCAACTGTCAGGAAGATAGCTAAGTTGTCTTCAGAAGCTGGAGGGTCAGGAAAGTTTAAAAATAGTGGGAGACTTCCATATGCCATTGTTGCTACTACAAAAGGTGACAGATATTCATAATGAAAATTGTGTAGCAGTCATTCTGGTGTAAATTACAGTTGGATGATACCACTGCTATTTTATTTCATTTCTCTGAAAATCTACTGATTCCTATTGATCATTTCTAGGAAAATTTACAATCAGTTTTATATTGCTTTTGTTTGGAAACAGAGCTAAAATTAAAAAAAAGAAAAAAAAAGAAAAGAAGTTTCATTTTAAATCTCTCATTCTGACTAATCCAAAGGATCTCAATCCAGGTGAATGGAAAGTGTCAGTTTAAATACATTTGATGAGATCCTTGCAAGTATTCCCATGAAGTTTCACAAAGCAACAACAAAATTAGAATTCAGAGAATTTGCTATTGATTCAAATATAGATCGTGATGATGCTCAAATTTTGGCTCTTTGTCATATATATGAGATCTCTGATGGGTAACTGTAGGTACTTGAAACTTTAAGATCTAGCTCTTCATCTGCTATCCATCCCAGCAAGTAATGCTGACTGTGAGAGAATATTCAGTTTGCTGAGTGATATCCAAACTGACTTCAAGTCAGTTTTCCACTGTGATACAGTTGCTTCTCTAATTGGTGTCCATTTCTATTTTGCATTTAATTGATGTGAACTGCTCGATTTTGAGATATTCTTCTTGATATGATCAAACTGTGCACAAGAGAGAAAAAAAAGCATGAGTTACAAACATTCAGTGACATCTTAAATTGCAATCACATGTCAATATTTAAATATGTGTGATTCATTTACCTTTTTTTTGTGTTCCTATGATGGTTTATACTGAAATTGAGCCAAAAATACTGAAATATTGTATTTCCAATACTGAAAGATTATATGGGTTGGCAGCATTGTGAGGGGCAGGCTTGTTTGTCGACATTTGTTTCACCTGCTGGTAAGAGAAATCTATTTATTTATTTTTTAAGCATGATAGAGCTGAGTAGCAGTGATTTTCAGACTTGGAGCTACCATCATTAATAAAAACAACAACAACACACTGAGCAGTCTATGATAAATCTGTAGGCTATTTGACTAGCACAGATAAAACTTTGGCTAAATGTTTGATAGGTTTCAGGGTAGCATTTTGGGCAAATAGTTAATCTTGGTTTAGTTCTGATGTAGATGTGGTGATAAACAGTCATGAAAATGTTCTCAAAGGTTTTCAGATGTGAAGGAATAAACAACTTGTAAGCTATTGCAGCTATTACAAAGATAACTGGCACTTTCATTGACAGTTGCATGCATTATCTTTTTTAAAAAATTTCATTCATTGAAGCTAAATTGGAATATAAATACCCACTGTGTCTTACTTGTCTGCTCTTTTGTAGCACACTCCCTTTAACCAAAAACTAAAGAAACAAGTTACATGCAAATGCCTTTATTTTTATTTGGTGTGACAGCACATTGAAAGTGGGCCTGTGAAGATGTAATTCACTACTTATTCAATAGCTTTCAGTCCAGCTCTCCAGCAACATTGACCACATCTTATTCACTCCCAACTCATCCCACAACAGTGTCACTTGCACAATATTCATCAAAGAAATAATGTTCGAACATAGGACAGCAAAGGTAAAATATAAAACCTCAAAACAAAATACTCCAAGACCTACAGCAAAGGATGAGAAACTAAGATATCATGGATTACTTCATCATCAAAGGAAAATCAGTAGCATATGCTATTCACTGAAGGAGGTATCAAGGATCTCAGAAATCATATGGTGAATTAGCTGATAAAAGTAGAAAGCCAAGTTTGTTGGACAACAACCTCTGATGTTCCTGCAACAACCTTTGATGTTATCATGGGGTAATAGTGAGAAGTTAGTGGTTTGGGGATATCAACCTGGCAATGCTATATGTAGAGGGTAATGCTGTATATAAAAAGTAAACTTTACCTAACGTGCACCAATTTATAAATTTTTCTTTTCTCTGCACTTTGTCCTCAGGTATATATATTTTATGACCCCCTAGAAACAAATTCTGGATCTGCCCCTAACTTGTGCAGGTGATCCTTGTTTAACAACTGGGAGTATTTGTTTCCAGTCTCCAGAGAAGAGTATGGTTAAATCCCCAAATAGTTTGTTGTTACTTCTTACATCCTGTACACTGCAGTGGAGGCATTCATATAAGTATCTGCGTTCCATGGAAACTCATCTATCACTAATAGATGGGCTTGTTGCATTAGCTGTCCAGTTGTACAGTGTTTGCTGAAGCCACAAATGGAGTTTTCCTTTTATATATAAAGTGGGATTTCGCATCTGGAGTATAATGTTCTTTCATTATGTAATAGTGTTACTGCAATGCCTGACATTGCTGTTGCCAAAGCGATTCTATTGATTGACCTTTAGAAATCTAAAATGACATTGATGATGTAAGTTTTGCCTGTACCACCACTTGCACTTAGACAGAATGTCTTGCCTTCTTCTAGTTCCACTGATCTTATTATCGTTTGTAAACTTGTTATTCTGAGTGTAATAGAGTGAGTACAGTTTATTGGAGTTGTACAGTATTATAAGTCATTCTTCTCATAGCACAGATGGAAGTTGTGCTAAATGAACTATGCTTGGATCAGTGTAGGAAGTCCAAAGCTTTGATTCATGTCCAAACCATCAAATTCAATTCTTTTTTGCAGTTTTTAAAGCATTTATGCATTGTTTGCATGGATATTGTTGTCTCCTGCTTGCTCCTCATAATGTCCTCTGCTAACTTATGTTTCCACATGTTCCAGAATGACAGTGGATCTGCTGGCATATAATACAGTAGTATTGTGCTTTTAGTTTGGGAGACCTGTGCCTTTACCACTATACCATGGATTATTTAGGCGCTCTCCTTTTTTCTCTCTTTTTTTTTTTTTTTTTTTTTTTTTTTTTTTTTTTGGTATGGACAGTTTTAATTCCTATAATAACATTTTATAACTATTTCTTCTGTTGTGAAAAACCATACCACGCACCCAAGAATCCTGTTTACAAAAATTCCATCAATATTCATTCAGCTGTTTCGCTGTCCAATATGGACACACAATCACACACACGTGTACACATGCATGTATACATGCATGCACACACTTATTTTTTCATTTAGCTATATATATGTATGTATGTGTATATATACCTACCTACCTACCTACCTACCTACCTACCTACCTACCTACCTACCTACCTACCTACCTACCTACCTACCTACCTACCTACTTACCTACCTACCTACCTACCTACCTACCTACCTACCTACCCAGAGGTTTATATCTGGACTGGGATATATTTTTTATCTAATTCTTTCTCTTTTGTCTTTCCTTCCTTGCTACCTTCATTTTTTTCTCTTTATTCTTTCATTCCCCCCCCCCCCCCCCCCCCCCCCCCCTTTTGCACACCCTGACCTTGGAAGGGTAATCCAGGGAGACCCTTGGCCTAGTATAAATTGGTATAGCTACATTGTCATAGCTATGTTAGCTCTATTTTTGAAGAGGACTAGAGCTTGTCAGGGTTAAGGGAGTACACTTGTGTCAACATAACCCCCCCCCTTTTTTTTTAATCATAATGATTGCAATGTTATTTGTTACTTTGATTAGTGTCATCTTTCTAGATAGTCACTTGGTACCTGATTTGTATATAAATAGCCTTGCTGATTTATCTTGTCTTGCATATTCTGAAATAAATAAATTGCACTGCTACCTAAACTATCAAAGTTGAGCTTTTCCACACTAAGCAGGGTGTATTTCAAATTTCCTGTAATTTTTTTCCTTCAAATTGGCTGTTTTTTTTTGGTTTTTGTTTTTTTTTTTTTAGTTTTTTTTTTGGCAGTCCCTTTTCTGTGTGTGTTTCTGTTTTTGCGTTTTCTCATGATATGTTTAATACCTCCACAAGCACAATTTTTAGAAGATCCAGCTCATTGGAACCACAATGCCAACCTTTTTTTTGTGTGCTCAAGATCCAAAGTTCATTATCAGCAAGAGCACAAATTGGTTTGCAGCATCCTATAGCACTTTGTTGACATATTTTTATTTATGGGTTGTTGTTTGTTTTTTGTTGTTGTGGGTTTCTTTTCCAACTAAAACTGTAGCTCATATTTATAGCCACCACAATTACATACAGCTGCAAGAAAATTAGATGTGCATCAGTCTGCAAGAGCTTTAATAAAAGAAAATTTGTTGTGCAGGAGATGGCCCGAGTCTGTTGGGAAGGAACTTGCTCCAGAAATTCAATTAAATTGGCGGGAGATCTGGGCAGTAACTAGTCACCCCAGCGGGATTCTGGGATACCTGCTCGACAAATATTGTGACATTTTTGTGGAGTAATTAGGCACATTTAAGTCTTACCAGGCTAAATTACATATTAAATCTGACGAACCGCCAAGATTTTTCAAAGCCCGAACGGTTCCCTTTGCTCTTAGGAGCTCTATCGAAGATGAGTTGGATCACCTTGAATGGGAAGGAATCCTGGAAAAAGTAACCCATAGCGAGTGGGACACCCCCATTGTGGCTGTTCCTAAGCCAGATGGACGAGTTTGTCTCTGTGGGGATTTTAAGGTCACTGTCAATCAGTTTCTCAGGGTAGACCATTACCCTCTCCCCACTGCTCAGGACCTCTATGCGACTTTGGCTGGAGGAAAGAAATTTTCTAAACTCGACCTCTCACAGGCCTTCATCCAGACTCACGGAAATACTGTACACTGAATACACATTGAGGCTTGTATCGGTTTACACATCTCCCTTTTGGCATAGCTTCCGCTCCTGCCATAGTTCAAAAGATGATTGACACCATCTTGCAAGGAATTCCTGGAGCAATGTGTTACATCAATGACATTTTGGTAACGGGGGTCTCAGATGTTGAACATCTCCAGAGATTGGAAGAATTCCTCTGCCGCTTGCAAGCCCATGGCATCAGGATGAAGCATAAAAAGTGTCTCTTCCTTCAAAATGCAGTGGAATACTTAGGGCATCGAGTGGATGCAGAAGGAATAAGAGCCTTACCAGAGAAGATTGAAGCAATAGAAAGGGCTCCTCTGCCACAAAACATACAGCAGTTGCGATCATTTCTAGGACTACTGAGTTATTATCGGAAGTTCCTTTCGAACTTTGCTACCATCCTCCATCCTCTCCATGATTTTCTCCTTAAAGGCAAGAAGTGGGTTTGGTCCACCCGGTGTTCACAGGCTGTCAAGACTATCAAACAGCTCTTGACCACATCCACGGTGCTTACACATTATGATTACACCTTACCACTTCGACTTGCTGCTGATGCTTCATCATATGGACTGGGGACAGTCATTTCACATGTGCTCCCAAATGAAACTGAGCGACTAATTGCCCTTGCATCACGATCTCTGTTGAAGAGTGAGAGAAATTATGCCCAAATTGACAAGGAAGCTCTCAGTCTCATATTTGGTGTCCGTAAGTTTCACACTTACTTGTATGGGAGGAAATTTACGTTAATTACGGACCATAAACCACTCACAACTATTTTGGGTCCAAAGAAGTGAGTTCCCACTTGCCCTTGCCAGAAGGAGGAGATGAGCGGTCCTTGGAGACTAGAATGTGTAACATCCGACACATTGAGATGCTGCCCCTGTCCTCTCAAGAGATCATGAGAGCCACTCGGCAAGACCCCATCCTTAGCAAAGTTTTATCATATTGTCTGAGAGGTTGGCCAGTGCATGTTCCCAAGGTTCTTCAATCTTACCAATCAAAGATTGCTGAGTTTTCTGTGGAGGAGGGCTGTTTGTTGTGGGGAGGATGTGTTGTGATTCCTCAGAGCTTACATAAGGTGGTGCTAACTGAATTGCACAAGGAGCACATGGGGGTGTCACGCATGAAGGCACTGGCTCGCAGTCATGTCTGGTGGAAGGGACTGGATAAAGACTTGGAGGAGTTGGGGAGGTCTTGCTGTGCTTGCTTGGTTGTGAAGCAATCACAGGCTAAAGCTCTGTTACATCCGTGGACATGGCCTGACCGTCCTTGGCAGCGACTTCATGTCAATTTTGCAGGCCCATTCCTTAATCAACCCTTTCTTATTGTTGTGGATGGCATTCAAAATGGGAAGAAGTAGTAGAGATGACACACACCACCACTGCTAAGACCGTTGCCGCCCTGAGGCATTTGTTTGCCACGCAATGCATACCAGAGCGGATAGTGTCTGATAACGGGCCCCTATTTACTTCTGATTTCGAGGAGTTTACGAGAAGAAATGGAACCAAGCATTCGTGATCATCACCTTATCATCCAAGCTCAAACGGTGAAGCAGAATGGTTTGTCAGGACATTCAAGGAGGGCATGAAGGCTGCTAAGAATCATGGCCTTATTCTAGCTCATCGGTTGGAGAACTTCCTTCTCTCATACCGTACCACTCCACACACCACCACAGGTAGTCCACTATGTGAATTGCTGATGGGTAGGAGTTTGTGTACTAGATGGCATCTCCTGAGACCAGATGTGGAGCAACGAGTCAGTTGGCAGCAGTCCCAGCAAAAGGATAGATATGACCAGCATGCTCGGCAGAGGGAATTTACAGTGGGCCAATCTGTGATGGCTAAGAACTTTGGCTCTGGGTCTGCCTGGATACCTGGAGTCATCGTTGAACAAATAGGACCACTGACATAAGCCATCAATATCTCTGACGGCCGACCGTGGAAGCATCATGTGGATCATATTAAGGAGTATGCAATGCCACACCCTTGCCCTTAGCTAGAAGATATAGGAAATGATGATACTACTCCAGCCACTGCTGAGCCTGGTGAACTGGCCGTTAGGCCTCCTGAATTCTTGCCACAGGATGGTCCCGAAACCAGAGTAGAGATAGAGTCTAATGGAGCATCACCACTTATGGATCTGCCTCCAAACATTATTCTGCCTGATTCAGTCACCAGCTAGGAATGCCATATCTGATCCATCTCCTCCAAGGAGACACACATGTACCCAACCAGAAAGCACTCCCAGCCAGATTACTATCACGCTAAACCCTGGTGAGGAAGGAGATTTAAAAATTTTATTTAAACTTAAATTGTCATGCAATAAATGCTTAAACGTGTGTACTGTGTAGGATATATGTAACTTTACACAAGTCTCTTGAAGAGAAAACAGAAGAATTATATTCTGGCATATGCTAGAAGAAAGAAAACCTCAAGTACAAAAGTGTATGTGGTGGCAATATCATTATTGAAGTTATCATAAACCTTAGTTTTAAACTATTAGGTTTGGATCCACACACTGTGGCATGGTAAAAGAAATATGACCAATATTTTGAATACGTGAAGTAAATGGATGTTCAAGATAAAAAATCTGGTAAAGGGTAGTTTTCTAGGAGCCACTAGCAATAAAGATAGTTGTTGGCTTCAGCTAACTTTCATACTTTACAGTAATACCCCCTTTTTCAGCATAGTTGCTGGCTTTAGCTAACTTTCACACTCCAATAATACCCCTTTTCAGCGTATCTGATTCAATAAAGGTAAGTTTCCTTGCTACTAGGCTAATTGCAGTCAAGCCGTTGATATGACCATTTAGCTAATAATCTCGCTATAGTTAGCTAGCTGAACTATAAGTTAATAGCTAGTGTATACTTTCAGTTATAACTAGCTATATTAGTAATAATTTCATAAGCTCCTGCAGGAGGGTCAACCTAAGTTAGGTTATAGCTAGCTATCTAAGATACCATTGGTGGGTGTTCTTTGTCTTTTAGCAGCTGGTTCTGCATCTTCTGGGGACATAGTATGTTAGTACTACTTTGCAATTCAACATCCTAGAAGAATGTTAGTTTTATCTTAGGATGGACAGAAACCATAATTTTTGACAAACTTCATATACTTAGTTCTTCTTTTCTTAATTTTTTGGTTACTTCGTTATTGGGGGTTTGTAAAGGGGGTGTATTTTGAAAAAAATGGGTGTGGTTTTGGTTAATTAATAAAAAGAATTACCCCTTCTGAAATCCTGGATCTACCCCTGATGCTGATAGTCAATATTATGTTCAAACATATCATACATAAGAAAATGCCACAGTTATGGCAATTATATTTCAATGGTATATCTTAATTTAAAAATTTCAAATATTTGCATTGGTATTGTATTATTTATTCACTCACTCACTCACTCACTCACTCACTCACTCACCCACTCACTCACCCACCCACTCACTCACCCACCCACTCACCCACCCACTCACTCACCCACCCACTCACTCACCCACCCACTCACTCACCCACCCACTCACTCACCCACTCACTCACCCACCCACTCACCCACCCACTCATTACCATTTTGCAGTACACAATGGTAAAAATGCACTGAAGGCATAATAGCATGCTCTGCTAGAAATCAATGATAATGATGTAGTAAATATATGTATTATTAAACTTTAAAGTAAGTTAAGTTCATAGACAAACACATATTACTGCAGGGATATTGGTAATGAAAAATGCATGAATCATTTTGATTGAAATTCAAATGGAAGTGGGACCAGAAAAATGTAATTAGTTTTGATCTGATAATAGAAAGTGATACATCCAAATCAACTGGAGGAAGAAAATTCCAAAGTTGAAGAATACACTTAAAATAGAAATATATAATTTGAATTTGAAAAGGTAATACTGTGCAATATTAAAGGTAATATATTAATTGAGTGTCCAGTTCTGCAATTAGTAGCTCACTATCATGGTGAAGCATGTATATACCATGGACATGCTGATGTAATCACTGATCATTAAAAACCAACTAATACTATTTCAAATCACCCACTTGGTTTAATAAAATGAGGGGTTAATAAAATGAGGGGTTAATAGAAATGTCTAAATGAATTAGTAGTGGATTCAGGATGTAGAATCTTTCTATGACAAGATCTAGTGTTAAAATTTGAAAAGGTAATACTGTATAATATACTGTATAATATAATACTGTATAATATAGAAGGTAATATATAAATTGACTGTCCAGTTCTGTAATTAGTACCTCACTACCATGGTGAAGCACGTATATACCATGGATATGCTGATGTGATCACTGACTGATCAGTAAAAAACAAACTATTACTATCTCAAATAACCCAATTGGTTGTATAAAATAAGGTGGAATCCTTTGCCTGAGTGGTGTGTCTGCACAATTTACAATGCCTTGTCTGAATCATTTGTCTCATTCTTGGTGAAGAATTCCAAAGCCCAGAATCTTTATGAAGCTTTGAGGGAGGCAGAGACTTCTGAAGTGCTCCTTTATGCCACCTTGTTTCATATGCCTGCATGCCCAGGAGGCTACAACTGTGAGATTGATAAAGAAATGTATTTTGAAGTATATAACAGAGATTGGACAAATGAGAAGGATGGAAGAAGAATGCCTTTCTACAGGATGTTTAGGAATGGGAAATGCATGGTAAAGCATGCCCATCTACCTTGGGTCCTGAAGGAAACCAAGAATGGGAGCTCTACTCTGTTGTACAGCACGAACATGATGGAGGTCAACAAAGTCACCATGGACTGCATAGAGGAGAGGATAGTGGCCATGAACAAACTGGAGTATGACATGGATTGTGCTTAACTTATGTATAAGATAACATAACTCTGTAAGAAAGAAAATAGTGACTATGGATTATGCTTACTAAGGTCTAGATTAAACTGTGTTTTAGCTGGTTGTTTTCTCTTTTTTTTTTTGTTGAAATAATTACAGATATTAGATATCAAATTAAGCTTCCTTTGTCCCTTCCAATATTCTCATGTTGAAGTTCCATTTCATGCGCAAGTAAAAGGGAAAACCCATAAATATTGTATTATGCACTATATACAAATTAAAGGTTACATGCATGCGCAATATATACCATCTTATCTCAATCTATCCTATGTATGTATGACCCAGTACAGTGTAGGCATAACTACACATGCTTCTTGTTATTGGAATCTTAGCATCCACAAGACCACTGTTTGCTTGTGTGGTGTGTGTGCACGTTTGCGTGGGTGCATATTAGGGGTGGTAGTTGGAGGGAGGGACTACACATGCACACACACACACACACACACACACACACACACACACTCACACACACACACACACACACACACACACACAGATATGCACATACACAACAGACAGGCGGGGTGGTGTGTTATAGAAATAGCAAGATAAAACAGCAAAAGCCATTGCAATAATTCCTGTAATGTTACCAATAAATTCTAAAACATACCATTAACTTCTGAATTGAAGGAATATGCAGGACCAGCTCCTCTGTGTACAACAGTGATGAGTGGGTCTGCAATGTGCACAGCTGCAGTCATGCTTTAGGAGGCATAAGATGAATAGAGAACCTTTGTGCACAAGAAAAAATAAATAGTAACACAGACAGGTAAAAGTCAAAGTTAGATTAAGTTCTTTAAGATAGTTTTAGCTAAATAATTTCCCAAGATTTAGAAGAAATTTCTCATTGACTTGGTGAAAGAGCAATTTTGGCTCCAAAGATTAAAACAATACACAATTGTTGCAATCTCTACCAGGAAATGCCATCATGTACAAGTCAGTTTATACAATGCCAGGACCAACACTGGTGGTTTATTACCTAACTGAATTAAAGAATTTTTTTTTTAAATTCCCCCCTAATTATTTAAAAAAAATAGTTGTCAGTAATTAGTGAAAACTATCTTGTCAGAAAGCAAATATAAAGTCTCTGTCCAATATATTTATGTACATATATCTAATCTATAAAATAAAAGTTTGTATGTATGTGTTTGTATGTATGTACGTCCTAACATCACTAAACAATTGAATGGATATTGATGAAACTTCGTAGGCATGATGCTTGGGTACCTGGCAAGGTTCATTAACCTAATAAATCCTAGATGTATCACCCCTGATGGGGAAAAATGGAATTCTAAATTTCCATTGAAGTGCTTTTGAAACCTTGGCTCAGTGGTTAAAGCACAGCTGAAAGTCAGTGGTTTAAACCTGGACTGGGTTAATTTTTTCCTTTTCTTTTTTTGCACCCTTATCTTTACTGCCATCTTTCTTTTCTCCATTTTGTCTTCTCCTCCCTACCCTTTTCCTCCCTTATTTTCCTCATTCTTTACGTATTGTTTTATTTTTCTTCTTTTCCTCTTTTTTACCCAGGAACTTTAATAGTCTAAATGTTCTTGGAATCTTGTTCTTTTTGTTGTTCTTGTGAAACCTTCTCTGACCACTAGTGTTGATGTCCCAGGTTCAATCCCTGGTCATGGTTGAGTTCTTCCACCACCCCACTTTTTAAAAAATTTTTTAAATTTATTTATATTTTTATATATTTTTATCCATGATAAAGTTAAAAAATTAAATCGTAAGTGAGTGGGTTTTGGCTGCAAATTTCCAGTTTTGTTTCCATTCAAATTGTGCTCAAATGCTTTAAAAAATTAATCTGAAAATTGATAAGTTAAATAGAGAACACTCGACATGCATACACAGATTTCTTTGTTATCAATTGATTAGGGACCTGAATAGATCGTTATTTGTAGATTATGACTGAAGTATAGTTGTTGTCTGTTGAGTTGAGTTTTTCTTTATTGGATTAATAAATTACATATAGATTACTGGCCTGAGTTGGAGGAGCATACATGCACATAGGTGTAATTATAATTAGGTGATTGATCATTGAATTATTAAGTATGTGTTAATATTACCATTTCCATTTGAGGGAAGCCAACATATTTAAAGAAGGCTGATCTTTGGAGAATGGGGAGTAGTCTTGAGGAGTGTTGACAGAAGTAAATTTTCCCCATAAGTAGTGATTTTAGGAAACAAATGGGGGGGGGGGGGGGGGAGTTTGATTGGGAAATAGCCAAAGCCCCAAAAAAGTAGTGACTTTTCAGTAGGAGTTACAGATTCCAGACAAAGTTGAATCAGAGCCAGCAGCCCATGCAGAAGAAGAGGGCGCTGAAAGAGAAATCCTTCAAGTTCCTGAGGATGGTATTCATAAGCCAGCAGAAAGAATCTATATCCTTACCAGGACAGTTGCCACTCTTCCTGCAAACTACACCTGAAGAGAGAGTATCTGTGTCCTGTCCACTATTATTTCCATAAGATGTTTCATCCCAGGGAGAACTGGAGTAGATGTGTCCCATGTTCGAGAAGCTGCCTGGGACAGCTACAACACTAAATATGGGAATTTGCATGGTCGATAAGCTTCTAGGTGTTTCTCATTTGCAGAAGTTAATTTATGGTAGTAAAGGTGATTTAAATATCAAAAATGTGATGTAATGGACCTAGCCCAGAGCTGCAGCACCAACTCCTGCAGGAACCTCAACTGATACACACAAACATGAACCTAATGAGGTGTAGGTGAGGGCATGCCCCTAATTAAGTCACTCAACCAATCCAAGAACACCACATTTTCCCTGAGAGCCCCAAGGTCTAGTGTTGTGTGGTGTTGTGGATGAAGGGAACGACTCACTAGTTTATGGGAAGTAGAAAACAAGAATGACCACCATCTTGTGGTGTAAATATAGTGAAACATTATCAACCTACCCATTATGGTTCATGGGAAGGAGAAAGTAAAAGTATCCACCATTTTGTGAGACATGCCTGAACATGCCTTACATATATTCACAAGTATTTTTCTGAATAAATTATTATTGCTCAAATTTCAACAAATATTTGTTACTGGCCAGAATGCTTGGGACCCTCACCCTCTGAAACAGTTCAGAGCTTCATGGACATAATATCTACTTCAGATACATGTCTTCAAGTAAAATAACATATAATGTCAGCTATATAAATATCATACAGCAAATTATTAGTGTTAGTAACAGTCCAAATTAATATTAGATGGCATGGACTTACTAATTCTAACACCTTTGTTGCTGCATGTACACTGGAAACACCATCCCCCCACTCCCCCCCTGCAAAACCAAAAAAAAAACTAAAAAACAACAACAACTACAAAATAAAAGAACAAATCCCCGTAATTTTTATAAGTTTGCTTCAGAATATCATACTATAATATAACAACTCATTTTTTCTTTTCAAAATGAATTAATTAGCAAGAAATATTTATGAATTTAGTTGACCAGCATCATATTGCATCTATACTACATCCTGAGTTGACTTTTACCTCATAGCTAATTCCATTGAACATGTAAGCATTTATATTGGCATGGACTTGTAATAATACAACAGCTTTATGTGTTGTCTTCAATTGCATTACAAGTTGTGGGATGTTCACTGCACAAGTACTCAGGCATGAACATGTTCACCGTACAAGTACTCACACATGAACATGTTCATTGCACAAATACTCATACATGAACCAGTTCACCAGACAAGTACTCACACATGAATATGTTCACCGCACAAATAATTACACATGAACATGTTCATCGCACACAAACCACGCACCAAACACACACCCCCCAAACATGAACATGTTTACCACACAAATACTCACCATAAACATGTTCACCGCACACACACACACACACACACACACACACACACACACACACACACACACACACGTACACACACACACACACCCAAACATACACCCAAACATGAACATATTCACCACACTAATACTCACACATGAAAATGTTCACCGCACATGTACTCACACATGAACATGTTCACCGCACAAATACTCACACATGAACATGTTCACTGCACACACCACAAACCACACACCACACCCACACCTACATGCGCACGCGCACACACACACACACACACACACACACACACACACACACACACACACACACACACACACACACACACACACACACACACACACACACACACACACACACACACACACACACACACACACACACACACACACACACACACACACACACACACACACACACACACACACACACACACACACACACAGACCTTCCATGATATGGTATTAGCATTACAAAACCTGAATTGCAGATTGATGTGACTTGTTTCTATCAGGTGTAACTCTGTGTTATCCAATGCTCTTGTCTCACTTGCCCAGCCACCCAGCGGAAGTTTGATGTGGTCCTGGTGGCCATGGAGGGATGCATGCAGGACAACAAGACCCTCATGCATGCATTAGCCAAGCTGATCCGTATGAACTCACCTGACCTCGTGCTGTTTATAGGGGAAGCTCTGGTGGGACAGCTGGTTAAGTTCAATCAAGCACTTGTGGACAACACTGATGAGGGGGACACACCTACCATTGATGGCATACTACTTACCAAGTTTGACACCATCAATGATAAGATGTTCTAGTCTCACCCCCCCCCCCCCCCCCGTGTGTGTGTGTGCATGCGCATGCGTGCATGCATGCGTATGCGTGTGTGTGTGTGTGTGTGCCTGCGGTGTGTGTCCTTACAAATTTTGACAGATAAAGATTGATCAGGTTTGGGTATGAAAACCTGTTACATAAAGCAGGCATTATAACCCCCCTTAAATTATTGCAAAGTGAGGGAGACAGATGGTGTGTACAGAAATGGATCCAGGGGTAGTTTGATGAGTTCCTACAAACTACCCCTTTCCACCTGGAGTTTTGGTAAAGGGTCTTTCCCAGCTCTCTTGAGGCAATAGCCAGCTAGAGAGGAAAAACTAGTTATGGAGCAAACTAAATGGATAAATACCCTCTAACTCTGCCTATCTAGACTCCCCCTCTATCTTGGCAACCCCCCCCCCCCCCTAGTCATCTCCTGCACCAAATAGAAGGGCTATATTTCACAAGTTACTGTTAATTTTTCTTTGTCGCTTTTTTTGGTTTTGTTCTTTTATTTCTTGATGAAGATGCTTTCCATGATGAGGAGAGAACTGTAGCTTCAGCTGGTTGAGTGCTTGGAATGCTAAGAATTTTTTTTAATTCCTGAGAAGATAGAAATTGTTCATGAGCCTGAAAAAGGAAACTATCCAGGGCATTGTTAAAAATAATTGGGATTGCAGTGAATCATTCTATATCCCAGGCATCTCACTGCTGTGGCTGGAATCTTAAGGCACCAATCCAGAAAATGTAGCAAATGTCCAGGATATAATTTAGGAGTGAACTCCTTTGGATGTTCCATCTGATCGAGATCATAGAGAGTACCGGCCTAATATAGAGCCCTGTATTTTCAAGTGTGTGAGCACAGCTCTACTGCTGCTAATGTAGGTGGCATATGTTTACTGATTAATTAAATGGTATCAACCCATTTAATTTACCGAATGGTATAGAGCAAAGTGGAGGAAAGGTTAGGGCACTTCAATGGCATATGTGAATATAAAGTATTTTTTAAAGTATGTGTTACTTGATTCCACTGCTAATGATTTTAATATTTAAAAAATTAAGTGTATTATTTTGAATTCACCTTATCACCTCTGGACATCTAAGTCATCTAAGTCCCAGGTGTTAAAAAATGCATGAGGATCTGATGGAAAATTAGAAGTTTAAAGTTGCTATTAGCTAGTATTGCTAATATGCTTATTAAAAGTTGGGATGAGTTTTAAGTAAAATTTGCTGGTTAAATGTTCAATATATATATATATATAGTACAGATCATCCACCAGCACAATTACTAGGCACTGAATATAGATTATGGAAAAATGAATTACTGATTTTCAAAGGAAGGAGGGGTAAGCTCATTACATGAAACATTGCCAAATAGTGATGAAGATCATTTAACTATAATAGGATCTTGCTCAATATAGCCTGTACACTTGTTACTATTGAACATCAGAAACACACCATTAGATATGGATTCATGAGTACATTCTTTGCAATTCAACATCCAAGAAGAATAGTATAAATATCCTATGATCAGCATAAACTCTAATGTGCTAGATACTTAAATTTATATTTTATTTGTGCTAGCAAAAATAATAATATAGATTACCAAGTTAAGGTGACTTGATTATGCAAAGAAGCTGGAACAGCTCCAGAAGTTTATAGTTTCTCCTCCCCCCCCCCCCCCCCCCTTCTCTTCCCAGATACTTGGTCCTGTAGGGCTCTGATTTTAAGAGAGGTTTAATTAAGATCAGAGTAAAATTCAGCTGGAATGGCTGGTTTGTTTCAAATTTCCTTGGGCTGGTGGAAGGAAATCAGTGAAATTTCGTGCAATAGTAACCACCAAGCTCTTCATTACTATTATTACACACCACAATGGTGTTAACTCTTCTAAGTGATGTTAGTTAAGCTGAGCCCCAAACTCTCCTCTTTTAATATTATTATTATAATATATATATATATATATATATATATATATATATATACTAGCAGCATATACCTGGCTTTGCCTGGCAAATATCAACATGAAGCATTATGGAAACCTCTCAAATCTTGGCATTGTGTCAGCCAAAACAACTTCCTGTTAGTGTGGCTAATTTAAAAAAACCCACACACATTGTTACACCCACTGGTTAAAATGCTCACCCACTTTCTTGGACTCCATATGCCAAATTTCAGCCTTAGTGGTCCATAAATGAGTTTTAGGCAGGCATAATGACATCCTATGGGTGTGGCACTGATCAGACCACACCTATTGATAACACACATGTGATCAGTAATGCTTACACAGTTGCTTGGAAAACATGTTCCGAATTTCAGTCTGGTTGGTCATTGGTCGTTTGGTCAGCTTTTAATAGCAATAACAACTTCAAGTAGCTGTAGCCATACCACACCCATATGTGGTTAATAATGCTTTTCTTGCTACTTGGAGACCACACGCCAAATTTTTACCTGATTGGTCTCTGATTAACTTTTATACAAAAATAATTTCATGTGGGTGTGGCTATGGCAAACCTCACTTATTATCATGTCCATATGTGTTTAATATCGCTCACCCGGGGTCGTGGAGAGCACATGCCAAATTCTGGCCATTTTGGTCCAAATATTTGGCCGTGATGCCTAGACACACATACATACAAACGTATTTACGAACCAAAATATATATTAAGGAGTGTTTGTGAATCCAACTCTTTAGGTTCAAGTGTTATTCAGAAGCTCTCTTTTTGGCATGTTTTGACTTTACATACAAATGGAAAGAGGTACAGCCAGGAGGATTCCTGACCATGTTACTCCCAAAGTCAAGTTGTTTATGCTAACATATTTTAAGTATGATGCTCATTGGGTTTGTCTGTACTATTTTTGACCTTTTTTTGGAACTGATATGAAAACGGGAAACAGGTGTGGTTATATGCATGTAATTAAAACATTCCCCAGATTATATTGATTCCAAATATATATGGGTTTATGGGTCTAACTCCCTAGGTTCAAATGTTTTTTCTGAAATACCATTTTTGGCATTTTTAGCCTTACACCAGGAAAAGAAGAGGTGTGGTCCCCAAAGTGAAGTTATATATGGATATCAAGTTTTAGACTTGTAGCTCCAAGGGTTTTTCTAGTAAAAGAAAAAAATTGGTTCTATTTTGTTACCATGGTAACTATGATACATTTTTTTAGCCCATGTTCTAAGTTGGATCAAAATCTATCATCATGCCAAATTTTAGAGAACTCCACCAACTGGTTTGGCCAGAATGATGTTAAAAACAGACAGACAGACAGACAGACAGACAGACAGACAGACAGACAGACAGACAGACAGACAGACAGACAGACAGACAGACAGACAGACAGACAGACAGACAGACAGACAGACAGACAGACAGACAGACAGACAGACAGACAGACAGACAGACAGACAGACAGACAGACAGACAGACAGAGAGACAGACTTGCACTTTTCTACATTAGATATATTGGATCTGGCATTGGTATCAACCGACTTGCATGTGATGGCATATCCAGATAGAGATAGCAACAGTTGTGTATTTTTTTTTTTTTTTTTTTTTTTTTTAATCTTTGGAGCCAAAATTGCTCTTTCACAAAGTCAATTGTTACTTGTTAATAACTGAGAAATTTCTTCTAAATCTTGGGAAATTATATAGCTAATATGATCTAAAAAAAACTAACTTTGACTTCTTACCTCTCTGTGTTACCATTTATTTTTTCTTTTGCAGAAAGGTACTCTCTCTATGCAATGCCTCCTAAAGCATGACTGCAGCTGTGCAGATTGCAGACCATCACTTCACAGTAGTATACAGAGGGGCTGGTCCTGCATAATCCTTCAATTCAGAAGATCATGGTATGATTTAGAATTTATTATTAACATTTACAGAAATTCTTGCAATGACTGTTGTTGTTTCATCTTGCTATTGCTATTACACCCCTTCCAGCCCAATGTTGTGTATTTGTATGTGTGTGTGTGAGTGTGTGTGTGTGTGTGCGCGTGTGTGCATGTGTGTGTGGGTGTGTAGTCCCTTCTCCCCCTCCCAATACTTACCTGCACACATGCACACACACACACACACACCACACTAGCAAACAATGGTCTAGTGGATGTTAAGACTCCAATAACAAGAAGCATGTGTGGTTACGCCTACACTGTGCTTGGTCATAGATACATAGGATAGGTAGAGATTAAATGGTATATATTGCACATGCATGTAACCTTTAATTGGTATAAAGGTCATTATGTTATACTTAGGGTTTTCCCTTTTACTTTCACATGAAATGGAACTTCGATGTGAGAATTTTG
This sequence comes from Lycopodina hypogea, assembly GCA_963969325.1. Lineage (NCBI taxonomy): Eukaryota > Metazoa > Porifera > Demospongiae > Poecilosclerida > Cladorhizidae > Lycopodina > Lycopodina hypogea. Next base: position 2,729,443 of record OZ017793.1, on the reverse strand, counting down.
GAAGGGACAAAGGAAGTTTTTTTAATCTAATATCTATAGTTATTTTAAAAAAAGAAAAAGAAAAAGAAATCAACCAGCTAAAACTCAGTTTAAACTAGGCATTAGTTAACATAATCCATAGTCATTATTCTCTTTCTGACGCAGTTGAGTTAGCTTATACATAAGTTAAGCACAATCCATGTCATACTCCAGTTTGTTCATATCCACTATCCTCTCCTCCATGCAGTCCATGGCGACGTTGTTGACCTCCATCATGTACGTGCTGTAGAATAGGGCGGAGCTTCCATTCTTGGTTTCCTTCAGAACATGAGGTAGATGGGCATGGTTCACCATGCATTTCCCATCCCTAAACCTTCCATAGCAAGGAATTCCTTTTCCATACTTCTCACTTATCCAATCTCTGTGACTCACTTCAAAGTATATTTCTTTAGCAATCTCAGGGTTGTAGCCTCCTGGGCATGCAGGCATATGAAACAAGGTGGCATAAAGGAGCACTTCAGGAGTCTCTGCCTCCCTCAAAGCTTCATAGAGGTTCTGGGCAATGGAATTTTTCACCAAGAATAAGACAAATGATTCAGACAAGGCATTGTAGATTGTGCTCCTGTAGAAGGTCCAGTTGTACCACAGTGGTTTGTGTACCTGCCTTAGAATTGCATTACTTTCTGACTTGGAAACAGATCTAGCTTTCACAGAGGAGGTACCATTCAGTGCTATCAACTTCTTCACTATTTCCTTATTGCTAAGCAATGGTATTCCCTCTCCACTTAGGTTAATGACATACCTCCACTGATGAACTTCTTTCCTTGTCTCTTGGTAATCCATCAGGTGTGAGAGACACTGCATCTGGGCATCCAGGGAGGTGTAGTCACTCCAGTTTTCATCCACCAATTGCTTTGTTACCATGATGTTATTGAAGCAGTTTGCAAGATTGGATAAAAACCTGATTAAGGAGGCAGTTTTCTTGTAAGGATGGACACAGTAGACATTCTGTGGCCTGTACAGGATCCTGAAGAGGCGGAAAAACTGCTGGAAATTGTCCTGGACTAGAACACTGTAAGCCACAGGGAAGCTGAGTTCCAGGTGTGTGTTGTACATATTATTGGTCATATATTTAGTCAACCAGTTGCAATCTGAAGATTTTTTTATAAGTTGTCTGTTTCCCTTCTGTAAGTACCTGATTTGAGAATGCTCTTCCTCCAAATTGACCATGAGTTTAGAGATTCTATGAGTTTCAAATTTATCACCAGAGAAGATCTTAGAACAGTTCTTCTTGATCTCTGGTTTGATGACTGTAACCACTTTGTCTTTCCATCCTCTGAACCCTCCAGGTGGGAGGACACAGGAAGGGTTCCTCTTCACCCCAGATGATGCATTTGAAGGTTTACTCCACTTCAAGAAGTTTTGACTTGCTGATGAGTTGGAAGCAGAAGAAATGAAGCTGTTCTTCAGTGATGCTGAAGGTTTACTGATTTGAGATGAAGACCGTGCTAGCAATTTCGGAAAGATATTATCAGAGTTCTTCTTTGAACAAATAATGATCCAAGCTATATAGCTTAACATAAAACCAACTTTAATCAATCGATTCTTCTTATTCAGGTCCATTTCTAATGTTTCTCTTCTCTCTGTTTCCCTGAAGTGCAGAACTGTTAAAATGTGGAGTAGGTAAAGTAAGGTCAGCGTTGTTAATGGTGTAATGGAAAAATAAATCCAACCGAAAAGGTACTTGGAATGGGGTGTGGCCTGCTAA
>OZ017793.1:2646781-2727496 GCA_963969325.1 Lycopodina hypogea | reverse complement strand
GTGGTGGTGATATATATTAAATAAATTTAATATATATATATATTAAATTTATTTATTGTTTATTTTTCAATTTAAAAAAAAATTGATTTTTTGGGAGTGGGGGGTTGATTTAACCAAAATCATTTATTTCATTTATAAAAAAAAAAAACAGGGTTGGAAATTGTATTAAACTTTTATCTCCATTTGCAACACCCCCCAACCCCCCCCCCCCCTCCCTCTTCCCCAACCTTCATCACCACCACCAGCTGCCAGGTTGAGCCAACCTGCCAATGGTCTATAGTTTGTGGGTAGCCCCTATTTTTGCAGGTATATTTATGGGGAGGGGGGTGGCAGTGGTTGTGTGGTGGCATAATCACAATGGTGATTCATTGAGGGATAATGTTTACAACTGGGATTATTTAATTTGAATCTCTAATTGGGATCTTCTATACATGGTCAATGAAGAATAATTGTACATAATAAAAATGGGGCATGAGGAGGATAGTGAGATGTTCACATACTAGAGAAAGTGGATACAAATATGTGAGCCTTCATATTTGTGGTCCTTTTTTAAAATTAAAAAAAAAAATTTTTTTTTGAAGTCACTAGATATCTGGAAGTCTGAGGTTGGCAGGTATGTATATTGATGTGTCTTATTATCTTGATTAGCAGGATGATTATTACCTTAGTGGTTGAGGTTTACATAGTTAGCAGGCCACACCCCATTCCAAGTACCTTTTCGGTTGGATTTATTTTTCCATTACACCATTAACAACGCTGACCTTACTTTACCTACTCCACATTTTAACAGTTCTGCACTTCAGGGAAACAGAGAGAAGAGAAACATTAAAAATGGACCTGAATAAGAAGAATCGATTGATTAAAGTTGGTTTTATGTTAAGTTATATAGCTTGGATCATTATTTGTTCAAAGAAGAACTCTGATAATATCTTTCCGAAATTGCCAGCACGGTCTTCATCTCAAATCAGTAAACTTTCAGCATCACTGAAGAACAGCTTCATTTCTTCTGCTTCCAACTCATCAGCAAGTCAAAACTTCTTGAAGTGGAGTAAACCTTCAAATGCATCATCTGGGGTGAAGAGGAACCCTTCCTGTGTCCTCCCACCTGGAGGGTTCAGAGGATGGAAAGACAAAGTGGTTACAGTCATCAAACCAGAGATCAAGAAGAACTGTTTTAAAATCTTCTCTGGTGATAAATTTGAAACTCGTAGAATCTCTAAACTCATGGTCAACTTGGAGGAAGAGCATTCTCAAATCAGGTACTTACAGAAGGGAAACAGACAACTTATAAAAAAATCTTCAGATTGCAACTGGTTGACTAAATATATGACCAATAATATGTACAACACACACCTGGAACTCAGCTTCCCTGTGGCTTACAGTGTTCTAGTCCAGGACAATTTCCAGCAGTTTTTCCGCCTCTTCAGGATCCTGTACAGGCCACAGAATGTCTACTGTGTCCATCCTTACAAGAAAACTGCCTCCTCAATCAGGTTTTTATCCAATCTTGCAAACTGCTTCAATAACATCATGGTAACAAAGCAATTGGTGGATGAAAACTGGAGTGACTACACCTCCCTGGATGCCCAGATGCAGTGTCTCTCACACCTGATGGATTACCAAGAGACAAGGAAAGAAGTTCATCAGTGGAGGTATGTCATTAACCTAAGTGGAGAGGGAATACCATTGCTTAGCAATAAGGAAATAGTGAAGAAGTTGATAGCACTGAATGGTTCCTCCTCTGTGAAAGCTAGATCTGTTTCCAAGTCAGAAAGTAATGCAATTCTAAGGCAGGTACACAAACCACTGTGGTACAACTGGACCTTCTACAGGAGCACAATCTACAATGCCTTGTCTGAATCATTTGTCTTATTCTTGGTGAAGAATTCCATTGCCCAGAACCTCTATGAAGCTTTGAGGGAGGCAGAGACTCCTGAAGTGCTCCTTTATGCCACCTTGTTTCATATGCCTGCATGCCCAGGAGGCTACAACCCTGAGATTGCTAAAGAAATATACTTTGAAGTGAGTCACAGAGATTGGATAAGTGAGAAGTATGGAAAAGGAATTCCTTGCTATGGAAGGTTTAGGGATGGGAAATGCATGGTGAACCATGCCCATCTACCTCATGTTCTGAAGGAAACCAAGAATGGAAGCTCCGCCCTATTCTACAGCACGTACATGATGGAGGTCAACAACGTCGCCATGGACTGCATGGAGGAGAGGATAGTGGATATGAACAAACTGGAGTATGACATGGATTGTGCTTAACTTATGTATAAGCTAACTCAACTGCGTCAGAAAGAAAATAATGACTATGGATTATGTTAACTAATGCCTAGTTTAAACTGAGTTTTAGCTGGTTGATTTCTTTTTCTTTTTCTTTTTTTTAAAATAACTATAGATATTAGATTAAAAAAACTTCCTTTGTCCCTTCCAAAATTCTCACATCGAAGTTCCATTTCATGTGAAAGTAAAAGGGAAAACCCTAAGTATAACATAATGACCTTTATACCAATTAAAGGTTACATGCATGTGCAATATATACCATTTAATCTCTACCTATCCTATGTATCTATGACCAAGCACAGTGTAGGCGTAACCACACATGCTTCTTGTTATTGGAGTCTTAACATCCACTAGACCATTGTTTGCTAGTGTGGTGTGTGTGTGTGTGTGTGCATGTGTGCAGGTAAGTATTGGGAGGGGGAGAAGGGACTACACACCCACACACACATGCACACACGCGCACACACACACACACACACTCACACACACACATACAAATACACAACATTGGGCTGGAAGGGGTGTAATAGCAATAGCAAGATGAAACAACAACAGTCATTGCAAGAATTTCTGTAAATGTTAATAATAAATTCTAAATCATACCATGATCTTCTGAATTGAAGGATTATGCAGGACCAGCCCCTCTGTATACTACTGTGAAGTGATGGTCTGCAATCTGCACAGCTGCAGTCATGCTTTAGGAGGCATTGCATAGAGAGAGTACCTTTCTGCAAAAGAAAAAATAAATGGTAACACAGAGAGGTAAGAAGTCAAAGTTAGTTTTTTTTAGATCATATTAGCTATATAATTTCCCAAGATTTAGAAGAAATTTCTCAGTTATTAACAAGTAACAATTGACTTTGTGAAAGAGCAATTTTGGCTCCAAAGATTAAAAAAAAAAAAAAAAAAAAAAAAAATACACAACTGTTGCTATCTCTATCTGGATATGCCATCACATGCAAGTCGGTTGATACCAATGCCAGATCCAATATATCTAATGTAGAAAAGTGCAAGTCTGTTTGTCTGTCTTACTGTGTGCGTGCGTGCATGCATGCGTGCATGTGTGTGTTTGTGTCAAGACAAGAAGTAATACTCAGAATATTGAACAATAATTAATTGTTAACCACTTTCTTTAATATTGTACTGAACTGTTCTACCACTCACTCATATAATTACATTTTTCTGATGAACCTAGTGTTAGTTAAATTTTTGTACTCACACCTTACCCTTTGGAGAATGCTATTGTCTTGGTTGTTACCCAATTCTTTCTCATGATATTTAAAAGAGTTAATACTACTTTGAATAATATTCATGCATTGCTGGGTTGCTCTGTACTAAACATATTGGTCCTTCCAGCCGGATAAGCGGTCTACTTTCTGATACCTGTTATCGAGAAGGCAGAACCATTTCTAAGTTCAGTGAACAACAATGCACTAAGTCATATCAAACGTGGATCAAGGTAGGGCTTTAGCCAGTCTATGCAAGAAGAGAAGCTCAGCAAAGGGAGCTATAACTAAGCTGAAGAAAATCCTGTTAGTCCCAATGTGATTGAAGCAGCCAATCTCTTCATGGAGAAAATTCAGGTACTTGAAATTGATTTTAAATCTCTCCATGAAGGGATAACAGATTCTATTGACATAGAAGAGCAGGTTTAATTAGAGAGAGAGCAGGAAGTCCTGGACAGACAGGATGAGTTCAATGAAGATGTAAACCTACGCTTACGTATTTTTCTAGCAGGGAACTATGACAGAGTGAATGATGATAGATCCAGAGCTGTTGAAAAGAAGCTAAAAAGGTTCATGACATGCTACAAAGGGTTGAGGAAGCTCTGAAAGATCTGGATGAATGACGTAAGTACTCCCCAGCGAATCAGCAGTACACTGAAGACCTGTTGTCCTATAAAGAAGATTTAAGGAATGTAAGTGATGAACTACTATGGCTGGATCTTGAGGATGAGCATGAGTTAGTCACCCTTCATGCTGCCATGAATTAACTACACTTTGGTTGCTCATGCACAGCCAAAGCCTTGACTAACAAACAAAAGGAAGTTTGAGGAATGACTGCCAGTTGCATCACTGCCAAACTTCCCAAGCTTGAGGTACCAACTTTCAATGGTGAGATTTTGAAATGGTGTACATTTTGGGATAAGTTTTGTGTAGGTGTCCACAAACAGGAAGGAATGAGTAGTGCAGAGAAGCTACTGTACCTTAGACAGGCTGCAGGCAGGGGGCCTGCAGCTCAAACGATTGAAGGTTAATCCTATACTGGAAATCGGTATGAAGAGGCAATTGCATGCCTCCAAGCTCGATATGATCAACCATGATCAGTCCATGAAGCATATATCAAAGTCATTATTGAGTTCCCATAACTCAAGGAAGGATCAGATAGAGAGATTCGTAAGTTACATGACACCATGTTGCAGAATCTGCATGCACTTGCCATCATAGATTATTTTCCTGATCCATGCTTCCTCAATTCCCTTATTCAGTTGAAACTTGATTCTGCCACTTCATTTGCATGGAAAGAAAGTAGCAAGGATTCTGTGAGTATAGTTCCTGACTATGACACCATACTATGGTTTTTCCACCAATGACCAAGGTCCACCGATGATAACTCCAGCAAGAAGTCCACATTCCATTCCATCCCAACCAAGAAGTACACTCCCTCCAAAGCTGTAGCGACATACCTCACTACTAATGTAATGTCAAGTAATGCCATATTTGTCAAGGGGAGATTCATCTGCTTTATATTTGCCCAAAGGTTAAGACGATGTCCATAGCCGAGCAGAGGAACTACTTGTCTTCTAAGAATGCACTCTACAACTACAACTATCTGTGTACTGGCCATAAGGCAGGTCAATGCCAATTTTCCCACTGATGTCGAAGATGCCAAAGACCTCACCACACTCTCCTGCATCAAGACCAAGACAAGTTATCAAGAAACACAGTGTTCCCAACAACAGCAGATACACTCGGTCCTCCTATTGAACGTCAGCAAGTAGTGTCCAACACTGCCATTGCTCTTAAGACCAGTTCCATGCTAATGCTTGCAAGATAGTTATGACTTCTCCCAATGGTAATTGTATCGAAATAAGAGCATTCCTAGATCCTGGTTCTACAACATCTGTCACTGAGAGAATCACTGGTCTTCTCCAACTTCCTAAATCAAAACAGACCATCAGCATCTCTGGTATTGCTGCCTCCTCAGCTGGAAGTCCAATTCAGACAGTGACAAACTGCAAGATATTTCCCATCTATGGAAACGGGAAGCCAATGGACATAGCAGTGATAGTGCTACTTCAAATCACCAGAGAAATGCCAGCCCATCGAGTTCAAGTTTATCCCAGTTGGAGTTACCTTAAGGAAATCAACCTGGCTGACCCCACATTCTGTGAGCCTGGAAAGATAGACGAACTACTAGGCATTGAAGTCTATGTGGAAAAAATCTGCCAAGGACACAGAGTAGGACCTCCTGGGTCGCCAACTGCACCAGTAACCAGTTTTAGATGGGTATTGTGTGGCAACACAGAGAAAGCACAAGTAATGGCCGATATATGCTTCCATGTAGCCACCTATCACTCACTAATGGAGTTGTCCAACGATCTGCTCAAGCATTTCTGGGAAATGGAAGAAACACCAAGGTCGGACCAAGCAAGCTACACGAAGGAAGAGAAGGAAGTCGTCAAGCACTTTGAGGTGACCCATATGAGAACTACGAATGCATGTGTTGTAGTGCTTCTCCCAAGGAAGCAAGAAACTAAATCTTTAGGAGAATCCAGATCTAAAGCAGTTTGTACATTCAAGTCACTCGAGCAATCTCTGCATCTGAAAAAGAAGTTCCAAACAGTCAATGAAGTTGTCCAAGAATATTCCAACCTAAACCATGCAGAGATCATTCCTGAACAAGACCTGGATAAGGACCACAGAGAAGTCTACTATATGCCAATATAAGTGATATACAAGGAAGCCAGTACCACTACCAAAGTTCTTGCAGTCTTTGATGCCTCTGTAAAGACATCCAATGGTACCTCATTTAATGATACACTTGTAGTAGGACCTATTGTCCACCCCCAATTGGTGAATGTACTTCTTAAGTTCAGAATGCTCAAAGTAGCACTCACTACTGATACATCCATGATGTACAGAGAGATTCAACTAGTTTCATCGGACAAGGATCACCATCGATTTGTGTGTAGAGAAGAACCCAACCAGCCTATTTGTGATTTCAGGATGACCTGTGTCACATTCAGTGTAGCAGCATCCTGCTTTGCTGCAAACATGGCTGTGAGGAGGAATGCCACCAAGTTGGCTCAAAACTTTCCATTAGCCTCTAGAGCAGCACAGGAGTCCTTTTATGTCGATGATGTCCTCACCAGAGCAGATAGTATCTAATGCACCATCGTTCTCAGACAATAACTTCAGCAGAAATTTGCCTAAGCATTCTTCCACCTCCATAAGTGGAATTCCAGTGAAGCCCTTGTACTAGACTCAATCCCTCCAGAGATTAGAGAGTCCAAAGAAATCTTATCCATTACCGACTCAGGCACTGTCATTTCCAAGACATTAGATATCTCATGGGATACCAGGATTGATTCTTTCACACTCACTGTGTCCATGCCTAAGTTGACTGAGAGTATGACCAAGCAGACGATGCTTTCTAATATTTCCAGAGTATTTGACGCTCTTGAATGGTTCTCACCGACAACCATCCAGATAAAAATTATCATCCTGCGAACTTCGGAATTAGACATTGGCTGGGATGACCAGGTCCCTGAGCACATCCCTGAGAAATGAAAGTCATGAAGGTCTGGTCTTCCAGTTTTGTCTAATAAACATTTACAGCAATATCTGTATCTCAAAGATGAAAAAATTCAAATTGTCCAAATACGTGGCTTCTGCAACGCTTCTGAAGAAGCTTATGGAGCTGTCACCTACCTGAAATCTACCTATACTTCTGGCAAAGTGCACATTGTTTTCATCATGGCCAAGACCAAGGTTGCACCAATGAAGAGACAGTCCATTCCCAGGCTAGAACTCTGTGGAGCCTTGATCTTATCGAGGATCATAAAGTAACTAAATGATACCTTGCAGATTCCCATTTCTGACTTTTGAGCATGGACCAATAGAACCATTGTGTTAGATTGGCTTCATGGAAACTTCAGACGATTCAAAGCGTTTGTTGGTAACCAGTCTCTGAGACCGTAGAAAACCTCTCACCTAGTCATTGGAGGCATGTTCAACAGATTCTAACCCGGTTGACTGTGCTTCAAGAGGCATGTCTCCCACTGAACTGGAAAGACACGATATGTGGTGGAAAGGACCGCACTGGCTTATGGTGGAACCATCATACTAGCCTGCCCAAAACAGGTCTCGAGTGGAAGGACCTAGCGAAGAGCTATAACATGTTCTAGCATCTGTTATTGAAGCAAGGAAACCACTGGTAGAGTTTCACCAATTCTCAAGTTACCACAAACTGATATGAGTAATGGCCAGGATGTTAAGATTCTTAAACAATCTCAAGCCAGGACAACAAGCTGTCATCGTTATCCACCTCACTACTTTGGAAATTCATGATGCCGAAAGACACTTGCTACTTGCAATGCAATCTGAGTGTTACCAGGACGAGATAACTGCACTTGGATCTGGCGAGAATGTACACAGAGGTAGTAATCTGAAGCACCTACTCCCTCTTCTTGATAAAGTCAGTTTGCTCAGAGTAAATGCAGGAATTGAGTATTCCTATGTTTCTTATGATCAGATTCATTCAATTATCGTCCGTGGAAGTCACCCCCTTGCCAAACGCCTAATCAGAGCTGAACACCTCAGGTTACTAAAATGTGGACCAACTCAAGTACTAGTCTCTCTGTCTGCTAAGTATCACATCGTTGGTGGATTCAAAATGGTCAGATCCATAACTTGACAATGCACAACATGTCGAATAAATTGTGATAGAGCTGCCTCTCAAATGGTAGGACAGCTCCCAAGAGAACGTGTCACTCCAGGATATATTTTTGAGCATGTAGGTGTTGATTATGCATGACCACTTTTACTGAAAGTTGGGCATGTGAGGAAACCTAGTGTTATCAAAGCATACATGTGTTTTTGTATCCATGAGCATACATGCAGTACACCTCGAAGCAGTTACCGTCCTATCCTCTGAAGCCTTCATTTCTGCATTGAACAGATTCATTGCCAGAAGAGGATTACCTACCATTATCCAGAGTAACCATGTAACCAACTTTGTTGGAGCAGATAATGAAATAAGATGCCTGTACGAGTTTCTGAACCAGAAGAATAGCAAAGAAGCCATTTTCAACTATTGTTCTCAGCAGAGAATCCAATGGAACTATCTCCCGGAATGATCTCCACATTTCAGAGGACTGTGGGAATCTACAGTCAAAAGTATCAAGACCCACCTTCGAAAGATTGTTGGAAACACTAAACTCAACCGTAAAGAGTTATTCACTGTTCTGGCCCAGGTGGAAGCCTGCCTAAACAGTAGACCTCTTGCCCATGCCTACCACTGACGGTGATGGGATAGAAGCCCTCACTCCCGGACACTTCTTAATAGGAAAGCCACTACATTCATTACCAGATTCATCCAAAGTCGTCAGTAATCTGTCACTTCTCAGGCATTGGCAGTTGTGTCAACACTTGTCACAACAATTCTGGCAAAGGTGGTCTGACGAATAGAATAACACTCTCCGTAAATTTTATAAGTGGCATTACCCAAAGCGTAACCTGACTCCAGGAGATGTGGTCATAATCCGAGATGATGGAATCCCTATGGTAAATTGGCCACTAGGTCATGTGCAACAGACTTACCCTGGACCTGACAGCCTAGTCAGGACTGTTACGACTGTTACCGTGAAGACCATGAAAGGAATCTATTGAAGACCAATTGTGAAGTTGATTCCTCTCTTCCTATATGGTACTTCATTGCATATCCAAGTCTTAGGGGGCAGAATGTTTGAGCCAAGATAAGAAGTAATAATTGGGATATTGAACACTAATTAATTGTTAATCACTTCCTTTAACATTGTACTGAACTGTTTTATCACCCACTCATATTATTAAATTATTCTTATGAACCTTGTGTTAGTCACGTTTTTGTACTCACACCTTACCCTTTGGAGAATGCTATTGTCTTGGTTGTTACCCAATTCTTTCTCATGATATTTGAAAGTCCTAACACTTTTTTGAATAATATCCACACATAGCTGGGTTGCTCTGTGATGTGTATGGATTGACACGATGAAAAACACAATCAATGGAGTCAGCCTGTTATAAACATCTCAGTTCCTCCCAGACTTCTGCAGAGTTTAGTAGTACCAGTAACCATGGAAGTGACATCACCAGGGAACATGTTAGCAAAATCCATGGCCATTGGACGGTTGCTGTGACAAATACTATACAAAAAGGTAACAGAAACAAATAACAGTCTATTGATGCTGTACCTAATATACGAGTCTTCAGGAGAAAAACAAGATAATGCCAGTTACACTGCCCATAAGTTTGCCTCTAACTTTGAATATATTGAAACTTATACAGGCAGTAATAACCAACACAAACAGAAGACCTTAGTTAAAGAATGTTGCCTTTAGAGAAAACATGTTAAAATCAAATAAAAATCACTCAATACTCATAACCCACACATCCCAGGATACACTTAACAGGATATAAAAATGGAGTGTTTAATGCTTGAGGGAAATTCATGTGGGTCAGTGAACTCATGAATATGTTATGATCAAATAGTTAAAGAATAAACAAATACAACAAGACTGGAAATTTCGAGCCAAAACCCCACTCACTTATGATTTAATGTTTGACTTAATAACGGGTAAAAAATTAATGATAAATAAATTAAATAATGAAATAAATAAATTAATTTAAAAAAATAAAATAATAAAAGAATTTAAAAGTTAAAAAAAATTTTTTTTTTTAACAACCGAACAATGACCAGCAATTGAACCAGACACCTTAGCACTGGTGTTCCTGAGTAAGTTTCCTAAGAACAAGATCAACAAGAAAGTAACATTTAGAGTCTGCCCAAAAAAAATTCGCAGGTAAAAATGGGAGTTGACTGCTACACTGAGAGTGCATATGTGTACAACCTTGTAACAGACCACTCCTTGTATCCAAACAAAATAGTGGGAAGAATATGAATACAATCTCTAAGGCTAGAGATTAAATGAAGTGTCTTAGTTGGTTAGTTTGGACCTTGGACAACTGATGTGTGATCAAATACTATTTCAACTTTAATGTTCCAACTACCCAATTAGGAAATACTTAATGGTACATTTTCAACCAATTACAATTACACTTAATTTCAGTAAGGATAATCATGGTAGCAGAGAGAGGTGTGGCTATGAGTAAGCCTTCCGCCCATCACATGGAGGGTGGTCTAGCATTGCTGACAGATGTCCATTCAGGAATATCTTACTTCATTCAGGAATGTCTTATTCCATCACCAGGATTACATGCGCACACACACACACACACACACACACACACACACACACACACACACACACACACGGCAGATATTCCAAACCCACCACTAAATCACTACTCTCCTCAATCCCACTCCTCATGAAGTATCCCAGATCACATGAACTATCCCAGATCACCACACCAACCAGATTACCATGCCCACCAGATCACCACACGCAAAAAAAAAATTTTCACATTATAAGTTAATTACAAATGAGTTAAAAACTTCAATATCAACATCTTCACTTAAAGCACTTGAAATATGACAATACAGACAAATGTTAATAGTTTTGGTTAAGCTCGTCATCTGGCCTTCCTGGTTCACTTCAGCAGGGCGGACACCACCGCCTGTACGTCCAGGGACCTGATATCTGTGTAACGCTGTCCTGTGCCCACAAAGACTATTGGCTGGCCTGTAGTGTAGGCCATGGAGATAGCAGCACCAACCTGGTCCGGGATGGAGGATGGGGGGAGAGGGTGAGAGAGATAAGGGAAAGATAGCCAGTCAATAAAAAGAGAAAAGAAAAAGAAAAGAAAATAGAAAAAAAGAAAGAAAATATGAACAATCCAAGGGAGTCAGTGAGGGAGGGTGGGAGTTAGGGCGGGGAGGACTGAAAGAAGGGAGGGAACCTGTGAGTTTCACAAGCTGCAAATAGTATAGATATTTGTTTCACTGGGATTCTTCCATCAAGCTGCCAACACCCCCTTCCCCCCCCCCCCCCCCCTCCTTCAAGTTTAGTGAGCAATTAATTGCACATTGTGTACAGACTAACACACTGAAACACACAATCAATGTAGACACCGCACAAACAAGTTCATGGGTAAAAATGGAACCTGACCATTTCACTGAGGGTGCATGCCTGTGTACAGCCTTGTAACAGACCACTCCTTATATCCACAGTAAATAGTGGGAAGAATATGAATACAATCTCTAAGGTTAGAGGTTAAATGAAGTGTCTTAGTTGGTTAGTTTGGACCTTGGACAACTGATGTGTGATCAAGTATTATTTCAACTTCAATGATCCAACTACCCAATTAGAAAATACTTTATGATATATTTTCAACCAATTACAATTACATTTAATTTTAGTAAAAGTAGGAAAGAAAAGGGATAATTGTGGTAGCAGAGAGAGGTGTGGCTATGAGCAAGCCCTTCCGCCCACCACATGGAGGGTGGTCCAGCATTGACGACAGATGTTCATTCAGGAATGTCTTACTTCATTTGAGAATGTCTTATTCCATCACCATGAATACGCGCGTGCACAAACGCACACACACAGGGCAGACATTCCAAACACACCACTACATCACTACTCTCCTCAATCCCACTCCTCATGAGGTATCCCAGATCACATGGAAGTACCCTAGATTACCACGCCCACCAAATCACTGCACCAACCACATCACCACGCCCACCAGATTAGCATGCCCACCAGATCACCACACTCACCAGATTACCACAAGCATCAAATCACCACATTCACCAAATAATACAGGATGGAACAGAGCCTGCTGTCAATGGGATAGTTAGACAATCTAGCACAGAGGGAGAGAGGAAAGGGAGGGAGAGGAAGAAGGAGTAGAGGGAGAGACTAGAGCACCTTATCATCAATGGTGTCAAACTTGGTAAGGAGGATGCCATCAATGGTACGTGTGTCCCCCTCATCAGAGTTGTCCACAAGTGCTCGATTGAACTTGACCAGCTGGTCCACAGCTTCGTTGCCCACCAGAGCCTCACCCACAAACAGCACGAGGTCAGGTGAGTTCACACGAATCAGCTTGGCCAGTGCACGCATGAGGGGCTCGTTGTCCTGCATACGTCCGGCAGTGTCCACCAGGACCACATCAAACTTCTGCTGAGTGGCTGGGCAAGTGAGACAAGAGCATTGGATAACACAGAGTTACACCTGAGAGAATCAAGTCACACAGATCTATCATCCAGGTTTTGTGATGCTAATACCATATGGTAAAAGGTCTTTGTGTGTGTGTGTGTGTGTGTGTGTGTGTGTGTGTGTGTGTGTGTGTGTGTGTGTGTGTGTGTGTGTGTGTGCGCGCGCGCGCGCACGTGTGCCAAGAACACAAGAAATTCTGAAAGTAGAACTAGATATTTATAATGTGTTATTTGTAATGTAACTATTGAAGCAGCAACAGAACAGGTCAAAATGAAAGGAAGAACATGTAAGACAGGACCAACAGGTTCACGCATGGTGGATAACATTTTTCCATCATGTTCAAAGAGATGTTTAAATGTGTAAAAACAGCTGTTGTGTGTTCAATATGAATGGATATTAATAAGTTATTGTTAGTGTTTGAGAGCTTTTCATAACAAACTCGTAAACCTTTTATCTTCAAGTGAACCTATTACAACAGGACACGCAACAGGACACACAACAGAACATACAACAGGACACACAATAGAACATATGACATGACACACACAAGACACATACAATAGAACATGACAGGACACACAACAGGACACACACAACAGGACACACACAACAGGACACACACAACAGGACACAATAGAACATACGACAGGACACACACAACAGGATACACAACAGGACACACAACAGAACATACGACAGGACACACACAATAGGACATACAACAGGACACATACAATAGGACACACAACAGGACACACACAACAGGACATACACAACAGGACACACACTATAGAACATGACAGGACATACACTACAGGACACACACAATAAAACATACAACAGGACACAGCAGGATAAACACAGCAGGACACAAAACAGAACATACAACAGAACACACACGACAGGACACACACAACAGAACATACGACGGGACACACACTACAGAACACACAACAGGTTACCACCAACAAGAGAGGACATATGATGTGCCAATAAGGCAGGGAACATGTAAAATGTACCAAGATGAATAGCTTCCATGGCGACCCCAGAGGGGTCCTTCTTGTAGCCCCTATCATAGAGCATGATGCTGGGAGGGGATCCTTTCCTCTGTGGGGGGTGGAGGGAAGACAAGTGCTGAGCATGTGTCCGCAGCTGCTCCACCGCACCAGATCGGAATGTGTCGCAGGCCGCAATCAGAACCCGAAACTCATTCTGCATCAGCCAATACGCCACCTGAACACATGAAATACCACATCCCAGCTGACATGGATAAGATCAGCATAGCCACACCCACCACTTGATAGTTTAGATGAGTTAAGAGTGACTAAATGTGGTAAAGGGTACTTAAATCATTGTGTTCTTATCATTCAACTTTGCCCATTGAAGATTCGGAAGCTCGTGGATTAATCCAAGAATCAAGAAACCATAAATGTTTCCTGAGGTGCTTGGCCAATGCAAACCAGAGGAGTTTGTTCATTGCTCTAAGAAATACACCCCCATCACGATTCACAATTAGTCTGTCTGTCTGTCTGTCTGTCTGTCTGTCTGTCTGTCTGTCTGTCTGTCTGTCTGTCTGTCTGTTCCCCAGTATGGCTGATAATAAAAGATTTTAAAAAAAGGTTTGGTTGGCTCCCTATTGTGGCTGCTAGAGACATTTTTAAAAGTGAAATTAAAGAATTATATGGTAATGGGTTATTGATAGTACACACACACATGCACGCACGCACGCACGCACGCACGCACGCACGCACGCACGCACGCACACACACACACACACACACACACACACACACACACACACACACACACACACACAAGAAAAAAGTTTTACTAAACTAGTGGTTGCTGCCAAAGGCAGTTATTCCAAGAGTATTAGTAAACAAATTAATTAGCTGATAGATAAACATACAAGTAAACAAATAATAATAATATTCCATATATACAAAGCAAAAGAAGATAAATACACACAATACCTTGACCACACCAAATGCAAATACCTTGGCCAGATTAGTGGACTTGCCAACCCCATTCACCCCACAGAAAGTGACAACATAGGGGGTTCCCCTGTCCACAGCCTTCTTGACTCCGTGCAACACGTCAATACGCACCTTTGGGGTGAGGATCTGCACCAACGACTCCTCCATGGATGCTCGCACGGTGGATTGCAGCCCTGGAGGGATCATGCGACCCACAGAAAAAGTTATGTGACCATCTACGGCTCAGTAATGATGTATTTTTGCACACCAGACAATAATTATAGGCTTGTATGCTGCACTATCATGACCAGACTAAGGTTTTGGTACCACTTCGGCCAAGGTCAGACAAGTTCCAAATTAAAAAAAAAAAAAAAAAAAAAAAAAAAAAAAAAAAAAAAAAATTAATTGTGCGAAATTCAAGCTTATTTGAAATTTCCCTGCAAAATTCTGGGAAAACACACCTGTGCACAAAGTGCCAAACAATGATGCTACAAAAGTCTGGGGCCTTCCCCCTAACCTAAGCAGAAGCCATCCACATTTTCCTTTGTCCCCCCCCCCCCCACTTCCCTTAGTTAGGAATAACTATTTCACTATCTCTTGCTGCAGAAAGGTGATCAAAAGCCACCAACAAAAAAAAGGTACCCCGCCATTGAGCACAAAATCCCTGCTGGAAAATGGATAACTGAGATACTGGCTGCAGAATGCAGTCTTGAACAAGAGACAAGACAGCAGGCTGATCAAGAACACATCATGGAGCCAAGAACAACACAATCACTGCCTCAACACGCAGCAAGCTCACATCTAAATCTTTGTATTCATAGACCATCTCACAGAGAAGCTAGGACATTTCTGCAAGACCCCATAGGAGTGGTCTCGTGCTCAAAAGATAGATCTCTCGTGTGTTTAAAATGAAATAAAGTTGGGGGGGGGGGGGGGGGGGAGGGGGAGTGATATAGTGATAGTAGCATGAAAGTTTTGCCAAAATGAGAAAGTTGTTGTGCAAGTCAAATTCCATTTTCAATTCTTCAATCAACCTTAAGTGCCTTCATGCGTTCTTTAAACATCCTGTTATATAATGTAAGTTAACATCGTATAGAAAAGTTTACGTTACCTCAATATTTTGTCCCTCCCCCACTCTCAAGAAAGCAAAAAAAAACAACAAAAAAAAGACAAACACAAAAATAACCAATAACAAAATATTAACCAAATTAAAAAATTAATTTTCAGTTACCACAATGCTAAGAGTATATTGTATAAAAGTACTTTATGGTTGATTGAAGTATTGGTATAGTTATAGGTGCATTAGAGCAGTTAGAAAACCATCTCACTTTGGAACTTTACCTAACGCTCTCCCTTCCCCTCTCCTCTATATTTATTATTAAAATCAGAGAAAGTTCCACCTTTTGAGAACAATACCACTACTATGGGGGTGTGGTTTAGAATTCATGAGTGTTTGAAGTTGAAGCTCAAATTTTGATCATAAGTTCCTCTTTAATTCACCAGGGGGGGGGGGGGGGGGGCAAAAAAAAAGGTCCAAGGGGGGAAGGGGAAAAAAAAATCTAAGGGAGGGGGGAAGGGGACAAGTTTCTAAAAAGAGAGAGAGGCAAATACTGTTAAGTCAATACACGGTCATAGCATGTTTATCATGTAACAGCATGTTAATTACTGTACCAGTGAAGCTGCCAATGACTTTGCCGGTAAGTTTGGTGGCCACAGACTCGCACAGCTTGTCTGCTATCTCCACGGCAACATTCTTTTTGATGAGGTGCTCCTGCAGCTTCTCGAGGACAGGGGTCATGGCCTCCCTGCCCACTACCTTGCCGGCAGTGAGGTTCTTGAAGAATGACATCAGTCCACCACCACCACCACCACTATAGGGGAAACAGGTTCTGGTCACACACTCTGAAAGATGGGGGGGGGGGGGGGGGTGTGTGTGTGGGCAACTAGTCTGCCACAGAGGACAATATAAAGCTTGCCAAACAAGTGGATGCTGAGGAATGCCCAGAAAAATTGCCTTGTTCAGAACAGAAACACCCGGGGACAAGGTAATTACTACCCACTTGGGAACACACAAACCTATAAAAAGCTTGTGACATGCAGGCCAGAAAACTACCCAGAACAGATCCAGAGAGGTTAAGAATTGGTTTGACAACAATCATTTCTGCCCCCACAGAAATAATAGATACTATAGAAGTCCATTAGCAGTATGTGGCATTCTCTAAGTGAATCGAATCAACTGCCAAACATCCAGGATGAGTGGGTGTGTGGTCCTCTCTCACCTGCTGGATGTGGAGGTGGTGGTTTTGGAGATGTCAGGTGGCATGTCAGACACTCCCAGAGACTTCATCTCCTTCATAGCCTCCCCGCCATACTGCATGCCACAAAGAACAACAAACCAAATCACATCTTCCCTCTTCGTCTCAGCCATGACTTCCCCTCCCCCCTCCCTGCCCCTAAACTATCCTCACACTCACACAGTTTCCCTCAACTCACATTGACCCCCAGGGAGTTCCCATTGAGGCTACTGCTGCTGCTCCCGATGACGTCAGCATCCCCATTCTGTTCAGAGGAACAGTTGAGTGACTTCAACTCCTTGCTGGAGAGGCTCCCTCCTTCCCAGATGCGGGCCTCCTTGCTCCGTTTGGCTGGAGCTGCAGCCCTTAGGAACAAAAATTATATCTCTCATACATACAAACGACCAAACCTGCTGACTTAGATACACCATTGTGAATATGGGCAGAAAAGAAAGGTCTTTAACCACATGCTGCCCCCCCCCCCCCCCCTCTCCTCCTCTGGGCTCTCATTTACTTCTGCACAACTTGACAACCATTAAAAGAAGGGAATTGTGGAATCTCACAAGATATAGCTCTTCGCTAAGACTATAATTGAAGAATGGAGTCACATGAAATCACATGGGAGTCACATGGGATCAGATATATCATCATGGTGAAGAATACATATCCCAACCCTACACCCATTGTCCAGTGTGCGTACTAGCTCTTCAGGACCCTAACTCACTTCTTCACAGAGGTTTTCTTGGAGTCTGTTCGACTGCCTCTCTCTCTGGTGGCAAGCCTCTTCATGACAGCCTTGCTGCGGGGACTCTCCCTCACCTGAGCTGTGTCCTGAGACTCAAACACACCCAGTGAGTCAGGAGGTGGAGCTTCCTTGGGAGGAGAGGCAACCAGAGATTTCCCATTCACTATCAGACCACTCTTGTCAGATTTGTGGCTTTCCGAGTAGCTTTTCATTTTTTTAGGTTGTCGTGACAGTACCAAAGCTTCATCTTCTAAAGTGCCCAGAATGTCCTACAGAAGAGAAAAAAACAATTTTCAAAGGTCTTGCACAGGAGTTGTGTGATTGTGAGGTGTAGTCATGGCAACGATTACATGGAAGTCACTGCTGAAGTTCACCATCTGCTGCAGGCCTGATACGAGGTCATTTTTGTACTTATCTCTGAATGCGAGAAGCACTTGGTCTATGAGCTTGTCTACATAGGACAGCTGCACTATGCTCTGATAAGCAGCCTAATATGGAGGAAAGGGGGATTGGGGGGGGGGGGGGGACAAGAGAAACAAGATAAACACAGCTAAAGGCATGACCAAGGTCACTTGACAACATGACAAGCTCAATTCCAAGCCAGGTTTTTAACAGTTCCACACTGGTCCAGTTCAACACTGCAACCAGACAATGGCTATTCACTTTCGGTTCCCTCAGAGGAAAAGCTTCTTTTTCCACCAATTAGTCTACAACTAATCCAGAATTAGCTTTTGTATTGCCTAAGCTGTGTACAAACATACTAATTATCTGCTCTTGATAAGTTGATATGCAGTAATTGGTACAATATAGTGATGTTTGGTTGGCTTGCATAAAAACTCCTCTACATACTGTCAGTTTGAGAAATAGCATTCATTACAACTAAACACCATTTCATCAGGTCACCAGTATTGATATAACTCACTACTAGTATCAAATCGTATTGATTATCCATTTTGAATCTCATTGATAAGCTTCCATAGTTAAACGCGTGGACGGGACGTTCCTGGGTAAAGAGGAAATTGTTAAGTTTTTAAGCTGGCTTTATAATTGTTGTCATACCTGGAGAATGACTGTCCTCAAGAGGGCGTTCACGGCTGGGGTGAGGGAGACGGTTGAGCCCTGCTGGAAACACCACAGGACTATCCCACCTTTGGTAAAGATGGAGAAGAAATCCAACATCTTCAGATTTAATGAGGGCTTCTAATTACTCCTATTTAAAGCACACCATTCCTTATAGGTACATGGTATTGGTGGATAGGTACATGGTATTGGTGGCAGGTATGTCCGGTGATGGCTATATCCTGTCACGTCAGTTTGACTAGTTGTAGTGGAGCTTACTATGAAAACTTCATTGAATTGCCACCATCCCTTCTTTACTATACCAGCAGTTTGTGAGTGTTGAGTCTGATACAGCCAGTCTCCCTTAGGGTGATATAATACACCTGTGCTCTGCTATCTCAGTGGCTGCTCATTGCTGAACTATTCAAGGCCAAGCTAACATGGACCCTTCTTCTACTGATGTGCCCCTGCCCTCCAGCCTCTTTCCCAGTCCAAGCCCTTCAGGCACAATGTCCCCCACCACAGATGCCCTGCAGCGCCACCTGCCCCTCATCATAGGAGTGCCTGTGGGCCTTGCTCTTGCAGGGCTTGGCCTGCTTGCCTGTGTCCTCTGGTTGTTCTGCTCTTCCTTCAACCAAAACAGGCAGCAGAGCAAATACTACTCCAGTGGAGGGGGCAGTCATACAATAGTAAGCGTGTGTGTGTGTGTGTGTGTGTGTGTGTGTGTGTGTGTGTGTGTGTGTGTGTGTGTGTGTGTGTGTGTGTGTGCGCACATGCGTGTGTGGTGGTGTAATAGTGTTTACAGAATGTGAGAAGATAAATGTTGGATGGCACAAGGAAAACATGTGGAACTCCTTGTGTTCTGCCTGTGAAGTGTACTTGCTGACTCTGAACTCTGTGACCTCTTGTGGAGTGGTTGTAGAGTTAGTGGTAGATATCTCAATGTGTTCTTTTTTATCAGTTTGAAGTTAAGGTTCATGCAGATTAGGCTCCTCTCTCTGTCTCCTTGAAGGGTATGGTAGGAAACGTGGGAGGTGGGGTGAAAGTGGTCTGTGAATTTGTCAATTATCCAGTTAACTGAACTAACATAAGTCACATGATTTGGCTCCAAGAGCTAACATAACTGTGGTGCAGTAAAACAATCTCAAATGAAATCACATGATTTGCTCACGAAAGTAATACTGGGCATATGATTATCTTAAGAAAGTCATACCATAAAACAAACAAACAAAAAGATGATGAAAGCTTGTGATTCACCTTAACAATCATAATCATATTCCTTATCCAATTCGATCAAATGTTGGGGATGTGGCTCTCATTGAGATGGATGTCCTTGCTCTCTCTGTGTACATGTGCATCATAAGAGTAGAGTTCATTTTAATTAAATGTCCATGTTGTACTTTCAGCCATGTCATTGTTTTGGACATTCGTTTGTTTCTCTGGCAACAAATGTTTGGAGAATGTGTCTACTGTAAGGTTCCATTAGGAAGAGGAGTCTATCAAATTTCACTATACCTGCATTTGTGACATACTGCAATTATTTCAGGGCATTGATACAATGTGGAGCTTATCGTGGAGGGGGGACTTTCCTTTGCATTTTTTAGAATTCAAGTGTTGAAAGTGATTATCTCATACCACCACACTAATTAAGGTTGTCAGAATGGAATCCAAATGGGAACTGTGGAACTATAATGTAATGGAACTGTCTCTCTATGTAAACACCATCAGGACACCAAGGAGGTGATGAGACCATATCCTGTATCTCTGGACCTTGTTAGAGCTGGTGATAGTGATGTCAGGAAGTGGGTGAAGGAGTACCATCTTGCACTACCTCATCAGGACTGAACCGACAGACAAACAAGAAAATGCAAAGGGCATTTGAAAAGATTAACAAGCACAAACAGACATGTTGAAAGTTAAAATAGAAATGTAGGAAGAGATATTTGGAGTGTAAGAAGTTTAGAAAGGCGAACAAAAACCGTTCAAGTTTTTACACACTTGTAGCAAGTGTAGTGCTAATCTCTCTGATGACACATTGTGGCAGCACCTACAGCATCAGCCATAGTTTGTAACTCAATCAGGTGTAAGCACACCTGATCATTAGTCAGAGACATGAGTGACAGCCTTACAGGTGGGTTCAGGAAAAGTTTTGGGCTCAAAAGATATTTACGTGAATTTTTTTCTGAGTGGGGCCTGTTAAAAGCCGTATCTTATAGTGGTCCTGTAGAACCAAGGCATTCTATTGGGAAACGTGAACCAGATAGCACCACTGGATATCGTCACAGCATCAGCAAAGGCAGCAAAGAGGAATGCTATCAGAATAGAGAAAGCAAAGGTTAATGAGGGAGATGAACAAGTGTGAACCTTTTCGTACTCTAATTATGATATACAAGGTTTACTCTTGAGAACTGAAAGGATTTTGAGTGGAAATTGTGACTATTTCAAGATTACCAATCACCACTTCTGTAATTTTATTCTAACTCATGTTTATTCATATAGTTAGTTTTTGTTTTATATTTGAATTTCTACTGCACTTTTAACTAATACACTGGAGGGAGCATATCCATGCCCATTCCTTTTACCATTGGCTAGTACAACTAGAAGGGGGTGTGGTTTGTGAGAGAAAAGTATTAAACAAATCAGAAGGGTGCTTCTAGTAGTAGTAGGGGAGGGGCTTGTCATCAAGTCTGACCAAACTCTGTTACCACACACAACCTCTCACTGGCCTGCAGTAGATACTGAAGGACACCTGTAACTTTCTCTTAATTGATAGACTGTGTCATTGATTGTAAAGATTATGTTTTGTGGTCATCACAATCTCGCTCTCTCTCTCTCTCTCTGCAGCCCTCCAATGCACGAACAGCTCCCACCAAAATGACGTCCCAGCCTACATCCTCCCAGTGTTACGATGACCCCAACTCACAATTGGAACCAAACTCCACATCAGATACCTTGGACAGAAATGCGTGTGCTCCAGTTTCCTAAACCTTACCTTGATTTATCAATTATGATAGCTAATTGCCCATTACAGGCTCTCCACATCTACTGCTGTTTTAGATCAAATGGCATCATAGGCACCATTAAAATTAATTGCATTTTTTTTTTTTAATTTTCATATTGGCACTTTTTTTGTTGTGAAAATAGAATTTATATCATTTTGAAAACATGCTTTAAATTAGTTTAATTTTTTTTTTCTTTTTCCAAAATTATTTCATGGCTATATGGCAACTGCCCTTCATTAAACATTTATATTTGTACATATATTTACATGTTTTCTGTTATGATGTAAACAATCTTGAAATATGTATAGTAACAAGGAAAAAAATCATTGCACTAGTAAGAAACTTCCATGAAGTCACCCCCCCCCCCCCAAAGTAGCTGTGTGAAGGGAACCATCTTGTCATGCAGCCATCATATCATGTCCTGGTTCTACATTGACAGGAATCTTAGCATCCCATGCTTATGGAGTGGAGATTTCATTTAGAATTTACAATCTAGCTCTAGTTGCCAATTTCGGTGGTCCTGGCATTCCAAAGGACCTCCTACACCAGGGATTCTCCATCCAGGGGTAAATTTACCTACTGGGTATAAATAATGACATGGCATGGGGAAAATAAAAAAAGAAAAAGAAAAAAAAAGCTCCTTGAATAAATAAACTGGTTGACTCAATGAACCAGCAGTGATCCCACCGATTATATTTGTCTGATTTAAATCTTTTTTTTTTTTTTACATTTTTTATTATAATTATTTTAGTGATATGAATGGACTATGTACAGAGGTGAGATGGTACTTTCTTCAGTGAATCACCCTCACCCACCATTCAAGAAGACGTAGAAACACCACTCTTTTCTTTTGTTATGAGAACACATGTGCATGTATTACAATCTGTCTAGGAAGTTCTACAGCTACTCTGCTCCTGTGAGGAAGTAGTGCAGGACATCAAGAAGCTCTTTCTTTCATTAAAAAAAATACACACACACACACACACACACACACACACACACACACACACACACACACACACACACACACACACACACACACACACACTTATAATTATTACTATAATTATTTTTAATGTTCTTAAAGCAACCAACCAAGTTTACTTCGTGGGAGAGTTGACACAAGAGCTTACACTAAACCATGACCAAACTTGACAACTACTGAAACACAATGTGTTTTCATCAGTCCCAATACAGTTTAGCCCAGCCCTTGTTCTACACCAGCTTATCTGACACAGTGTTGGTGAGGAATTGAGTGATGAAGTGTGATGTGTGTGTAGCTACTGCCTGTCATGTATTCATACATCAATATAATGTTAACTCTGACTGGTTCAGTCACTATCATCATCTTCACTGGAAGACAGAAGTTTCCGCCTGCGAACACCTTTATGACCTTTCTCACTGTCAACACCTGCACAAATAGTATAGAATAGTAGAGTCTATGTAACACCACATCACATCATAAGAAGTAAATTATGTGAAAAACCAACTGTGAGCGTGAGCACACAGTGGACACTTACAGTTGGTAAACAAACAATGTTGTAATTCGCGCATGCTCAAGTTGGAGCAATGGTATCAACCAAGTAGGGAACTGGGGGTTCTGTGTCACGCCCTGCAGACATCATGCAGACATTGCTGTTGATTTTGTACGTCACTTTCTCTCCTAAACACATTCTTATCCTCTTAATGGCTTCTCATTAGGTATGGAATACATACCAAATATATCATTATTACACTTTTAAGCTCTTCTTGTTTACCCACACCATCGCACACTTACTGTAAATAGAAATTCTGCCACAGGTCGATTTCCTTTCTCAAGGAAGAATACAAGCTTGGCATATTACTAGATAGAGGAAGTTTACTAGCTAGGGGAGAACCAAAACCCATTCGCATTCACTTGCAGGTCAAAAAAGGTCGCCATAAAAGTCTCAATATTCAATCATCTCCAATACTTCAGATAGCATCCAATTTTGACTGAGGTGGTGTTCCTTCCTGTGTTAGTCCTGAAGCTCAGAGATGAAGGAATCAGGATTTAGTTGCACAGTTGGTAAGGAAAGTACAAACATTCTTTAGAGCACACGGAATGTAGCTCGATTATTGCCCCTTGTCATCTAGTGGGTAGCAGAAACTCGATGAGAACTGATGCCTGACAATGAGCTTCTTGTTAGCAGCTATACAACCAGAAGCATATCTATCTACATGTAAATAGGAGCTCCATATGTGTGTGCATGCGTGAGTTGTTTTCACTGCCAAACCTCTGGACCAATCAGACCGAAATTTGGTGCGTGGTCTCAAAGTACCCGGGTGAGCGTTATTAACCACATGTGTGTGTGGAAACAGGTATAGTTTTATCATAATAACATCCACAAAACATATTTAGGCTGCCAAAACTAATTAAAGGACCAGTCAGTTTGAAATTTGGCCGTGGTCTCCAAGTAACCAGATGAGTATTAATTATTAACCACCTGTGGATGTGGCAATGGGTATATTTTCATCATAGCCACACCCATGAAAAATATTTGGGCTGCCAAAGGTTAATTAAAAAACCAATTAATCTGGCTGAAATTTGGTTGTGTTGTCCAAGTAACCAGGGGAGCATTATTAACCACATGTGGGTGTGGGGATGGTTGTGGTTTTGGCATAGAAACACTCATAGGAAGTTAGTTTTACCACCAAAAGCTAATTAAAGGACCAATCACTGAAATTTGGCATGTGGCCTCCAAATACTTGGGTAAGCATTATTAGCTACATGTGGGTGTGGCTTTGTTATGGCCACACACACACACACACGGATTGTTTTCACTGACAAGAACCAATCACACTGAAACTTGGTATGTGGTCTCCATGCAACCACAAGAGTATTAAGAACCTCCTGTGACTGTGTGTCTAGCCACACCCATAAAATATTATTGGAGACAGTTAGGTTAGTCAAGAAAAGCAATCAAGTGGAACAAGATTTAATTGTATCCCCAAAGTTCACACATAGCCACACCCACAGGGGAGCAACACACCTTCCAGTCACATGCTGGACTAATCAGGCTGAAATTTGACCATGGATGTTATTACCCTTCCGTGCTTGTGGTTACTGGTGTGGTTTGGCCAACAAACCCTAGTGTAAAAGTATGAATGCCAATACCGACATATTTCATTCAAGCTGCTACCAGCAATCTTGCTTTAGTTATTTGTACCACTTTCCTGCAGCAGTACTATGCAGCAAAGCTGCCAACAGGCACACTGGTATATATACAGTTGGTGTTTCTGTTTGTTGGGCTTGATTCAATGCCCCAAGGTTTGGTTGAAACTGAACCAAATTTGGTGTGGATACTCAGAGGGTTCTGCATGAAGTTATTCATTAGACACATTCTTAAAAAGTGGTTCCCCTGGTGAGGAAAAAAGAAATAAAGTTTCCACACGAAAAAAAGAGCCTGAAAAACCATGACCTGGTGGTTGAAGTAGTGGTCTTCCAAGCTGAAAGTCCCAGGTTTGATTCCCTACGATTCTCACTTTTTTTTCCTTCCCTTCTTACTACTTTCTTTCTCCCTCATTCATTTCCTTTTCCTTTTTCCTGTTTCATTTGACTCAGGTTTAAAGAACTGTATATTTATGTACTTAGTCTCGTTAGCCAGACCCTTTACCCTCCGAACTACAAGCACTTTGTGAGAAAGGGTCTAGTACAACACTACAAGTTTTGTTTGTACCAAATCTGTTGTTTTGACAGATTGACATGCGCAGAACCATAATTTGCGTGGGTTTCCTTTCACCAATTGTACGCGAAGAAAATATCACTCCACATAAACAAAATGACTAGCTTGCAGCGTTGTTGTTTATGTAGAGATCCTATAGCTACTGACCCTTGGAAAAGGAAGAAGATGAGGGGCTGGGATGTATAGCAGCTAGGGGTGCTCTCGAAATTTTTTACTTCATTTCATATACTTATGATGCACACTTAAAAAAAGAGAAAAGATCTCATCTGTAAGCGCATCACCCGGCTTTTGCTTCAAGTTTGCTGCATACATACTAACAAAATCAAGTACAAGTTTTCAAAAGGGTTCTATCACAGGAAGTAAGTGTGATGGAGCATATTTTGAGCACGAATGCTCTCCTTGAGAATGCTGAGTTAACCGCCTTTGGCTCTTTCACACAAACTCGTATTTAATATGTTGTCGCCGGTAAATCATCCTTACCAAGTGTATTGCTATGTCAAGAACATGTACTCAAAGCTCAACCCCATTTTTTCCCACCAAAAGTTGGTCTACTACATTATTTGGTGTTCAAAGAGGTATCTTTCAGGGTGATACACTTTCTCCAACCTATTCCTCTTTGCATTCAATACAATAATCAGTTTGCAAATTCTCTGCCCTCTTTGGGTCCTAGACTGAGTCTAGAGGTACCAACCTCAGCTGGTCTCCCCCTCCCCTATTGGTGCCCACCTCTACACTGAATGGTCAGAGCAGAATCTAGTCTAGTACTTATGCTCCCTTTCAAAATACCTACCTAATGGCAGAGAAGAAATTATCTACCACAATGGTGCCTCTAAATTTGCCAACCTCCTCTCTGTGGAATGGTCTTGCACCAGGAAGAATAGTAAGTCAATTTACCCCAGTAAAACCACCCATTTTAGCCTGGAAAAGAAAAGAAAACTCTCTCTGAAAAAGTCAAGTTTTTCCAATCAAGGGACCATAAGGTAAAAGGTTTTTGCTGATGATTTATCTGCCTTTTCTCCCACACATGATAAACACCAATCAGCACTCAGAGATATTGACTCCAAATGTATTCCACTTGGTTTAGAAATTCGAGCAGACAAATGTTTTCCCTCCTTTTTGTTAATGGAAAGCTTTCAAGTGCAGATTTCAGATCCATGATGCTCTCACCAATACTATCAAATTTCTAAACCAAGTGGAATACATTTGGAGTCAATATCTCTGAGTGCTGATTGGTGTTTATCATGTGTGGGAGAAAAGGCAGATAAATCATCAGCAAAAACCTTTTACCTTGTGGTCCCTGATGGCAGAGCAGAGATGAGAAGGGATACCTACTCCTGATGCAGCTACAAATCCTCATGCCAATGGATGGGAAGTGGGGGGGGGGGGGGGGGGGGGGGGGGAGGGAGGCTGTGCTATCCTCAAGAGATCACAGAGGAGCACTTGGGATAACAAGTTAGACACTCTCGGTACAGTCCAAGCTCAAAGACATCATTGCTCTTGAACCAAAAATTGCAGAGTGCGGAGCAGAACTATTTCAGGCCTTCCATCAGACCAAATGCCCTATATATTGTGAGCTGGCGCTGATATCCTCCCTACACCACTTTCTGAATTTTCTCCACTAGTAGAAGTCGCTTCTGCCTAGCTACCGTTGACATGGTAACTACATTCTAGGTGGCAGAAGTTAAGTTTGCTGCATATTTCAACCATGGGTTGCTGTAAATCCAAAGAGGAAGCTCCGGCTGTGGAAGACAGGGAGTGGGAACAAGTGAATGTGAGGGATTTTTCAAGAGGTTCGTTTATAATGCCAGATATATTTAACTTAAAGAGGTGGAATTATTACACTAGTGGAAAGTGCTATCTGTGCTCTTCCAAATTCCCAACTGTGGGGGATATCCCTCAGCTGTTGCCCAAGTGCCCTAGCTCAGGGTCACTTGAACTGGCGTCATGATTCTGCACCCAACCAGTTGGCATCCTCTCTTGACCAGCTTAGAAAGGATAACCAGTGCCTATACACTGATATACCCAGTATATCCCCCCCCTCACTTACACACAGGCTACCATCTCACGAAGCATTTCATCAATGTCACATAGGCCAACCTAGTCTTGACCTCAAAAGATCCCATTTCAATTCTGGAGAAGACAGTTAGTGAGAACACTCCGTCAGGACTACTTGTCCCCCTTCACCCTGGATTTAGAGGAAAAGGTCTTAAATGAGACTTTCGTTACACTGGAGATTAGCATTCTTGGTCTCTACACCAAGGATGTACCAAGAAACATCTGTCACCTGTTGCCCAATATCTCCAAACTGCAATGCAAAAATATTTTGCTGAAACCCTCTAGTATTGATATCAATTGTTCAAAATTCATTTTCCAGGCACAATCCACCCAATCTTGGAATTCCTCTATAGCGTGCAATGTATTTAGTTGTATCATCCTTGCCAAGTTCTCAATACACAGAAACAGCGTCACTGTGTTGGCTTCTTTGAACTTGTGTCCATGGTTTATATATTGCTTTTTGATATAATGGTGCGCATTTCTTTGCTCTGGAATTTTTTTCAAAAAACAAAAAAAAACAAAAAAAAACAAAAACAAACAAACAATTTTGTATATTGTTTCCAGGAGTGGACAGGTGGTTACGACATAGTGGGGAAGCACTACAGCTATTCATTCTAAATACAGTGCTTCATAAAATACAAATGCATAGCTGGGATAGAAGACCTTCCTTTTGCAGATCAAATCACACGCACGCACGCACGCACGCACGCACGCACACAAAGAAAATACTCCTGCTTTTCTTGACATAATTTAGTTGGTATTCTGGCTCTTATCTTCCTTTACTTCAAATTTATATTTCAGACACAGAGTCAAGGTGTAGGGCAAAGACACCAAGCCTCCTACACTGGCAGTGTAGGACAACTCCAGGAATGATGTCTCCCCTGACTGAGGCTGCTAGAGTAAGAGTTCCCCACAGGGTGCAGGTACTTCTGCTAGTTACACATAGAGTTGAAGTAGTTGCACTCTCAAACTCCTCACTGAATGTACGCCGACACAAAAAGTGCTATAAAAAACAGGCTCAAATCAGCTTCTTATATTTATGAGACACACAACAGTAGAGGGGAAGAAGTGAGAATGAACTGCTTGCTCCTTAAAATTACTTGTTACTGACAGAACACAGCAAACAACATCCCAAACAGGTAATGGCCAGCTGAAGGCAAATCTTAGAGCAAGCTCTTGTGGATTTATTCCTGCACAAATAGAGTTGACCTCTTCATTGCTACTTGATTGCATCATGAATATGAAGATATTAATATTTGTTATGACTTATATTAGATTCTTTCTATCTATAATGTTCTATACAGATTATCCAGTTGTCCCATTTGGAACAGAAGCCAGTGACACAACAGCACTTAGAGCTGAATCAGGCTCAACACTGCCTTCCCATACTTTGGATTGGATCAGACACATTTCCATGTTAATAACAGTTCAAACAAGAAGTTACATTTCTGTCTAGTTAGCCAGTATCTATATCTATATCTATAGTTGGTGTTTCTGTTTGTTGGGCTTGATCCAATGCCCCAAGGTTTGGTTGAAACTGAACCAAATTTGGGTGGACACTCAGAGGGTTCTGCATGAAGTTATTCAGTAGACACATTTTTTATAAGTGGTTCCCCTGGTGAGGAAAAAAGAGATTGGAATTTATTTCAAAATGAATTTTAAAAAACCAAACAAATAATTTTTCTTATTGCTTCCAGGTTTTCTGAAGTGGATAGGTGGTTATGAGTTGGTGGCACAGCACTACAGTTCTTCCCTTACAATAAGTGGTTTACAAAATACAAATAGAAGCTGGAATAAAGGACCTTGGCTAAAATGAAAGAAGAAAAAAAAGAGAAAAATGTTTCTGCTTTTCTTGACACATTTAGTTTGGATTCTGGCTCATATCTTCCTTTTCTTCAAATTTATATTTCAGACACAGAGTCAAGGTGTAGGGCAAAGACACTAAGCCTCCTACACTGGCAGTGTAGGACAACTCCACGAATGATGTCTCCCCTGACTGAGGCTGCTGAGTTCCCCACAGGGTGAAACATATAGAGATGATAAATCGAACACCAAAAATACTACTTAAATATACGCCCACACCAAAAGTACTATAAAAACCATGTCCAATGTCAGCTTCTTGTTTTTAAGAGTCACACAACAGCAGAGGGGAAGAAGTGAAAATGGACCTTTATTCCCTATTGTATTCTTTATAATTGCTTATTGTTGCTGACAGAACACAGCAAACAACATCCCAAACAGCTAATAATGGCCAGCTGAAGATAACATCTTAAAGCAATTTCTTGTGGCAATATTCTTGTGCCAATAGAGTTGACCTCTGATTGCTACTTGATAGAATTGATTGCATCTTGAATATGAAGATATTAATATTTGTTATGACTTATATTAGATTTTTTTCTATTTTCTATACAGATTTTCCAGCTATTTATAATGTTCTATACAGATTATCCAGTTGTCCCATTTGGAACAGAAGCCAGTGACACAACAGCACCTTGAGCTGAATCAGGCTCAACACTGCCTTCCCATACTTTGGATTGGATCAGACATATTTCTATGTTAATAACAGTTCAAACAAGAAGTTACATTTCTGTCTAGTTAGCAAGTATCTATATCTATAGTTGGAGATTCTGTTTGTTGGGCTTGATTCAATGCCCCAAGGTTTGGTTGATTCTGAACCAAATTTGGTGTGGATACTCAAGAGGGTTCTGCATGAAGCTATTCAGTAAACACATTTTCAAAAAGTGGTTCCCCTGGTGAGGAAAAAAGAAATCAAGTTTTCATATGAAAAAGAGCCTGAAAAAGTACGGCTTGGTGGTCAAAGTAGTCAAAGTCTACCATTCCATTCTCCATGATTTTTTCTTCTTTTTTTCCCCTTTCTAAACTCGCTGGGGCTGTTATAGTAAGAGTGCCACACAGGGTGTGGGTACCTCTGCTAGTTTACATACATATAGATGAAGTAATTGCATACCTAGAATGTACAGGCCACACTAGTTGACATAGCAAGTTTCGGCAAAACGCCTAAAATGTCTGCAAGCTAGACAAGCAGTTTCATCTACAAGGAGTGGTAACTGGCACACAGGATCCTGTCCTTCCTCATCAAGCAACAATGCCAGAGAGATGTTTGTTCTCCTCAATGTACTTACATATATCACTATTTACCAGCATTTGCCATTTCGTTTAGTCACATGGCAAATTCTGTGGGAGGCATCTTATTACTGACAAACAAACACTGCTCCCAGAGACATTCCTGAATTAAGACCAACCTGAAGCCCTCAGGTTGATGAAGAGAACTTAATTTTCTTCGAATATATGTTTCAGATATACATTCAAGGTGTTGGGCAAAGACCTAACCTACCAAAGCTTCACACATGGGGTGCTGTATGTGGAAGCCTCCTACACTGGCAGTGCAGAACCACTCCAGGAATGATGTCTCCCCTGACTGAGGCTGTTAGAGTAAGAGTCCCCAACAGGGTGCAGGTACCTCTGCTAGTTTACACATATTGATGATGGATCGAACACCAAAAATGCTACTTAAATGTACACTCACACCAAAAGTGCTATAAAAACCATGTTCAAAGTCAGCTTCTTATTATATGAGACACACAACAGTGGAGGGGGAGAAGTAAAAATGGACTTTTTGTTCCTTATTGTATATTCTTTGCAACTGCTTGTTGCTGCTGACAGAATACAGTAAACAACATCCAAATCATGGAATGGCCAGCTGAAGGCAAAGAATCAACACAGAAGTTATTTAGATAAATATTAATAGCTTTAGCTGTGGCAAAACATCTAGTGCACCTGTTGTTGCTTTGATGAATGGTATTGATGCAGCAGAGCAGGGAAACGGCATAAGAAACCATGCAAGGTTTGCTGGTAGCAGCTTGTATGAAACATGGATGCTGACATTCATACCTTTACACTAATCCTGGTTGACCAAACCACACCCATGATCACATCCACAGGTGATAACTCTCATGGTCACATGGAGACCACATGCCAAATTTCAGCCTGATTGGTCCAGCAGAGAAAGATCATGTGGTGTCCTTGTGACCAAAAGTGTCATTACCTTTCAGTGGGTGTGGTTGCATGTGTTTTCGAAGCTTAATGAAATCCCATTCCATACGATTGCTTTGCTTGACCAATCTGACTGGCTCCATTAATATAACCACACCCACAGGTGGTTAATAACACTCACCGGCTATTTGGAGAGCACATGTCAAATTCCACTTTGATTGGTCCTTTGATTACTTTTTGGCAATCAAAATAACCTTGATTGAGTGTGGTTATGACAAAATTACACCCATATCCACACCCACAGGTGTTTCATAACGCTCGCCTGGGTACTTGGAGAGCACGCATCAAATTTCATCCCCCCAAAAACAAACAACTTTGTATTGATTGAAGTTACAAGTAAATAAATAAGTATCACTGATTCCTATACACTGATATTATGGGGGAGCTCCATTGGAGTGGAAATTACACCAGCAGAGTGGCAAGCAGTGACTTTGATTCTTGGCAACTGGCAAGTCTCAGCTGCATAATTTTGTAATGTTCGTATTTTATCGTTTATTTTAACATTAAGGGTCTTATGATGTAGGGAGCGTCATCCTTCAATGTTCATATGGGCTGTCCACCATGTGTTCTATTCTAAAGGAGACCTGTGAAGCCCTTTGGGAATACTTGTGAAAGATGATGCTAAATCACTGCCATCACATCTCTGAGTGGGAGGGAGTTGGTCAGCCAATTTGTGAAAATATAGAATCTACCTCACTGCACATGTAAGTAAAATAGGCTGGCTGTATTTAGTTGTTCTACATTATCATACCTCATACTAGGGAGACATTCCAAAGGCTATGACTTAAGAGTTTGATCACCATGGTAACAACACCCAGGTTGTATATAAGTGTGATCTCCATTGCCTACCGAGGTACTGCAACTCCTCCGTGCAATGGAGTGCAACTCCAGCTCCCCGGGAGCTGCACAGTGATGGATGTGGTGTTCCAGTGCAACATTGCAAGGCCAGGGAGGTGAAGATATACAACTTGAAACATTGGGTTACCCCAGGCAGCACAGCAAAGAAGGGAACTCTCCATCCATCCACTTCCAATTACTGACTCAATCCTACCTCAGTCCTGCCAGGTGTGCAATTGAGAATTCTATTTAGACACTTGGTTGCCTGCCGGTTACTATGGACACCAGTCATTGCACAACCAGAATGGCTGTACCTCTTGCCAAGGCTGCAATAGCTCTCCATAATAATAGAAGAACAGTTTTGACTCAAACGTACATTGATTCCCATGGTTCACAGATGGTGAAGACAAATGTGGCAACATTATAGAGCTTGCCAAATCCATAATTAGAAACAGTGGCCAGCACGTATAAAGTATTCTGGTCCAGCATCATAAGACCTTCATTTTCCTTTTCTCAAGCATTTCTCCCTTAGCGGTTTCCATTCCATTCCTGGTACAATACTCAAGACATACCTATATATTTTTAATATTTTAATTTCTACCCACCATAAAAAAAAAAAATAAAAAAAAAAAATAAATAAAAAAATAAAAAAACATATCATCCCAACAGGGGTTTTTTTTTTGTTTTTTTTTTGGTGTGTGCTTATTTTGGGTTCCCCCAAATTATACAACTTTGTCGATCCCTTACCTATCCAAACAATGCCACTGCCAGAGAATACGAGAATGCGCTAGCCATACCCATCCATGGTTTTACAAATTGTTAGCCATCTTACCTTGGCCACCTCCTTCCAGGCATTTTCCAGGCTCGCATATTCTCAGATATTATCACAAGTTTTTCAGCTCACACACCACAGGCAAGGAAACCTCCATCATAGCAGCTCCAAGCTTTACTATATACTTTATTCTATTTGCTGAATCACACAAATATCTTGTAAAATTTTTCCCTTCCTGGATCCATTCATACAGCTGATGGATAAATAAAATCTAGTTTAATGCCATCACTTTTTTTCTTATTTTGAAACACTTCATCCTATGGTGAATGTTCACAGATTATGAAATTGATGATACCATACCAAACAAAAAGTCTCTCACCATATGAATATTGCTTTTAGTCATTAATGCAATACCTGGACAACACCAGACTCTAACAACACCAGGTCACTGCTGGTAATTCAAACAACAAAAAAAAAACAAGAAAAGTTAGGATGTGCAAACAACAATTTGTCCCATCTGCTTCCTATTCCAAATCACCTGACCAAATTCCAAGATCACATGACCTCACCTTTACTACTGGTACCAGCTCCTCGTGTCTGCCTCTTGGAGGTGGGGGAACCCCCTCTGTTGGCTTTTGCCCTCATTAGTCTCTCATGTGCTTCCTCCTCATCGCTGGAGTCGTCGCTGTAAGACTGGTGGACACGCTTCGTGTTCAGGCGAGACCGGACAGAGGATTTGATGGCTCCAATGTCCTCGTCTAGGTCCCCCGGCTCCAGGTATGATGCTGTGATGCCAACTTTGTGTGTGTTACGTTCCTTCTCACGACGCTTCTGGTTGTCACCCCTTACTGCAGCCCGCAAGGTCTCCTCAGCTTTCTGAGAACACAAATTATTTATGAACATGGGGGAAAACAGAGGACAGATTTCATTGATAGTCTACAACTATAGAAGTACATGTAATGAAAAAAGGTAACAAATTAATTAAAAAAATAAACGAACAACAAAAAAAAGAATAAAGAAAGAATGCATAATTGATGACCACTACCTACTTGCATTGTGGTGAATTCTCCAAAACACAGGGAATATTTTGATCACCATGGCAACGAAGGAAGACTATTTCTGGTCACAAGCCTCAAATTGTCATTAGAGTTTGAAGAAAATTAAAACACATAAATATAGGCACATCTCTACACACTAAGGCCCCTGATATCAGTCTGGCCCATAGCACGCTCATGGAAGGGCTAGAACAGGACTAAACAAACCAGGTGAGTTGACTACACTCATATCTATGGTAACACTTCCTCGGCTGCAAGGAAAGGCTTGCCTGCCTGCCTCCTGAAGGAATATATTTCACACTTTGTTGGAAGGATAACTTCTGCATAGAACATCTTTGTTGCAGACCTACCTCGTCAGACAATAATGGAGGCCATTTCTGTATCAGTTACTCTTTAAACCTCTGACATCTGTACCGCCCTTTCGCCAAAGTCTGGTGACATGGCCCCTACTCTCGCAAGCCAACCCACTGACTGCAAGTCAATTACCTCAAAGCATTTTAAAACTCGTCCTCTGCAATTTCAAGAATGCTTGTGTAACATCAACTCTCACCATCTCGGAAGCTATAATAAATTTGATGACTGTGCATTACAGGCTTGAGTAATTGAGTTTACCCACACCCTTTAATCATCTTAGTAAAGGGTCTGGCTAGCATGACTAATTTCTCCAGGAGTTGCTGTAACCTTGATATAACCAAGCTTGAACTTATTTGTAGCTGAATCATAAGCACAGGTACAAGTGGTAGTTGGAATGTAACTGGAGATCTTGAATTTGACTTTTCTCTGCTAGTGTGTGTGTGTGTGTGTGTGTGTGTGTGTGTGTGTGTGTGTGTGTGTGTGTGTGTGTGTGTGTGTGTGTGTGTGTGTGTGTGTTGTGTGAGTGTTAAACCAGTGCCAAATTAACTTAACTTATTAACTAAAATTAAGTTAACTTATTATAACTAGTAGAACTTTAGTAGAGTGTTCAGGTGATGAGCGGATCTGTAGGAAGCAACTAATGGGTGTAGCTAAACATGGTAACCATAGTGACAATCCTGGGAAGATTGATAGGAAGATAGATTTGTTAATGGGAGAATTGAGGAAATATGGTGTACCTGTTGCAGGGATCCAAGAGACAAAGTGGTTTGGAAAGGATGTGTGGCCAGTGGGTAGATATACCTTTCTGCACTCTGGTCGTCCTCTGCCAGGGGATCAGGAAAGAGCTAGTAGGAATGAGGGTGTTGGAATAGCATTGGACGAAAAGGCTACAGTGGCATGGAAAAATGCAGGGGAGGTGTGGGAAGCAGTTAGTTCCAGAATAATATCAGCTAGATTGAAGTGGGTACGCACAGGAAAGAAAAAGGGAGGTTGGTCTGGAAAGGCATCAGGCACTTACGTATCAGTAGTGTGTGCTTATGAACCCACAGCTAAGGCACCTCCAAGCATTAAGCTCAAGTTTTATGATGATTTGCAGGATACAATAGATAGGATTCCACGTAATGATATCCTTGTTATGCTGGGTGATTTCAATGCTAGGGTGGGTATGTTGGACACAGGGAATAATCTATGGCAAGGTGTTATAGGGAAGCATGGCTTGAGTGAGCATAATTTTGTGGGCGAGGAATTTTTGGAAATCTGTGCATTAAATCAGTCCTCAATCATGAATACCTGGTTCCAAAAGAAGAAAATCTATCAAGGAACTTGGACACACCCAGCAACAAAGAAATGTCACATGATAGACTTTGTCGTGATGAGGGCTGAACAGAGAGTTGTTTGCAGAGATGTGCAGGTGATGAGGGGAGCAAACTGCTGGACTGACCATAAGCTTGTAAGAGCTAAGCTAAAGGTTACTGTTCCTCATTCTGCCAAAAGAAAAGAGAAGATTTCTTTGCCTTTTGCCATCCATAAACTGAAAAACCCTGCCAAGAGGGATGAATACCATGAAGTGTTGGAGCAACATTTGCTGGCTAGACCACTCAAGAGCTGGAGATTCCACCGAGTGCAACTGGGATGCTCTGAAGTCTTGTATTGTGTCAGCTGCAGAGGAAGTAGTTGGTAGAGGGAAAAGAAGCAACCAGACTGGTTTGAGGATAGTGAGGAGTTGTTGTCACCTCTGATCAAAGCCAAGGATGATGCTCACCTGAGGATGATACAGTGCAGTAATTCAGCCAACTGGAAGGAGTTTAGGAGACATCAGAGAAAGGTAAAGGTTGCAGTGGACAATGCTAAGGAAGAATGGATATGCAGGGTTGCCAAAGAGGGGGAAGCTGCAAAAAAGGATGGTTGCACAAGGTGGAAGAGTATCAGGAAGTTGCAGCTGGCTCATGCTGGAAGAAGACCAACAAGACCCACTGCTGTCATGAAAGAAAATGGAAGTTTGACTCAGGGTCCCGATGAGGTAAGAGCCAGATGGCATCAGTATTTTGTAAAGATACTTAACATACCCTGTGCATTCAATGACGAAGTTATTGACACTCTGCCACTACTCCCACCACACTTGGATTTGGATATGCCACCAACTGAAGAGGAATTGATGCAGGCTCTAATCAAATTGAAGATGAGAAAGGCAGGAGGAAAGTCTGGTGTCCTTCCTGAACTAATCTTCCATGGTGGTGTAGATCTGTGGGATAGAATGCTGGAGGTGATGCAGAAGGTGTGGGAAGAAGGTATAGTGGTGAGAGACTGGCAGGACGCAGTGGTTGTTCCAATCCCAAAGAAAGGTGACCTGAAGCAGTGTGACCATTGGCGTGGAATAAGTTTGTTGGATGTGGTAGGGAAGGTACTAGGCAGAATTGTACAGGGAAGATTGCAAGTGATTGCTGAAAAAATTCTGCCAGAGTCACAGAGTGGGTTCAGGAAAGGACGTGGTTGTGCAGACATGATTTTTGTTGCTAGACAGCTTGTGGAGAAAGCGAGAGAACATGGCGAATCATTGTATGTGTTGTTTGTAGACTTGAGGAAGGCTTATGATTCAGTGCCCAGGCAAGCCCTATGGAAGGTCCTAGAGAAGTATGGTGTGCCAGAAAAAATGTTGACTGTTATGAAGTCTTTCCATGAGGGGATGCATGCTGAGGTTAGAGTGGGTTCGACTGTAACTGATAGGTTTGAGGTCTGGAATGGCCTACGGCAGGGATTTACCCTGGCACCCACATTATTTAATATCTACTTTAGTGCTATGGTGGCTGATTGGCACAATAGGAGTAGTGGTGCAGGAGTGAGTGTGTTATATAAGCATGGTAGGAAGTTGGTTGGGGACCGCACAGCTAAGTCTAGATTGAGTGAGACGGGAGTAACTGAGTCCCAGTTTGCTGATGATGTGGCATTGTATGCAACCTCTCGGGATAGTTTTGAGTCAGTAGCAGCAGAGTTTGTAAAAGTGGCAAGTGAATGGGGGCTGACTGTGAGTACTGAGAAGACAAAAGGGATGGTTGTTGGTGAGGGATTGAATGAGAGTGATGTCAGACCAGTGCAGGTGGAGGGTGGCTCTGTGGATGTCCAGGACTTCACATACTTGGGTGCTAACATCTCAAGAGATGGGGAGATCACTAGTGAGGTGACTAGAAGAATTGCTAGAGCAGCTAGAGCATTTGGATGTTTGAGGGTGCCAGTATTTAAGAACAAAGACCTCTCATTGGCCACAAAGAGAGCAGTGTATAGGGCAGTTGTTCTAGCTGTATTACTGTATGGAGCTGAAACTTGGACAATGAAGGCTGTGCATACAAGACGTTTGAATTCTTTTCATAACCGTTGTATTCGGACAATCCTGGGTGTGACGAGGTACCAACAATGGAATGAAAGATTAACATCTCATAGCCTATCACATAGGTTTGGCTTGCAGCACTCCATCTCTGATATCATTCTGGAGCAGCATTTAAGATGGCTGGGTCATGTGGGTCGCATGGATGAAGAAAGGCTTCCAAATAGATTGTTGTTTGGGGAGCTTAACATGAAGAGACCATGCCACGGGGTAAAGAAGAGGCGGAGGGATGTTCTGAAAGTGGATTTGCAGGCAATTGGTGTGTATGATAGATGGTAAGAGTTGTGCCAGGACAGGAAGGGGTGGTTTCATCTTTGTTTAGATGGTGTAGAGAAAATTTCAACATCCAGGCGATGGAACACCTGTTCAGCTAACAAGCAATCTGAATTAAGAACACTAAGTTGTGCCTGTGGAAGAAAATTTGGAAGACAAGGAGATCTGACCAGACACCAACATTTCTGTGTGATGCCATCATAAGCTAAGTTTATTGCCATTGGTCCTGGATTCATCCAGGACACTGCCCTCATAGTACTTCGTACCATGGGCAGCTTCTAAGTTCTGTGTGTGTGTGTGTGTGTGTGTGTGTGTGTGTGTGTGTGTGTGTGTGTGTGTGTGTGTGTGTGTGTGTGTGTGTGTGTGTGTTCTGTTCCCAGCACTTTAAGTTCAGCTGATCTGGAAAGTATTGACAAGACAAGGAGATGAATGCTAACTTTAGCTCTGTAAGAAGAAGAGAAAAACAAGGCATACCTAATCTATTACTGCACCAGTAGGGAAGGAGTGCATCTTGCTTGTTTTAAGTTGTGGTAATGTCAGGTCACAGTGTCCCAAGGTGGCATTAATGAAATAGGTGTCCTATAAGTAGCCAGAAGCACAAACTGAAATACGATGAATCAAGCAAGAGTGAAAATGTTTAACATTCTTTAAGGCTCCCTGAAATCAGGACTTAATTCACTCCAACAAGGTTATCTCAGCAGAAATAATGCTTTCTTAATTCATTGCTTGGCAAATCGTCTTTTTAGACTTCTGACCGTCTTTCCAATCTCCTGGTATCATGTTTCCTGATTTAAAGAAAGTATCAAGTTTGTCAAGTAAACATACGAAGTGTGAGTCTATATTAGTGACACCTTTGAAACACATTTGAAAAAAAAAAAAACCCCTCTCCCCAAAATATTGTGGAGTCATTACAATCTAACCCATTTAATTTACTTTGCAATGAATCAATTGAAAAGGGGACTTCCACAAACTTCTAACTACATTAGGTCGGCTGTTTCAACCACTCAATGAAATCATTCATACACATTATTTGGATACTATTGGCAAATCAGATTTATCTGCTCAAGGAATTTTTTTTTGTGGCTATTAAGGAAACTCTACACAACACCACATTCCTTCTGAACAGCCTCTCAGTTCTACTTCTGCCACCTGCAATGTTATGGAGGAGAGTGAAGATTGAGAAACTAACAAGACCAAAGAAGAACCATGTCATTAGGTTATGGACATAAACTGTGTGTGTGTGTGACGTTGTCATCTTTTGTGTCAAATCAGCTGTGAAAAAACGATTCCTCTGAATGTTGACAAACTTATTGTAAATATGTTATTGTTTCCTGTGTTGCTATTTGGTGTGTATATATATATATATATATATATATAGTGTAGTCCACATAATTCGAATCCGGTTAGCACAAATTTCCGATTTATTCAAAATTTTCCTGGGTCCCCCACATAGGAATAAGACCAAATATTCATAGGGAAAAGAACGCCTAATTCGAAAAATTGAATTGGCCAAATGAAGAATATCCATTAGTACTATTACCTCCAGCTGAGTTTTGCTGCTTCAGAGATAAGCATGAATTTGCCAGCAACAAGCAGGTGAGCTTTTTCTCTTCTTACTACCTATTGCTGTTCAAAATCCTACCAAAATCCCGAGGAATATCCCCACTGAGAAAGACCCACCAAGAAATACCAAAAATTTGCTTCACTGAAAGCAGGTGAATTTTTCTTCTATTTTTTTTTTGTATTCAGCTTGACAAGAATCTTTTTAGTTCCTCTTATAGCGATTGCAAGAAATTCTTGGAATTTGTTTCCACCATCTGTAATAGCCAACTGCTTTAGAAGAGCAGATTAGGTTACACCATCAACACATTTTGAAGAGGTTGTGGAGAGTGAATCTGTTTCATCATTTAAAACTGATTTTGATGTGGACTGTACCTTTGAGGAGTATATGTGAAGTCATAGCCAATTACAGTGCAGTCCTGTGCTGAGCTGTGCAGACAATGTAGCTTCCCTAGGGCTGATCACTGAAGATGCAGAAGCAGGATGATGATGCAGGTGACCCTCTTCCCTTTGTTACTTTCCATTAAACTCATTCTGGTTTCTTGAATATGAAAGCTTACCACCTGTAATGCTCTTGTGCAGAGTGGCACTGAACCACCATATGATCAATTAGAACAACTTGGGACTGAGTTGCTAAAAACTCATAACAATTTATTGATAAAAACATCCATAACTGACTATGCTGTAGATCAATAATATATTGATACAATAATTAAAATAGTTCAGAAACTTGCTCTTATTTGATAGTATTTGATCCATGCCTACTTCCCTAAACATATACACATTACATATGTAATAGTGATATGAAATTAGTTGCTGATTATATCTTCCTATCTGTGTAAAAATTAATAACACACAAAGCCATAATACATGTGCAGTAACCTGGTACATTGAAACATGAAACCTGACAATTCAAATTTTTACCATTGATGGTGTGATTTTGAATTAACAGAAATTCTTATAATTCAAATTTTCTGTTAATTTAAATTTTTTTCTCTGGATTATTAAATTTGAATATGTGGACTACACTGTATATACACTAAATTGGGTCAATTTGGTATATTTCAGAGGGGCTTGGTATATATATATATATATATATATATATATATATATATATATATATATATATATATATATATATATTTTTTTTTTTTTTTTTTTTTTTTTTTTTGGGGGGGGGGGGGGGTTGGTATATTTTTGGTATTTTCCAGCCTATCCTCAAAATTCAATGAGTGATATAAGAAAGGTATCTTTATTTCACTGAATGAATAGGTACACAGTTGTTCCTATGTTGAATACATAGCCATTAGAGCTCCCTCAAAGTGAATGTCATAGATATCAGAATTGTTATGCATTTCCTCTACTTTAAAAACAGAAAGTAGGACGTCTCCTTTTTATGCTTTGATGTG
The DNA here is from genome assembly GCA_963969325.1 of Lycopodina hypogea. Classification (NCBI taxonomy): domain Eukaryota; kingdom Metazoa; phylum Porifera; class Demospongiae; order Poecilosclerida; family Cladorhizidae; genus Lycopodina; species Lycopodina hypogea. The sequence goes on along the minus strand of OZ017793.1, from coordinate 2,686,278 downwards.
CCATGGCTATGGATTTTCAAATATCACATGCGAAAAGATGGGATATCTAATAATTAGTTCTCTGTGTCTAAAGTAAAGGCCTGTCCACACTGCACACTAAAGCCGGTTTCACCTGTGTCTGGAACGGGTTCAACGCATCTGCACTACACCTCGTTCCATTCCAATGCATTCCACCCGAAACCGTCAAAAGAGTAGATTTTAAGTGACTCAATTTATATAACATTCCCGTGGCTTTATTGTTGATGTGTGCTATTAGGAGATTAGCTACTTACAACTCTCTCCCACGAGAAAATAAAATAGCACACGAGAAATACAATGTTCCTTTTCTATACAAGGTAGAAGCAAACCAGTTATCAGCCCAGCCAATTAATTTACCCCACGAAGGTAAATGTGGAGCAGGTTCAGCACTATGCCAGTGTGGATACAAGAAACCGTTTGAAACCGGGCGTTGCTGGAGAGAGGTACAAACACATTTGCAGTGTGGACAGGGCTTAACACACCAATAATTACATAATTGAAGAACAAATAACAGTATTTGCAAATGTAATTGAATTAACATGCATTTGGTATAATTTTAAAGGCTATTTGGTATGTATTGCCAACAGAAACCTGGCAAACTGATTATTTCCACCATAGTGTTAAGAGAATTGGCACTTTAAAGGAATATGCTCAATTTTGTGCAACTGAATTCAAGTGCACTCATAAGAATTGCTGCAGCAGATGGCTTTCTTTGAGACAAGCCACTTCACGTCCCTTGGACATGTGTGGTCCATTACTCTATCACTTTACCAGTCATTCTGATGTTGAAAGGTATGAAGAGGTTCGTTCAACATTCACACCACTGAATGATCCCCTTACCAAAGGCGTGGCTTAACATTATTCAGAACACATCCCACATTATTGACAAGTTTAATGTGCCCTCTCAGACAACTGCTACTACAGTTACTGTCCACCGATTGCATGGGGGAATGAAATGTCTATTGAAAACTGTTAAACTTTTTTCTTGTCAAACCAACTGCAATTCAAAGACATTCTAAAGACTTGACTAGTGTTCTGTACATGGATAAAGCCGTGCATTTGGCTAATGAAGATTTATTTGTAGATGAGAGCACTGCAGCTGCATTTGTTGAGATGACAGAAAATGGTGACACTATTAAAGCATTCTACAGTGAAGTGGTCCACTTTTTATCCCTTTTTTTTTATTACTGCATTTGACTTTTCCTCTGATATTTCTCATATACTTTCCTTTCTTGACTCTTATCTTCGTCAGGACACATCTACCTTCTTCACATGGAGACCCTGCACCACACAGGGACGACGTACTCCACCTTAGAAAAGAGCAGGGATTGTATTGATATTCGTAGAGTCTTTACAGAGGCCCCCAAAAGTTGTACCAGATAGGCAACGGATATGAGTAACCCTTGATGTCACCTTGGTCTTGATCTCTTCCAAATGTAGTTGCAAGCAGGGCACAAGATAAGCCACTAAAAATCACAGATGGAACTGAGTCTTGGCTTAGATATTTAGCTTTAAATTTTAGTTTTTATGTTCACCATTTTAAAACCAAGGTCAGACCTCACTAAGCACTACAACAGACTTGACTGTGGGCAGCATCTCCCCTAACCAACACAACTGACGTAGTAACTTCAGCTTTTGGTTAAATAATTCCAAAGTGTTGACCATGCAAGTTGCCATTAGGTAATCGTCTCAGGAGCAGTATTCCCACATCTGCCCTTCCCTTACCCTAGCAACCACGGCAACACCCTAGCAACCACACACTTCATTAATTCACACTACAACCTAACAGCACACCAAAAGAAGCTTCCAAGGATGAGATAGCTAGATGCATCAGAGTAAAGGAACTACCTATTTTAAAGTCAGCCATCAATATAATTCCCACAATACTCTATCCACCACACCCCCCTTCGAGGGGGGAGATGTAAAAATAAGGTTTGAATGAGGTCTATTAGATCAAATAATAAGATAAAAATATCACAACCTCAGTTCAACTCACCTTGGGAGTTAAAATGTCGAACAATGATATATATATATACACACACACATGGATTCATGGGTCTAACTCCCAAGGTTCAAGTGTTTTTGCTGAAATACCATTTTTGGCATTCTTAGCCTTACACAGGGAAAGCAAGAGGTGTGGTCAGGTGGGACTGAGCCCATGTTACTCCCAGAGTAAAGTTATACATTCATACCAAGTTTTAGATCTGTAGCTCCAAGGGTATTTCTGGCAAAAATACCATTTTTTGGCTTTTTTGTTACCATGGTAACCACTTCCCAGATTTATTAGCCCATGTTTTATGTTGTGTCAAAATCTATCATCATGCCAATTTTCAGAGAAATCCACCCACCAGTTTGGCTAGAATGATGGTACAAACATACACACAGACAGAAATCTCCTTTTATATATATAGGTGTGTGTGTGTGTGTGCGCGCGTGTGTGTGTGCGTGTGCGTGTGTGTGCGTGTGCGTGTGTGTGTGTGCGTGTGTGTATGGAGGGCAAGAACAAAGAAAGAAAGAGAATCAAATTTAGAATTCCCTCTAACACTTGGCTTCATGCTATTCCAGACCAGTCAGAGAAGGAGAGAACTTCCACAAAGAGACCACAGCCCAAACGTGTCACCCAAACACCCAGCGACATAGTTAAAAAATTCCTTCCCCTCCTCTACACACACACACACATCACACGCATCATAATTTCACCTTCAACATGTCTGCCCAGATAGTGTCAGAGTGAGCAGCGTGGTTTGGCTTGCCTGGCTATTACAATCATAGAGACAGACATCCACATACCTCTTCAGTCATAACACAGGATTGCAGGCATGATGGGAGTGATTCTTGGAAGTGATATCATCACAAGCAAGCTTGTTGCCAGCTAAAAACCACAAACTACAGATACCAGTTGTAACCGAGGTCAGGATTCTGTTCTTATTAGTTTCTCCTGATGTCCTTTTATAAACATACTCGCTCAATTGTGGTAACAACTTAGCCATACAAATTAACTTTTATTAAGACCATGCGTGCTATATATAGTAACTTGTACACGGCCGAGTGTGCTCTATATGGTCATAGCTACTAGAATATCACTAACAAGGAGCTCCAGGTTACAACTGGAAGATTCCAGGGAGACTGGCGCACCTACTGGCTAGGGAATCGTCCAGGTGATTGTAGCAGTGGTGGGTTGCCTAGTGATGTTGCTACCAAAGTGGCGAAATGTGTTGAAAAGTCACCCCTCAACTCACACTGCTCCACCAACAACACCAGCAACAGTCCTGCTCCACTCACTCATTGCATCCACTCAGGAAGGAAAAACGAACAAAAAAACGAGTCCCAGTTGTTGCCGGGAAACTGGTGGCTGCATCTGGCCTGGGGGGGCTAGGATGAGAACATACCAACACAAGGATAAGAATGATAGGCTCTCTCAGCAGACACACGCCCAGGGACTCTGCTCAGACTCAAGGATGGCAGGAGACATATCCTGAGGTACAGGTGAAGTAGTCTCTCATTTAACCACTTTGATTTAGAACAGATTTTAGAGTGATTCAGGTTCCATTCTAGTCTTCATTAAATATACCCAAAACCATGACTATAGCTTGGCTTCTTATATGCCTATGGTTGCCAATAGCAACAACTGCAGTGCTGAGTCATCAGATTTATTAAGAAGTACATAGTAATAATTGGTTAAAGATTCAAGAAAGGGGCACCTTGAGCAACTAATAAGACCCCTCCCCCCCCCAATAGGGGGCACAGAACCCAGGCTTTGCCTATTGCAATATTTACCAACAACATCAGAACATTGTACATCTTATCATACACTGACGGGGTAAATTAAACTTTAAAACATAAAATAAAGTAAACCAGAATAAAAAATAAAAAAAGAAAAATAAATTGAAAAATGTAAATTTTTTTCTTTAAACATCGTCCAGAAGTTTCCGCAAGATTCCAGGATAGAAGTTATGCGAGTTTATGATAAGATGTACAATGCTCTGGTGTTGTTGGTAAATATTGCAAGAGGTACATCCTGGGTTCTGTGCTCCCAACACCCAGGGCAACTAGTTCACACATGGCTATGTTGCTTTGGTCCTCAACCTGAAGACCTTTGCTATCCTCAGGAGAAGCCACATTGAACACTGCTAACACCTGATGTTACACTGGATCACATTGAGTTACTCATGGCGGTAACAGCAACCACACTCTCTCCCAGACATTGAGAATGTCCAGCCCGACTATCTCACCTGCCACAGTTTAAAAGTTGAAGAGATGAACAACATTGAGATTTTTTGTCAAAAACTTGATCTCACTTCAGGAGGAAAGCCTCAGAATGTCTATCACCGCATGCCCCAAAGCCCTTCACTACTTCTGCATGTCAGAATTTATTATCCATTTTCTTTTTTATTGTATGAAATACTATTACCCTATATTTACTAACCACTTAGTAATGACCTCTGCCCTACACACCTAAAGGTTGATTCTGAACACAGCATGAGGATGCAATGCTACTCAACATCACAGCAAATAATTGTGGCGATCAGTGGTGATGTCACACAGTGTACACAAGGCATGATCTAGGTGATGGTCTAGCTCAAGCCATTATCATCATCCATGTGTGAATGACAGTAGAGCACAAGTGTTCAGTACAGCACTCAGAGAAGGCTGAACCAAATAAAGCCGCAATACTCACCCCCCCCCCCCCCATCCCACCTCAAGGACGCAGTTGGCTTAACATTATCATTAGTGTGAGGAGCTATAGAAACAGCTGATGCTCGACCGTTCTGCCACTAACCACACCTCGAGGTGAAGAATGTGTTGTGATCAAGTGTGAATACGAAATCCATAATTGAAGTCCCTAATGTGCATATGTATCAGATTAACCACTATTTCCCAGAATTGATCGGTCAGTTCCATCTCAATATGCCAAAAGGCTTGAAAACGGACAGGTGGTTGACTGATAGCTCAGCTTTGAACATAGCTCGCTCCATACCACCCCCGCACCTAATTCCCTCCCCCGCACCTAATTCCCTCCCCCGCACCTAATTCCCTCCCCCGCACCTTGATTCTCTCGTTCCTGTGGGACTCCGGGTCTTTGCCTACTGCTGGAAGGACTCTGATCTTCTGAGTCTTGGAGAATCTGTCTGCTATGGAGAGGGTCATCTTGCGATGAGTCTGGCTGTCTGTTGAGTGAGGACGAAAGGTGACCTTATTCTTGAACACAGCTTGACCCTGAAGTCCAGTGCCTAAGCAATCACAAGAGAGAAGTGAATAATGCTTGGTGTGGGGCAGGGAATTGGGTGGGGGGGGGGGGGGGATACAGACAGAAAAGGTAATATAAGAGATGAAAAACAAAAACAAAAAACAAAGTAAACAAAAACAACCCAACAACAAACCATACTATTATTCTAAGAAATAAACTATTCCTTTTAATAATAGATAAGACACTGTGATGATAAAAATTAGTTAAGGTTTTCACTTAAATAGAATTTAAGAGTTTTTTTGTCCTGTCTATCCACTACTATGTCATCACAAACAATAAAATGGACACTAAATAGTCTTGGCTTCCATCCTTTTACTAACTGTCCTAGCACACGCAGCACACAACACTCTTGCTGAGGAGGATACCTTGTCTGACAAAGAGATGACTGTACTCTCCCTTCAATGGTTGCTTGGAGATGTCGAATATCTCACTGCCCAGATACAGGGACATGGTCCCGTCAGTCCAGCGTACCACTCGAGCATTACTCTCCTTCATCTCATTCCCGGCCTCGTCATGTGTGTACCTCCACCTGATAGTGTTCTCCACCTTGGGGGAGGGGGAGGAGGGGGAGGGGGAGGAGGGGGAGGGAGGGAAGAGAGGGGGGAGGAGGAGGGAGGTAAAATAATAGCATAAGTATATGTGGAGCAGAAAAGGAGGTAGACATCTCCTGGTGATGGTTAGCCTCACACCTTTAGCTTCAGCCTGGTCCGGCCTTCTTCATCAAGGACGTCGTCATCCTCCACCTCGTCCTCATAGAGCTCAGGATCAAAGGGCCTGAGCATTTGGGGGTGTGGTTTGTAGAAGGAATAGCAAGAAAAAGAGGGAAGGAAGGAGGTGGTGGGAGGATGGAGGATGTGAAATCATCAAGGCAAGCTGGACATGGATACAGACCTGGTCTCCATGGAGAGAATGTTAGGAAGCTTCACAAAGTGGATGTCTGTGCCCAGGTGGGCCACGCAGCGTGGGATGTCCACATCTATGCGTGGAGCCTCCTCTACCACTGGCTCCTCCTCCTCCTCCTCCTCCACCCTCACTTCTCCCACCCCACCATCGTCACTCATGTCACCAAAGTCCACCTCCTCATGGGTGCCCCTCTGAGGATGGGCGGCAGCTTTCCCTTCCTCGTCAGATGAAGAGAAGTCTTCGTCGGCTCCAAATATTCCCGCATATGTTTGTACGTCCTTCCCCTTTGTATTCCGCTGCCCCTCCTCAACGGGTATTTCCCCCGGGAGAGGTGTGACCTGGGGCTCAGGAGTTCTGGACCCAGAACGGCTACCAGCGTCCCCAGCACTTCCCCCACCGTCATCAGAGCCAGATTCAGAACTGGACCCTGACCTGTGGAAGGGAAGACAACATACATCAGTGGATGACATCTACATGTGCATGTACTGGACCACATGTCATGTGCATGCCATGACCACATCATGCATGAATATTTTCTATTTCTTATTATAAGTATAATGTCTATCAATATTTTCAAATTAGTTCTCTAAAAGTAAAAGCTTTTTGATAAAATGAACACTGAAAAAGATTTCACAGTCACAGAGAAAGCACTGCAGCCTTCAGATCCAATATGAAGGACTCATAAGACACAAGAGGGCAGTCAATGTTTGCTTAAAATATTGAACATATATCTGCTACTTGAGTAGCACATGGTCCCTAAGAGATGGAGAAATATCCCTTTTACCAGCTTAGAAATATTTGGTGGTAAGAATGCATTAATATCAGTAAATTAGGGGGATCTGACATATTCGGCATATTTCAGAGTGATTTAGCATATCTTCAGAATTATATTCAACTTAGTTTGGTATAATCCTATTATACAATCTGTCAACAGCGGATGTAATTCCAGCGCCAATTAGTACAATTAAATGATGCAAGTGGAGCGTAAACACAACACTCACACCCATCACACCACCGAACACTAAGATACCAAACCACACAGAAAATAGAAGTGCAGGTCATTTACGCCAACGACCTTTGCAATGCATATACACATTGGATGGTGGCATGGACACATCTAATACAAAAAAGAAGGAAAAAAACAACAAAGTCTTCTCGATACTTCAAGAACGACACTCGTAGTGGAGATGGTGACCTTGTACTGGCAAGGGAGAAGGTTGTATGTTGCATGTGGACATGTAACCATCACAGGAGTGGACACAATACTTTATCCACGAAGCAACCACAGCTGATCCACAGGCAGCCAGGTGAACAGGCTTGGGGGGTTGGGGGGGCATAAGGAAAGACAGGAGTGAATAAGCTGATCACATAATGCTGACAGAGATGAACACTTGAACACTACTTGTATTGGGTCTCCTTGTCCAATCATATCCACCCAACAACAGCACATTCAACTGAGAGAGAGAGAGAGAAAAGAAAACATTTTGACAGAGCTTGCAGATAAATTTGCCATATTTATGCCAATGCAGTAGTTTGAGTTGTGAAGTTGGTGAATCTCCTACTATGGAGAACTTATAACAAGGATCACAATGCATGGTCTGTGTGAGACATCCATTCTCTCCTTTGCCTCGCAACTGTATATTCACCTCATGTCTGAACCCGCTTCCATGAAAGCTACTCCCAGCTGCCATCATGTGATAGGGAGGAGTCTCATAGGTAATTCATTATTATCTATCAATTGATAGGGAGGAGTCTCATAAGCACACTTCACCGAGTATTTCCTTGCAATTAGCTGATACCTGCCAAATTTGAACACATCATGTGGCATATGACATCTTGAGGCCGTACAAGAGACTTGCTGCAACCATGATAGAAACCACTTAGTAGCAGCTGGTCACTCTGTACAGTGTGACTGGACATCCTGGCCACCTCCACACAAGAACATAGTATGTGTGTGTGTGTATGTGTGTGTGTGTGTGTGTGTGTGTGTGTGTGTGTGTGTGTGAGTGTGTGTGTGTGAGTGTGTGTGTGTGTGTGTGTGTGTGTGTGTGCGCGCGCGCAGTTGGAGATGCCCACCGCAGAGCTGAGTTGGAAGTGACAGAAGAAACCTCACAGGAGGAAGCTGTCAGTCAGAACTACAGTACACGAGTGTGCTCAAATAATAACCCAGAGACGGAAGTCGTTTAGAAGCTCCTGAGGGAAACAACTGGGTCGAGAAATTTTCACCATATATATATACATAGAGAGAGAGAGAGAGAGAGAGAGAGAGAGAGAGAGAGAGAGAGAGAGAGAGAGAGAGAGAGAGAGAGAGAGAGAGAGAGAGAGAGAGAGAGAGAGAGAGAGAGAGAGAGAGAGAGAGAGAGAGAGAGAGAGAGAGAGAGAGAGAGAGAGAGAGAGAGAGAGAGAGAGAGAGAGAGAGAGAGAGAGAGAGAGAGAGAGTATACACATTTTTATCATGGCATTGAACTGTAACTCTTGCAGACACCCAGCTGGCTGGCTATATGGCTGGCTATATGGCTATCCGTGCCTTATCTTAAACTCTGCAGACACAAACTTCAACCCAAGAAACTCCCATTCACTGCCACTGAGCTCAAATGCATGAACACACACATTCACATTCTAAGAGCGAACACAAGTCAACAAAAGAAACTTTGAGGGAGACATAGATGATGAAATCAGGAGATTAGTTTACCAGAGTAAACATCAGTGAACAAAAGAGGCTTTGAGGGAAATGTAGACGATGATCGAGGAATAGACAGGGGGAGAGGGGATGGGAGGAGAGGTTAAGATCATGTGAGATCAATCACCTGACACATAGGTGAAGATTGGGTCCAAACATGACGTGAAAGTGATCAGATCTGGATGTTTAGAACACCACAAAAGGTTGACAGCAACACAACATGCAAGGGAAAACCCCTGATCAACACCGGCACCATGTCAAAGCAGCTGCATTAATATTTAGTTGTCATAAGTTCTAGAGCAGTGCACAAGCTGCACTCAGGATACAGCCATATATGGTAGTCAGGAGACTAATAGCACCAGCTCGTAAATATAGAAATTTTAAAGATGAAAAGGAAGTTATTTTAATGCCAGTTGAATATGCAAGCTGGCCAAAAACAACAGCAAGCTGGCCAAAAAAAACAGCAAGCAGATATGCAGCAACGTCTGCCTCTAAGATAGTCAAATAGACACCAGCCAGTCACTGCCCCCTGAGAAGAGCTGGCACCTGATTTTCCCCCTACACTTACTCGGCAACAAGCACACATTCGCCCCATGGTGCAGATAGGAATAGTTCCTCTGACATATCCATTGCCCATGGACACCATGAGGTGGTCAACCACAGGGAGGAGGAGGCCATCCATGCCTCTAACTAACTACCTTCCCCCAAGCCCCCCCCCCCCCCCCCACCAAGATGAGAACAACAAAAATGTACTGATTCATCTTTAAAGAGTAACACAGTCTGAGTAGACCCTCAGAGACCACAAGTTAGACAACCCGCCACTAGTTCTTATCAGATACACCAACCACTGTCTTTAGTTTAAATAATGGATTGTCTTGGCATGATGGCTAAACCCTTGGATTGAAAAAAAATTTTTTTTAGAGGTTTGCACCTGGCACAGTGGATTGCCTTAAGCATGAAAACTATTTTGGGTGCCAACCCCCCTCCCCCCCTTCCCACAGGGAAAAGGGTATTCAATTTTTTCATGCAAATCAAAAAACAAAAAACAACCTCCCCCCCCCCCCAAATTGGTTAATAGTTATCAAGAGTCTTCAGGGTAATAATACCAAAAAGCCCATAAGTGGGAAATCCCGAGTTGAAATCCAGGATTTGGCTCTTTTTCCCCCCTTTCCTTCTTTTCCTTTATATCTTTCAATCCTTTCTTCTTCCACTCTCCCCCCCCCCCCCTTCTTTTCTTTCTTTCTTTCTTTCATTGTTACTATGTAAAATAATTATACAAAAAAATAACCCAAGTGAGTTCCAAACTTGTAATCTGATTGTTGGCAATCTAGCCTTCACCATTACACCATGCCTCCAAAACAATCTGACCTCTCTGACAAATCTACGGAAATGTTGCATGCCTACTTAAGAGCTGCTTTTATTAGAATGAAATTCAAGGTTAGAAATATTGTATCAAATGGCTTCTATAATCTTTCATGTTGACATTGCCAGGTCACACCAGATATACACTGCTAGTATCATAGTTATTGAATGAAAATATTCAAGAACTGATTTGATATGGTAAAAAGTCATCTAACTTGTACTATTCATGGATACGGTCGTGTCCCTCTATTTATTTTTCTCCACAAGTCAAGCTACTCTATTCAAGGTTAGTTGTTGTTGTTTTTTTAATAATACTTTCATATACCGGTATATATATGCTTTTTTAAAGTAGAAAATGTGCATGCTACTGAAAAACAGTTAGTAATTATAAAAAGAAAAAAAAGAAAAAAAAAAAGAAAAAAAAAGAAAAGAAAAAAAAAGAAAAAAAAAGAAAAAAAAAAGTAGACACTGAAGACTGGTCCGACTCCTGGTGAGAAGCCTAGCTTGGGTGGGGTTGTTACAAGCACAGAGAGAATTTTTTACAATACGTTGGGAACAAGGAAGATGAGGCCATGACATGATGGTAACTATGACAACTAGAAAGTACTGTAATAAGATACATTCTTATCATATACTTGTGTATTTTTTTTGCTTTGTGGGTTTTCTTTTTTTGCTATTGCTGTCTCGTCCTGGTATCTAAAAATATTATATATTTTTTAAAAATTACTAATAAAATAATAATAATTCTTGTTAAAAAATAAATATTCCAGAAAGTAAAGTAACATTCAACAAGAAATGGAAATAGTAACTCACCGAAAGAAGAAAGTAAACAATGAAAAAAAAGAAAGAAGTTATTGGAGTTGCACAACAAAGTAAAGGAAAAAGGAATTGTGGTTTCTATTTCTGGAAAATAATTCAGAAAATTTGAGAGCCATGAAAAAAAGTACTAAAGTAGTGGTAAAAAAAAAAATCAATAATAGAAGCATAAGAGTTCCTTCAAAAGTGCGGAAACAAGACGAGATCAGTACTAAATTTAGTTTTGAAACAAGGCATGAACACAAAATTATTAAGTACATAATTCTTCATACCAAAATTTAAATACATTTCAACTAGTGTTAAAATATTTTTCTATTTTTCTATTTTTTTTTAATTGCTATTATCATGAGTAAATAATAGAACGTTTCCTTTTGCTATAATAAAAAGGGGAAAAAAACCCCCGTCTTAATAAAATGTAAACAAAAATATGGGTTACTCCCTCATTAAGCAGATAGGAGCAGTATTGTAAAATCTTATTGAGGCAGTGATTTAAGAATATAAAATTAGACACTTAATAGTTAAGTGTCGCTAATGCCTTATTTCAAGACTTAATTGATAATGATCTTTCCTTGCTTCTGTACTATTTGGAGAAATCCTAAATCTAATTTAAAAATACATAAATACTTATTGTTTGTTGTTTCTTTTTGTTGTTGTTGTTTTTTAATTTCCAGTATCAGATAAATAAAGAAAACTAAGAGAAAATTGGAGTTAAAAAAAAAAAAAAAAAAAAAAAAAACATCAACTCATTTTAAATATAATTGGACAATTGATTTTAACAACCAAAATAGCACAATTTAAAGTCGTGTCAGCACTACACAAAAAGTGAACCGTTTAGCTCCCTGTCTGAGTTGAATGAAGTTGAAACATTTAAAGCCCCCACTACACCAGATATTTAGGGTAATATCCCCAATTTGGTACTCCACGCAGGGACATTGAACCAGAGTCATCTGTTAGCATCTAATCCAGCATGTGTGTGTGCAGCTCACCATAAAACAATCTAACAATACTACTGGACAAGAAGCAGCTTGTTTCCAGAATGGCACCAATATTATCAGGAAATGGGCATGTGTTTCCTGCTTGACCAGACACACTATTGGGATCTTGACCTATTGAAGGTATAGCCATTTATTATCAACCAAAACAATAACAAAAAATATATATACCTGAAGGTCAAGTTTTTAATTTTTCAGAGACACTGCTGCGAATTTTTAATACACCTAATTTTCCCAAGAAGGGAGGGTGGAAAGAAAAAAAAAATTATATATATATAGTCTTATCTTGCCCTTGATGTATAACTTAGTATATTAAAAAAATGGAAATATTTAGTCCCATATTCACAAAGAAAACTTAGCTTAAAATTTTTATTTCCTGTGCGGGTATGTAACTATTCATTGATGTCACAAGGGGGACACCTGCAGCTAAGTCTTAATTGAAGTGATACGCTTTTCAACAAACTTCAACAATTTCTGGAGTCAGGAAGCCCTATTCTGCCGGGAAGTCCAGGAGTGGCAGCTGCACATTGATATCTAGCTAGATAGCAAAGGTAGAGGAACTGCAGAGCAGCTAATCTGAAGACCCAGCCCTTCTGAAGGAATAAGTGAAGAGTTCCCTTTGGGGAGTGCAATCATTTCTCATAACTTCAGAGCCTAGTGAAACTCATTCCTTTTTAGCTTCATCCAGCTCTGATTCAGGTAGCTAGGTAAGTACGCAATTGTTCTTTTCACACTTGGTTATAACATTTACAGCTCTTCATTAGCTATTAAATATCTAGCTCCACACCAAAAATGTTAAGCTAGGTAGAAAGTACTACCATGACAAATCAAAAAGTCTTTGATCCTCATTTTCTGTAGCTATAATTATAGCTAATTATTAAATATTTAGCTCCACACCAAAAGTAGCCACAAGATAAAAAGTATTTTGCAAATAGATATATTTTATCATAAAAAAATAAGAAAGTCTTTGATACTCTCTTCTCTCTACCTGAATCAGAGCTAGATGAAAACTGAAATGCAGTAATAATAGGATCTGAAGGTACGAATAATTATTGCACTCTCCCAAGGGACAGATTTCTTCAGTTATTCCTTCAGATTCCCTACTCCACAACTCCTTTTCAGTTACTATTGCGCTAGATGTCAATGTGCTGCTACCAATCCTGGACTTACCGGCAGAATCCTGCCTCCTACCTGGAGGAATTGTTGAAGTTCGTTAAAGAGGCGTATCACTTACATAAGATTTTTGCTGCAGCTGTCTCCCTTGTGACATCATTGAATAGTTACACCCCGACAGGAAGTAAATTTTTGAAGCTAATTTTTTTCCATGATTATTGGATTAAAAATTTCTAAATTTTTAAATACCAAGTTATGTAAAAAGGACAAAATAAGTCAATAATATATATATTTTCTTCTTCTTCTTCTTCTTCTTCTTCTTCTTCTTTTCTTTCTTTCTTTTCTTCTTCCTTCAGTTCAGTTACCTTTTAAGCTATGGATATCCACGCCTAAAGCAGTGGGCCATGGTTTCTTAATTGCTCCCAAACTGCTAATTAGTGGATTGGTTTGGTAAGGATTCTAACCACTGAGCCAATTTTACAGTGACCAAATCCAAATTATAGAGTGAGCAGTTAAACCATGTTACTTAGTTCACTATTGAAGCCAGGTCCTTCCGTGACTTCGGCTCTAGTCGATTTAACTGCCAAGTCTACTTAAGCCGCTTCATCGATTGCAGTTCAGACGAATCCAAACATTTTTTGAAGGACTTAAGTTCTTTGAGAAGTACAGTGCACACTGGCCTTAATGCACTAAATAGCAGCTTAAAAGTACATATAATTAAGGGGAGGGAATGAACTGGGGCTATGGTTAGAGTTATTTTATTAATTAATTTGTTAATTTTATATATTATTGGTTATTAAAAATGAGCTGATTCATATTACAAATTTACCAGCAGAAAGATAATTAATTTTTGTATATAATCAACATCCAAATAGAACAGTGGTGAAGCACTCAGTTGGAAAGAGACAACTAAAACTAAGTCAGCAATGGTTGCAAGACTCCAAAGCAAACAGATATAAATCACCTCCTAATAAAATTTTAAGTCCTAATAAATTGTGGCAGCTGCAGATCAATTGGGTGTTTTTTTCTGCATGGAAATTAATTTTTTTCCTACCATGGACTACACTTTTGATAAATTTTTCCCAGCACCCAAAGATAACGAATGTAAAATTTCTTTAAAATTTATTCAGCCATTGCAAAGCCTTCTAACTTAACAACAGCTGTCTCTGCACTAAGACCTCTGGCAAATAATTACTATAATATTTATTAAAGCATAGTGTTGTAAACAAGGTGAAATAGTTGTTAAGAACACTTAAGATGAGATTAAAAAAAAAAGAAGAAAAAAATGTGATAAAATTTACAACTTTTGGGTCTTCATACACTAAAATCACTAGTAATCACAAGTTACAGCAAACTTTTGGGTTTTCATACAGTAAAAGCACTTAAAATCCATCTTGAGCAAACTTATGGATGCATGCTCCCCCCCCCCCCCCACCATTCCAAGTGTTCCTAAACCTGTGTGACATTTAAAAATTGGTCAACTGCTTCATATACATAAGATAGATAGGTGACTGAGCCAATGAAACAAGAGTCTAGGGAAGGGGACACCAAATTGGTATATTCATAACAGGAAGGAGAGAGAAGACAAACTTTAATAAAGGTATTATCTACTAACCATGATTCTTCACCAAACAAATCCCTTGTTCTTCCAGGTGGCACCCTGTCAGTTCCCTGATTACCAGAGTTGTTATCAGGTACTGGCTCCTCCACTGGACCTCCCTCATCCTGCTCAGTACCACTGGAGCTCCCATCTGATTATAAATGCTCTTTACATTCATCACTTCACACATGATTACCTTACCTTCACTTTCGCTTTCACTGGAGGAAGATTGACTTGGCTGCTCAGGCCGAAGAGCAAGTAAATATTCGAAATTGTGCACACCAATGGCAAACGGAAAACTGGAAAATACCATACCTGCTGTGGAAGCACCCCAGGCTGTAGTTCCTCCTCACTGCTACTTTCCTCCGAAGAATCGCTGCTACTGCTCTCCTCCCCCCAAAGCCTCGAGCCAGCCATTTCTCTGCGGTGAGATTAGCAAAAATGCGGCACGCAGGCGCAGTCTTTATCGCCACATTTATTCATTAAATATTAGCGTTTCCACCAATTTTTGTATTACTTTACCACAGATTTTGTTTTTTGACACCAGTTAGTTTGCGGGTGACCTGAGATTTACTTTCTCCAGGATTTCTTCCCTTCTTTGTGACTAAAATGAAAGCGGTTGCAATCTGGATATTCTGTTTGTTGGCCATTGTTGCCGGCCAGCAGGAGCAGGGGTAAAGTCGCTGTAATCGTAAAAGTTTGTTGCGGTGGTTAGCTAATTTATTCCATTGAGGTAGCTGAGCTTGCTGATCAAGTGAAAGCTCAGGCGGACCAATTTTTTTCTTTCCCCCCCCCCCCCCCCTTGTTTTTTTATCTTCGTTTTTAAAATTTGAAATTGCTAGAGTATTAAAACATGGTATTCAATGGGGATTTTTTTTTTTTTTTTTTTTTTTTAATTTTTAATGTTAATTCTCTCTGCACTTTATTGCAGCCCTACCATAGAAACGAACAATGGAAACCTCAAGATTGCTAGTCCAGGAGATGTTGTGTTCCAGGCAGGGGAGGGTTCACAGATTCAGTTCATGAGTTCAGATGGTGAGGAGATGCTGGTTGGACAGAAAGGGGACAAGGTGAGGAAACTGAGCCATGACCACAGCACAGAAACTGCATGTTAGCAGGTGGTTTGCAGCTGATTGCCTTTAATTGTCTGATAGCCCTGATCTACTAATAGATGAGCAAAGCACACAATATTGTCTTAACAAATTTTGATTTGATTAGCAAAAGAGCATCTGCAGAGTTTCGGAGTTCCTGGTGATGTTACTTGTGTGTGTGGTGTGTGTGTGTGTGTGTGTGTGTGTGTGTGTGTGTGTGTGTGTGTGTGAGTGTTTAACTTAATTACAGCTTTCTTGTAGGTGCTAGAAAACAACTGATATTTTGATATACATTTGACGTAGAATAATATTTTCAGGAAACCAACCAATTCCTTTTCAAAAAATTATATGAAAGTTAGATTGATGGTTGTACAACTGAGATTAAAAAAAATTTTTCCATTCCAACGGTAAAGCAGACAGGCAAGAGTCTGGCAGCAGGCAGGCAGGGAGTTAGTGAAAACAGTGAATTATATGAATGAAGTGTAATCTAACTCTTCTCAATTCAATACAATATTCTGAATCAGTTGCATTGTGTTTATTTCCAGAATTCTAGTGTGATATTATGAATCAACTGTAAGGTTGAGTTTTTAACTAAAAAATTCCCCCCCCCCCCCCCCCAACCCCTTCTCCCAATGGCCATTATGTATGATATATATGACATAAGACACGCTATTTCTGGTTAATTGTCTTTCTATTTCATACAGTCGCATGTTCATTCTTCCAGTATTGCTACAGTGCTCCTGTAGTTTTACTAGCTGCCATGTTTCTTCTCTCCCCCTCTCTCTCTTAGTCTTAAAGAAATGTGCCTGTAGGACTAATCCTGCTCCTTGCAAATTACTTTCTTTTTAAGGTGACCTCTGCCCTTGAGGTTACAACTCCACTCAGAGCAGAAAAGCATCCAGAAACCCTATTAACAGTGTGCCCTAGTAACAATGTTCCCTAGTAACAGTGTTCCCTAGTAACAGTGTGCCCTAGTAACAGTGTGCCCTAGTAACAGTGTGCCCTAGTAACAGTGTGCCCTAGTAACAGTGTGCCCTAGTAACAGTGTGCCCTAGTAACAGTGTGCCCTAGTAACAGTGTGCCCTAGTAACAGTGTGCCCTAGTAACGATGTTGATGACTGAGGCCAGCTTATTATAACTACAAAAGAACATGAACGTTTAACTTATGATGGAGAAAATAGCAACAAAAACAGCTTGAAGGTGTTTTGGCCAAATTTTAGTTCCCCCTTCCTAATAATCAATTATTATCACACATTACATCTTAAGATAGTTCATAATATCATTTTATTGTTCAATAATAAGATTTTTTTGGTTGTAGTTTTTGTAATTCTCGCAGTTTTTTTTTGGTTTTTTTTTTCATTCCGATTGTACACAACAGCATTTATGGAATTGGTTTTCTATAAAATCACTTCAAAGCCAGGAAGTTTTGTGTAATAATAGTATATTAGTAAATTTCAGAGTAGGATTGTATTTTTTATGCCATAATAAAAAGGCAATGTTTTTTTTACTGTCTGGACAGTATTCCTCACTTTAGAGCTTCCATCATTCGACCACACACCAAAACAGTTCGTTTCCTTCTGACAGCCTCTGATCTCATTGCCTGTGGTTATAACCAGTGGAGTCGTTTGGAGCCCTGGCTGAGAGTATTCCGATGCAAGTTATGGTGTGTTAAATATGCAAGCAAGCTCCTGCCACAAACCAATATGACTTGCATTGCTTGCATTTTTCAAGAAAGTAAACAGACTGAAAGAGGATATATTAAAAATGCAAGCAAGCCCCTGCATTGCTTGCATTTTTAAGAAAACTAGACAGACCGAAAGAGGATGCAGTAATGAAATTACACATCAAACCTTTAAACAATTTAATACCTATAGGCCTGTCCACACTGCACACTAGAACTGGTTTCACCCTTGTCTGGAACAGGTTCCACGCGCCCGCACTACACCCAGTTACTTCCCAAAGAGTTTCCACCTGGTTCCACCTGAAACCAGATTTCAAAGAGCTCAAATTTATTCAACATTCCTGTGGCTTTATTGTTGATGTGCGCCATTAGGAGTTTAGAAACTAATAGCTCTCTCCCTCCTGTCTCTTCCATTTGTTCGGGACATTGCAGAGGGGGAAAAAACGGAACAAAGTAGCACACAAGAAAATAAAATATCCAATTTCTATAGGAAGTAGAGGAAAACCAATTAATCAGCCAATTATTCAGCCCATGCAAGTAATGTGGAGCAGGTTCAGCACTATGCCCGTGTAGATGAAAGAAAATGTTCTGAATCGGGTGTTGCTGGAGAGAGGGACAAATCCATTTGTAGTGTGAACAGGCCTTAAGTTTCAAATTTAATTATCAATGAGCCTATTATACAAGACATGAAGGAGGAATTGAAGTCACTGTGATAATTAGAAACTCTCCACTTTCTACTTATTTGAGAAACTGGAATAATACTATTCATAATCTTTTCTAATATAATTAGGAAATGACCCACCACCTAGATATTAGGATCAAGAGAGGAGACAATTTCTTGACAAGCTATGCAGTGTTGCTGTAAGGGATGAAATGTCCATCAACATGTTGCCAGGAGATGTGTTTGGTAGATTCAACCTCTGAGGTAGATTTAGTTGAGTGCTCTCACCATCATTCACCAAGATGATCAACATGGTACTAGATTGAATACCAAATCCTTACCATTTCAATTTTTTTTTTTTTTTTTGCCACTTCAATTAAATTTTTAGCTTGAATTTGTAAAGGGTAACTGATCTGTTCAGTGCATGATGCATAACTTCACATGTTTTTGCAGCTGTGCATGTCTGATGTGCTCACGTGACTATTAGTTCATGTGATCTTGTCTCCTTTCACCAAGCTGTATAAGCCACAGTACTGAGTTCCTTCTACAAGAATTTGATTTTTCTATACCAGTATGGGAGGAATAATGAGTGTGCATTCCTATCAAATTCTAGTGACAGAGACTAGTTATGAAATTTTTCTTCTTGTTCACTTCATTCACTGGTGTTTTGGATTGTGAGAGTAGAGGTCTCGATGATGCCTCACACATCGAAACCATTACTCTCACAACATATTGTCAAATTGGTAGCCTACATATTTGAAGGCCACCAATTGTGTCAGTAATCTACAACTGCCTCAATGGCACAGCCGGTGTTTCACTGTAGAAGATGAAAAAAAGCTGGCTTCTATTGTTTTAGTATCGACTGTGATAGTGTAGTCCCATGGCTGAAGTTGATTTCGAGGATCAAATAACTGAAGAGCACTCCCTGGCTGAAATAAAAAAAAAAAAAAAAAAAAAAGACATTGCAAAAACTAATACACCAAAAAACACAAGCAACCAAAAGGTAAAGAAAATAGAAGATACTTGACCCAATACAGAGTGCCATGAATGATAAAGGGAAGGGGGGGGAAAGCCAAAAACAACAACAAACAAACAGACAACAAACAGTAGAGTTTCTAAAAAGCATTTGTAAGTGGAAAGGTGTAATACTTTTCTAGGCTTAGGATACGGCTTGCCAAGTGTTAGGTTCCCCCCCCCCCCCCCCTTTAATTTTTTGGGGTGAATTCTTGATTTTTGATATTTTATTGATATTAGCTATTAGTATCATACTATCTAGCTACCTACGTGTTTTTCATTATATTTTTTAATTTAAATTATTATTTTTATTAAATTTTTTTTTTCTTTCTTAATTTATTATATATTATTTTTAAAATCCTCTACATTTCGTTTTCAGCCACTAATTTCTTCTTTTTTTGGCTTTAGCTCTTTTTCCTACCTAGGGAAACATATAATTAGGAATTGTGTGTGTGCTTTTTGTGTGAGTATCACCTGTTCCTACTTACCATTTTGAAAATTTAGCAGCTATGAATTTATTGCTTAGTCTGGTTAAAATTCGTTCACCCCAAATTCCACTTAGAGTAGCCCTAGTACCCTTCAGATTTGTGAAAGATACTAGGACATGCTACGACTATATTTAATGTAATAGTGCTTCAAACTTAGCCTTGGCCTACCCTAGTACCCTAGGGATGCATGATAGTTAGTCCAGTCTGATCTGTTCAGACTCCTTTTTTAGCATTTATTCTCCATTATTTTATTATATTTTATTTATTCAATATTTCCAACAGTGCATTGTTTGACGAATGCATTTTATTTATCAAGTTCTGAAAAAATGACAAGGACAAGTTGAGATATAATGGGTTAACAAGTAAGCAGACTGAGACAGTTACCATCAAAACTTCTTCTTTTTTTTTTAGCCAATGAAACAAAAAATTTAAGTGAAACAACTAGTTGGCAACAATTCAAGGGAACTAAACAATACATTTAGGCTTCCATTTTTTTGCTGGCTGTTTAAAGCATGAATTAGAGAGAACAGTAGTGGTTGAGCATCCCAGTGCTTAAATACAATGTGTATGTTTGCTACACAATTTTATTTGATAAAATAAAAACACGAAAGTTTATTAGAATAGATTAGGACAATGTAGCACTACCATCGCAAATATAGTAACTAGCTAACTGAAACAATGTTGGGTAGAGTATCCTAACTGTATAATTTCCCTTACTTGTGGAATGCTGCACCTGTTCTCTCTCAGCCAGTGTCCTTTCACAGCAAAATCATCCCTTATGAAGAATTAGGAAAGGACAGATACAACAGCTGCAATTAGGGCATGAGCATGTGCATTGTAAGGAGAGGAAAGATTTGATGGAACTTGTACAACAATGCATCTAACAAAATATATTAACCAAAAAAGAAAGAAAACAAAGTATTCAAAGTATAAGTTCACTGAAATGATTTTTCAGCCTCATACGGCCAAGCAAGGCCTGAATTTTTTTGGCAGTGTTGAGTCAATAAATTCTAGTAGTCTGTGCACATAGGTAGCATGCAACAAAAATTGTATTATGACTTTTTTGGGTTTAACATTCATCCAGATAAGCTAGGGTTTCTGATTGTTATATTTATCATTAGTACTCTCAATTTGGACCTTTCAGTGCTAGTTTGCTGATGGGATTAATTAGAAACAATATCAGTCAATGAGAAAGGTCTTTTTTTTGCTGACAGTATGGCTTGAAGGATCAATTTTTCTTCCCAGCCATTTTTGTTTTGTTTATTGTTATCTTATATCATGTCTAATTGGAATGAGTTGCACCGTTAATATCACTTTCAGAATTATTTCTTTGATGCAAAATGTTTAATGTCTGCTAAAAACATAGTGCAAGGTTCACTGCGTTCGTAACAAATTTCTACATATTTTTTTAAAATTATCTCCCCGTTGTAAAAGTTGGGCTTGAAGGTGATTCTGCAGATTATGGACATAAAAAGTGAACATTTTCTAATTAGTTTTAACTTCTCTACATATAAAGAAGCTTTTTTTTAAGAGTGCATAACATTTTTCTTTCTTAATGATCATTTAGTGACTGGTTCATTTGATTAGATTAGCCAATTACCACATTACAAAGACTCCACAATGTCTTTCAAGCTGCAAGGAGTGGAGGCTTCATCAGTGACACCATTCTAATTGGCACATACTAGAGGAAAGAAGGCTCTTTTTACCATCGTCGTGATCTATATTACAGGAGGAGATACGATTCACAGAGATTGGACTTGATCCAGATTGTATCCATACACACTCAATTATGAACTAATGTAGTTCTCCTTCGGTCAGACCAACCCAGACTCTGTGTGTCAGGCAGTGTGATGCTGTGCTTTGTGAACACAGTAGTCATGGTTCTGGGGACAGCGTGGTAGGAATCAAAGTAGAATGAAAACGTTCAGTGATAAAAGGCATTCCTACAAGTTATATTAAGTTTGTATTTTTATAAAGTACTCTCACTTGCTCAGCTAAGGCTCAGTGCAGACATTTGCTTTGCACTTTCCCAGAGCCAAGAAGCCAAGCAAAGCTCCACACCATCCAAGAAAATTAACTTCTAGAGAACCAATTCTATGACTACTGTTGGGGGAACCAGTGGAGCTGTTTGTTCTGCGACTTACCACTGTTAGGTCTGGTTGATTACAGACTATTCATTCAAGACCTTTAGAGGAAGCCAAGGTGGGCAGGCCATAGGAGCGTCTCACACGACATCACTGTCCATTAACTGGACTACCACTGTCTATTTAAATGATGTAATTCATAGTGTTTCTTACCAATCACTACACTAAACTCCACCTACAGCATAAGATGACGTTATCTAATTATTCTCTCTATTTATAATCACAATCTGCAGAAAAATAATTAATGTTGAGATTTGTATCGGAAAATACATTAATTAAAAGAAATATAATTTTTTTTAAATGGTGCAGAACATGAAATAAATTTGCATGTAACAGGAAAGAATTTTGTTTGTTGAGCTGAAAGTAGACAGGATTGAATGAAGCCATTGTTGAACCTTCCCCCTCCATCCCTAAACTCGAATGATAAATGAATATTGCTAGGCAACTCTTCAGGTCAGTGGTGAATATGCTTTGTCTGCAAATATACTAGACTGGTAGAATCCAATAATCTAAATAAAGTGTTTGTTTGTTTTTTTAATTATTGCTCTATATGTTTAGATTACTAAGTAACAATCAATGTTGTGACTTGAACTAAAAAGCATGCACCATAGCAATTGGGAGAAACATCACTCAGACAAAACCAACTCAATGCGTTACATGCATCACAAGAGAAAACGTGTTCTAATATATTGATTTTTTTTTTAATTTGAGGAACACCACTTGATAGATAATTCTTTTGTTAGACTGGGCTAGAAAGTGATGCACATTTTATATGAAGCTAGAGGGTATACCTGGCATTGCTGGGGCACAACATAAAACATGATTGAAACCTGTCAGGCACTATTTCTAAACTTTGTGGTTTCAGTTGAATAACAGCAGCTCATAAGTAGGCATGCAACCAGCATTAGACCTGTTTAAATGCAGCGTTTCGGGTCCTCATATGCATCTACATTACCTAATCCAATAGCAACATGAAATATAATTGAAGACACTCAGAATACCATTTCTAGACCATGTGGTTCCACATCCAATGGATTGTTGTATGAATGCACATCCAGTCAGAAATTCTCTGTGTTTCTGGTGTCCCACGCAAGCTCCTTGATCATGGGGCACTTAGACTCCAGTTCTCCCTTAGATGAAAAATCTTATGGTGATAATGGTGGACAGGACACAGATATCCTCTCTTCAGGTGTAGTTTGCAAGAACAGTGGCAATTGGAATGGAGCTGTCCTGGTAAGGAACTTGATTTTTTCTGCAGCCTTAGGAATATTATCCTCAGGAACTTTAAGGATTTCCATTCAATCCTCTCTTCTTCTGCATGGGAAGCTGTCTCTGATTCAACTTTAGTTGAAATCTGTGACTCCTGAAAATTTACTACTTTTTTTATAGCAGTGACAATTGCCTAATCAAACTTATTTCTTCCCAATTTGTTTCCAAAAATCATTACTTATGGGAAAATTTTACTTCTAGCAACACTGCTCAAGAGTTCTCCACATCCTCCAGAGATCAGCCTTCTTTAAATATGAATGGCTTCCCTCCAATAGAGATGGCTATATAACACAATAGTTAATAATTCAATGATCACTTACCTAATTTCAATTACATGTGTGTGCAAATATGCTTCCTTCTACTCAGGCCAGTAATCTAAATGTAGCAAATCAACTGAATCAATAACAAATCTACTCAATTAATAACAAATCTACTTCAGTTATAATCTACAAATGTCAATCTATTCAGGTCCCTAATCTATTCGTAACAAAGAAATTCTGTGTTTGCATGTCTGAATGTTTTCAGTTTAACATACCAATTTTCAAATGATATTTCTAGCATGACAGAATTTGAAGGTAAAAAAAAAAAAAAAAAAAAAAAAAAAAAAAAAAAAAAAAAAAAAAGAGGAAGGAAATAAGGAAAAACAGGTTGGGGGGGGGGGAGAAAAAATGAAGGAAGAAAAGGAAGGGAAAAAAGGTGATAAAAGTAAAGGGGAAAAAATTAACCTAGTCCACTTTTGAACCACTGATTTTTCAGCTTGAAAGACCTGTGCTTTAACCACTGCCCACAATTTTTTAAGACTTTTCTAAATAGAAAATTTGAATTCCATTTTTCCCCACCAGGGGGCCACATTCAGAATTCATTGGGATAAGAAACCTTGCCAGGTACCCAAGGATCATGCCTGCAAAATTTTATCAAAATCCATTCAACTGTTTGGCTGTGATGCTTGGACATACGTGCATGCATACATACATACGTGCATGCATGCATACATACATACATACATACATACATACATACATACATACATACATACATACATACATACATACATACATACATACATACATACATACATACATACATACATACATACATACATACATACATACAAATACATGCAACATACATACATGCAACATACATACAACATACATACAGACTCTCATTTGGTGGTCCACACTTAAAGCAAGTTTAGCTTATGAACTCCATCGCTCCGTCTCTTGTTTTTGTTTCACTATCTCGATGAGTAATAAAAACGGAGCCTGTCAATGTACGTCAGGCATAACCATGTCTTATGATTGAGGGATTGATACATTACTACTTCATTTAGTTAATATAAGTATGGTTAATGAAGCACTTTGGTCTATAGCTAATCTGGCATTAATCAAGTTAGGACAATCTTATCTGCAAATTAATCTTGGAATCTGAATCTGAAGCTATGTTATGTAACTTATTTGTCTATAATATTGATGAAAATCCTGAATAATCTAATTTGAGGAGTTATGTAGATGGCATAGAGTTCTGTGTAGCAGAAGAGGTATACAGTGTCAGAAGAAACCGGTATTTGATGGAAGGAGAGTTGAGATAGAAATGGACTCCCTACAAATAGTCACTAACTTCTAACAGAGTAGGCAATAAGCCACTCAAAATGGGTGAGGGGAAACTTCATTCTTCAGGAAAGTTTCTGGTTTGTCTGGCTTTGAAAGTATAAAAATATCACAACCAGGGAAGTGTCCAACATTAAAGGTTATGGCTAAAATGCTTAGCATATTACATTTGAGAAGTATTCCCGAAGTGTATAAAATGAAGCTGGTGTAGTTTAAGAGACATCTATCTCAGTGAGCAAACAGGAAAGCTGTGAGATGTGGTCAATGTCGAAGGGATTCATGTACTCTAAGGACAAGTCCTCTTCAATCAACAGTACACATTTCTTAAAAAAACATTTACCATGAAGGTACTAATACAAAAACCACCAAACCCCTTTGTGTGAGAAGTGTTCATTATATTGAATTAGTGCCTATATTGTTTATGGGCAGCTGCTGTAGTAATGTACACTTCATGTGGTGTGAATATTTCTTCTTATTAATTTCTGTGGCGTCAGAAACATGAGTACAGATTTATGGTGCCTAGTATGGTTCGCTGGGTAAGAAGATATGCTGATGCAGTATGTAGATATGGCACATGCTAGTTGTCATGGCTAATCATGGAATGGTAACTTATTGTAAGAGAAAGGAGCGGTTTTTTTTTTGTTTCTATGTCATGGGGATGGTTTCTGTTGAAGACTGACATGCTTTCAGTCTCACATGATTGGCTGGTTGCATTGTGGTAGAAATCTTCTTTCTCATGATGTGTGTTCCCTCATCTGTCCTATCTTGGTGTGGAAGGAATGGTTAGTTGACTGTAGCTTGCTGTACGTGGTCAACCATTCAGTTACTCTCCAGAGGGTAATGTGAGGACATACCAAGTAAAGGAACAGCTGCTGCGCATGTGAAAAGGAAATGAGAACATGCTCATTAAAGTGATGTATATCCTTATAGAGACATGGCTAAATTAGGTCTGCATACTTTATAGCAGAGTACACAAGCCATATCACCATTGGTGAGAAAATTTCAAATGTAGTGGCAAAAAAAAATTTTTTTTAATACAGTCTAGATGGATATTAACTTTTATTCCTTCTAAATATTCGTCCACTCTTTATTGTGAGTCCATCCCCTCTTTCATGATAGATAGTTGTTAAGGTATTTGTATGTTTTAAAATTATTTATGTATATATTTTTAATTTAACATTTATGAACTCAATACAGCTGTAAACTAGTGTTCATACCTTTCCCCCTTTCAATTTCCAATAATTCCTGTGAAGAACTGTAATAATGTGACTGTGCATAGTTATTGGTACTTATGATTAATTGTAACATGAACTATGAATTGTTGTGGTATTTGTGGAAACCCTTTGTTATGGTTTTCTTTGTTCGTTGTTATCATGTCATATATACCAGTGTCTGTATGCATGCTTTTATTCCTTCAATACCAACTTCGTGATTGAAGCTACTCTGCTTATGATATTTGAATTGTTATTGCTTGATTGGGTTAACCAAGACTGTGGCACTTTCAGTTATCACAAGAACATTAACAGAACATAGCAGAACAGCTGTACTATTTTCTCCAGTCTTGAATATATAAACTGTTCTAGCATTTTCTATCGACATTGAGAGAAATTAATTATCAATGTCCAGCCAATGCTGGTCCTAATAAAAGCTAATTGCTCATTTGCTGGTTAGGTAAAGGAGGACAGCTCAGGTTGTTTAATGACATTTCAAATCAGACAGAATAAAATAGCACATACGAAAATGAAATATCCATTTCCTATACCAGGTGCAGCAAAAACAACAATTATTCATCTCAGGAAGATAATGTGGATAGGATTTTGCATTATGCCATGCTGGAGGAAAGAAACTGGTTGAAACCTGGTATTGCTGGAGAGAGGTAAATACCAGCTTGTAGTGTTGACAGGCTTTTAGCCTCAATGGAAGGTATGCAGGGGTTACAGATTTTTAGCTCCTTGTATATATAAGTTTATCTTAAAAGAACAGTAGGAGGAAGTGAATTTCAGTTCTTTGATTTGTCTAGAGTGAGTTGGGAGTTCTATGGTCCATAGTTTAGGATGCAACCATCACTGCTGCACTATACTTAAGCTTAGGGAGTGGCTTGTGGCTGCTGTTACTGCTAGTAGGACCTCTGCAACCATTGACCACCTAAGACATTCACCACTAAACAGCTATAGTTTCGCTAGCAGCTGTTATAGCCACTTGTGTTGAGGTTTGTGCAAAGATTAAAGATGCAGTTGGTGGGGTGGTGGTGGTGGTAGGTAATATTCATTATGAGGTCTGTATGGAGTGTGTACACTTAACCTGTTATGTATCCTTCTTGTATGAATGTACCAAAATTTAAATTTTGTTTTTTTGTTGTTGTTATTGTTGTCTGTAGGGTGATATGGGTGACCAGGGACAACCAGGTAAGGAAAGATGCAAGTGTGTGATTGGCATGTTTAGTATATTGTGTTGATAATAATTTCATAAATGAGTATACAGCTGCACCTACACTGCCCTAATTAGTTTATACAGAGCCCATCTGAACAGCTTTGCAAACATGATAAACTTATGATGGATGGTGTCAGCAGCTACATTGTAATATATGGTACTTCTGGCCATAAGTGTAAAAACCACTCAAAATGATTTCACACCTTATCTAATAAAGTAAGTTGTTAAGTACTTTAATTAAATTAATAAAATGGTCCTAGCCAATTAATAGGATATCTAGATGGTGAATCAAAGATTTCTGACTGCAGTAAATTTATTTTCTGGTACAATATCAATTCTTGGTTATATTAAAATATGACTAATTAGATTAATACTTCACCATGGGAAGAACATTGACTCTCGCAAACTGGAGGTTGGAATAGTAATACAAATATGTATATTGTACCTCCACCAACATGTGCTGAAACTCTTTCAAATTAGGATGAAAATTTGGTGGGGGGGGGGGGGGGGGGGGGGGGGGAGAGAAATATATCTGCTGGTTATATATTGCACCAGTTGAAACCCAATCAAGGTACTTATGAGTTGCACTTTGGATGTTACCATGGAAACCTGGAGTAACATTAACTAGTATAGACTTTTCAGTAACTTTTATAATGCTTTTATTTCTTTTTGTACTTCTTTAGCTGTGGTATAGCTGTATGCAACTCTGACATCCCTCCCACCTCAGGCAGGACTTCAGCCAGGACTTCAGCCAGGACTTCAGCCCTCACCATCTAGTCTCCCGATCACTTGCAGTCATATCTGCTCAACACAAGCATGTATTCAAATTCTTTGACAGCGAATTTTGTTTTTTGTTTTAAATTTTTTAATATATAGTTAGTGAAAATTGAGTCTGCAGATGCAGCATCCATGCTTGCTCCAGTTGATAACACACCAAAATTACTGATTTTTAAAAATCTTTTGTTTTGTACCCGCCCCCTTCTTCCTCCTATTTTAAGGCTAAATTTTGCAGTAAAAATTCAAACATAACATCATTGCTTTAGCTGTTGCACTTCAATTTTTTAAAATTTATTATTTTTTTTAATTTTATTTATTTATTTATAATTTCTTTAATGTAACATTTTTC
Organism: Lycopodina hypogea; assembly: GCA_963969325.1. Lineage (NCBI taxonomy): Eukaryota > Metazoa > Porifera > Demospongiae > Poecilosclerida > Cladorhizidae > Lycopodina > Lycopodina hypogea. The sequence continues at coordinate 2,658,032 of OZ017793.1, read as the reverse complement.
AATATAATTATTAGTCAGGTTTTTTTGAATCCAGCTCTGCTAGTTTGGCCTTGCAGATATTCTCACTGATTTGGTCTTCTTCTGTGGAGTAACCCACCCAGTAGCTGTACAGGCTGTGGAGGATATGTGGAGGACATCAATTCACCCACTGCAACTGGTTTATAAGATACATAAAATAGTGATGTGAAGTTCTGCACACTAATTTGTTCCTTTTCTGACTTGCCCTGATCTGGTGTGTGCACTTTACAACTGTGATTAGAATATAATTTGTTAATGAGTTTATACAGAAGTACAACCAGAACTACTGTACTGGGATTTAAATTAGCCTCAAATGACCTCTGTTGTTGTTGATTCAACCTCACACAAGCCGTGTTCATCCCAATGCTGTGTGACTCCAACTAGGATATTGTTTTTTCTTGGAAAGATACCACTACAAATTCAATATTAAAAAAAAAAAGGTTCTAAAAAAAAGGAGAAAGGAAAATTAAATTTCCATGGCTTGAACATGAAGACCAGTAAGGTCATTTTTGCAATAGTTGCAGGAAGATGTGAGGGGCACTTACAGAAGTCCACTAGTTTAGGTTACAAAACCTTTCAACAAATGGAGGAAGTCTGTAGAAAATATTCTTGAACTTTCAAGGGATTAATGGATATTTTCAATCATTCAAAGTTCAGATTTCTTCTGCTAGTTCAACACAAGGGCGCTCTGTCGAACAACTGTGGCAGTGAGTTAGTGAAACAGAGGTTGAAGAGCAGGACAGCTATTATGTCACTCATCCATTGTACTGGCCTTCCTTGGTCAGCATCATATCCCTTGTACCACTCCTTTTAGTGACCTGGTTGATTTAGTAATTAGTTGTGGAGGTGAAGGATTGGGGTTATTTGTTGAAAGAGTAGGAATTAATGCCACGAAGCTATGCATTCAAATTTGCTTTGGTTGTACTTGATGAAGTAATCTGTCAGTGGGTTCATTAAATAGTGACTTCTCAAATGCCTTCATCAAGTACAGAATTTCATCTTGTTGACAGGTGAGTGTACAAATGTTTGTACATTACAAGGGTTGTCTATATTCTGCCATAGTCCAGCTGTTAAAGGGTTGGACCCGGAAATAATTGGTATAGTAGTAAATTTGGTATCAAAAGAAGCGGAATTTTTTGTACAACATATCCAAAATTCACCCGAAACTGCTTTGGGGAAAGTTTGTTATACACGATTGAATATTTAATTTACTATTTAACATAAACCACACCCACAACGACCAAACTACAACACCCAAGTGTGACTAAATTTGAAGAAATGATGTTTTGCTGATATAAAGTTAGCTCATAGAGTGGTAAAAGTGCATGGTAAAGGTTTTATAATGTATTTTCGCCTTCCAAGTCAAAATTTTCTTCTTCTGGTGCAAGAATAATGTCCTCGGCATTGCTACAATTTTCTCCTCGGCAGTCCCCACAAGCAGTTACACATTTGAGACCATTTTTGCGGCAAGAGCATGCATTGGTTCCACAAGAATTTCTAGAAGAAAGCTTGCACTTGCAGCACACAAACTTCAGTAGATTTTCTGGTGCAGCAGCCATGTCTGTCATGACTGGAATTAGTGTAGTACCATCAAGCTTCCAACCCCACTGCTCAGGGTCTAATTGCAAGTCTTCATGTGTGAGCTTCTTCCAGAGAATTAACTGTAAATGAACCCTCAAACTATGAAAATGTGCTGCCCTTTCTGTAGGTGATAGCTTCTGTGGGTCAATTGCTTCATTTGATGAAACCATCTCCATGAATTTCATATACCGTAAGAAGTTCAGGGAATCTTCTTGCTTGCCGCCAAACAGAATAACAAATAAACGGACACCAGCTTTGCCAATTTCTTCTGCTGTCAAACAAGGATCACCCATCAAGAGTGATATTTGCTGCACCTCTTCAGATGCCTTGATCTTCTTCACGAGGTTTGTTTTTCCCTGCCCGAAAGTTGCAGAGGTGGTGTCACAGCCACTCCATGCATGCATGAACAGAAGGTGAGATGTCAATGTTCCAGCTTTAGTAATCAAATCACATATTCTCCACACTTGCAAGCCTTTCTTCTGCGATTTCTTTGGCTCAGACAGGAAATACACATCTGCCATGCTTTCTGTCCAATGGTACATTAGAAGAATGAGCACATCTGTGTCATCAGCAACCACAGTGACCTCTTTCCCTTCCATAGCCATTTGAAGGGCACAAGCAACAATCATAGTATCTGCATCTCCAGTAGAATTGTGAACTTTCTGACCATCAGATTCTAAGTAGTAACTTAGTAGTGAGATAAACTGGGCTTTGTTTCCTTCATTCGAAAGAAAGGTCTCCTGATGTACGTGAGCTTCCATGGATTCTGCTAGTTGAATGTCTGCACATGCTTTCCTGACTCTTCTCTCATGCTTGTGGTCTTTAATCGATGGACCTTGCTTGTAGCCATCAAAAGCAATAAAACAGTTGCCATACTTTACACGTACATAGCTCACGTATTGCTTCACTATATCTTGGTACGTTCCTTTCTTTGCCCATTTCACCTTATGAATAAGAGCACCACCATCAAGAACATACTTTGCTCGCAAACTCAGTGCAGATGGTTCCACACCATTTTTTAGGCCCCTTGCTAGTTGTGCTTTGTCAGTTTTTCGCAAGCCATTGTCCTTGAAGAGAGAAGTTGGGATTGTTGTAAGCTCATAGTTGAAAAATGGAACCATGTCTTCCTCTCTCTGTACAATAGCAATCAGTCTTGAGAACAGTTGGGTTGGGTTAACATGAACTTTCTTTTTGTCAAGTTCTATTCCAGGATGTAGATGGTCCAGAGATCGAACTTGGTCACTTCTCTTAATTGAAGCATCTATAGCACTCACCTTGTCCAGCTGCTTGTGAATTTTTGCCCCAACCGGTTCTGTCTGATCACAGTTCCCACCACCATCATCTGCAGCAGTTAACCCAGATGACAAAGAGCACAATTTTGGTTGATTCAGATTAAATGGTTCATATTGATTGAACCATTCTTGAATCTTCCTCAGGTCTTCATAATCACGCTTGCTTCTTGACGTTCCCAACTCAATATGCTGTTCAGATGTTCTGTGTTTTAAATTTGTGGTTGTTGTCATAGCATCATGGACCCCAGCACACTTGTGCATGCTATAAATCCACTGCAGACGGACAGTTTCTGTTACCCCTCTTCCTCTTGTTAGCCCTCCACGGCTCTTGATTGATCGCATTATGACTTGTTCAATGATGAGGTCAGTCCATAATCCAGCCCAGTGCCTGCTGCTTCTGCGGACAGTATGAAACCCCTCTTCGGTAAAACAGTGATATAACCATGGATGATCAGTTGGCAGCTCCCGCATCAGCTGTAAATATAGTCTAGAACTCTTTACATAGTGTATGTGGCCAGTTGCAGCAAACAAATTCAACATCTTTTCGACTGCTATAAGATGTAGGTTCCAATTCCCTGTCCTTTCAGCTCGAATGAATAGCTTCAAAGTTTCCACATACTCATTATACTGCAACCATAGCTTAGCTGTTCGTGATTTTTCAGCAAGTAATGCTTTATACTTGAGTAAGTACTCCTCCAACTTGATCAGTTCCTTCGATTCAGCGATATCAGAAACTGGTACGGATTTGTCTTGAATTCCTTCATACAGATCATGGATTTTCTGTATCTCACCAGCATCTAGCTTGTGCTCTGAAGAAATACTTGTGCCTATCTCTGGTGTTGGATTTTCATCAGAGGTTCCATGGTTTTCTTCAGTGTGTTCCACCAGACTGTGGTCTCCTTGACATGGTAATAGTGCCAACATTAACTAGTTGACTAAAGCAGCCTTGATACAGCTTTTCCTGAAATCATATGGATGACGGCATTTGGTCCATGGACGGTTTCTAGTGCTTCCTCTAGTCCAGACCCTTTCATCATTGAACCAATGCTGCCCATAAAGCTCATCATTGTGTGAAAGCCACCAAGCCTGCAAACTATACTCATTGATTTTGCTTCGATAATTTCAACTGCTTTGAGCCACAATGGCTGATCAAATGTTATACAAGGAGTTGGTATATTCAATTGCACAGCTTGTCTTTGAATGTAGATTAAAGTTGAGTAAATACAGCTTTCATCAGATGGGCTTAAATCAATGATGGGTAGAAGAAGCACTTCAGATTTGGAAGTTGACCCATGACAGCTAGAAAAGGCATGCTGCATAAAGCCAGACCAGTTTGTTTTTGGACTGGCAGTGTTGCTGAACGTCCATCCAGAATGTCAAAGTAGATTGGAGTATAGTTCTGACGGCAAAGTGTGCGGAACTTGCAATTCAATAATTGGTTTGTACAAAACAGAGGCTAGACCTTTCTTTAATGATCAATGGCTCTCAACACAAGCAAAGCAGGATACAGAACTGGTAAATAGTAAAAGGTGCAGGCTCATGCTTGCACACTACACTGAATTTGCAAGCATGAGCCTGCACCTACTAGCTAATTTACAAGTAATCAAGTACCTCATTAAAATGTTACTATAAATGGGCATACATTTTTTTCCCCAAAGCAGATTCTGGTGGATTTTGGATATGTTACTGAGTAAAAAATTCCGCTTCTTTTGATACCAAAATCACTTCTATACCAATTTTTTCTGGGTTTGACCCCTTTTTGGCCTTCAACAGCCAGGATAAAAATAATGGATTGCCTGTTGGATTTTTTTCAAAAATGGTTCCTCTTGAAAAAATCTAATGCTAAAACGATCTAAGAGACTCCTTGATTATTAAAAAAAAGAGAGAATCACTTAGCAAGCTGATTGGCATTGGGTTTGATGAATCAGTAACTTATTCTGGAGAGCATAATGAGTTAGGAGTCTATTCAGGAAGAATTCATCTCACTCCATGTTGTGCACTGTCATTACCGTCTACTGCTACTTGTGTTCAAGCAGATCACAGTGCTAACAGAATGGAGCCCGCCTGCACCACACTTCCACAACTCACCAAAAATGATTGGATTGTTTGAATGAAATTCAGTCTGTACTCAACCTGCCAGAGATCATCAAGTCATGTGACATTGATTGGCAGCTCATGAATAGTGTGTGACAGTAAAGGTGAACTAACATTACAAGTATTTTTTGCTCCCAACAGCGTAATAGTTAGGTAAAACTTTACAAAATCCTGAAAGCTCTAAAACCTGACTTTTGTTCCGTGTCCTCTCTTGTCGATTCAACACTTTATATACTTGATACTGCACTTATAATGGTTGCTATCTAGGTACTTAAAACATCACTGAATGTCAAAGAAAGTCTGAGTGAAATTGCTGATTATAAAATATCTTTGGCTGATATTCAATTATTCCAAGAGGCTGTTGGTAAACCCTTCATCACTAACTAGAGAAACAACATTTCCAGTCTGTTTACTTTTCAGTATGTGGTTTTTGCATTCAGCGCTTTTAATTAGAAAAAAACAAACACATTCTGCTGTGAATTACCTAAATATTCATTATATGGAGAACTGTAAATTGAAGCTCTCAATAGTCACTGTGGAATGGAGAAGCTTGCTCACACACTGGAGGGTGATGAGTATTTTAAAGCTGTTGATCTATCAAATGACATTCTTGGAGAATGGAAGTCTGCCTGTACTATCTAACCAAGCAGTTGTAGGAATATATGGGACCATGACTGCATTAACTGGTGATAAATGAAATGTAAAAAACAAGGAATAGTTTCATGGCATCTCCCTTTCAATTCTTGTTGACACTGATATATTTTTCAAAGATGAAATGACCAAGACTTGTTTGCAAAATCAGCTCATCAGAAAAACTTGGTAACCGGGATCTAAAAGCATTGCATAACTAGCAGGCAGATTGTATAATCCCCCCCTCACTATACTGTTTAGATATGCTTATAACACTATTAGAATTTGCATCTGCATCCAATCACCATTTAACCATGATTAATTCTTCTTTTTTTTTAATTTTTATGGGGTGACAAGCCAGATCCAAGGAGGGAAAACGCTTCCCTCCTCCCCCTTCACCGCTTATAAGAAATCCCTTTACATGTGTACATGCAAAACAATTGTGTCTCGGTATTTCATTTTGGCTAGATGGCATGTGACTGAACAACTGACAATGTGCTACCACTCACTCCAGACTTCATAATTCTACATAAAAACAAACATGTTCTTTCACAATTGAAGACAGTAAAATAAAATGAGAAAATATACCTAGCTTTACCTGGGGCTTTTTTATTGGATTGAGAGAAACCAGCTACTCATAAAGGCATTGGACGATTTTATGTTACATTGGAATTGACAGTATATATTATGTTGGAATTAACGGTATATACCAGTATGTCCTCTATGATTAGTATAGTTGAAAAGTCTCGTATAGTTTCCTCCAAGGCTTCATAGTTTTTTACTTGTGATGAGGATGTTAGCTTAATCACAAGAAGTGTTTGTAAAGAGAAACTGAAGAGTATTTTTGTATGGCTGCATGACAAATGTCATTGGACACATAACTTACTAATAGAGGAGCATTCATGATGTGATAGTTTAGGCTACCATCCACTTCTAGGTGTGGGAAGTGTGGGGGAAGGGAGTAGGCAAATTATCCACATCATGATCCCCTCATGGACATTCCAAAGAAACGCCTATAATTTCATCAGCTTCGGTTCAGATACTGTAGCTGCGCTTTTTCAAGATGCCTTTTTAATGTTATGTGATCAGGTTTTGAAGTTACATCCATCCAGTTGAATATGGCAAACTGTCTCGTTGTGTCATGATGAACAATTGTACACACGCACACACACACACACACACACACACACACACACACACACACACACACACACACACACACACACACACACAGCATAACATCGTCACTTCCTCTTTGTGTGATCCAATTAGCTGTATAATAATGATATTATGTGACAGAATTTTACAAAGAAATTGATCACACCTTAAAATGCTATTCCCTGCTCCTGGATGATTTTAATAGCTTTAAAGTGTTTGTAACATAACAACAGCTGCTATATCAGGGCAAAATATATTTGCAGTTCTATTTAGTTTTTTTTTCATAATAAAATTATGCTGATAACATGGGTTCACATCTACCATCTCTTTACTAAAGTAGTTCTCTAATGTGCTCACATGAGATGCATGTGTTCATGTGGACTATAAACTTCAAAGCTTGCTTTTTAAATTTCAAGGTGAGCTGGACAGGCCATCAGTGTGACAGTGGGAGGAAGTTGGTTGGAAATAATGATATTCATTTAAAAACCATAGCTTTTTATCTTCTACCTATATGGCGGATTATTTAATTCTCATTACAGGCTGTATTAGAATTTCATCTCATTTCATCTACCTAATTAATACTTAAGACTAGCTATAAGAGCTCAACACTTAACGCTGCCATGATGCTGACTCTCAGAGTATTAACTTATTGACTAACACAATTAATGTATGCTCTCAGAGCATTACTCTTTGTAACTACAACAATTATTGTTGACTCTTAGAGCATTAACCCTTCTAACTGCCACAAATAATGTCGACAAGTCAGAATGTTAACCCTTCTAACTATCACAATTAATGTAAACTATCAGAGCATCATTCTGATTTGACCTCTGTAGATTAAGAGATTGTTGTTGATTAATTCCATACCATTTATTTCTCCACTGTCCCTCCAGGAGAAACGGGTGCTGTTGGACCGACAGGTCCCGTTGGGGCAACTGGAGCCACAGGGCAATCAGGACCAGCCGGCCCTGCTGGTGCTAATGGAACGAATGGCTTGAAGGGTGACATGGGAGCTCAAGGTGTCACTGGTGCCAGGGGTCAGCAGGGTGTGAGGGGTGTCTCTGCTACAGACAGTGCCCTCGTTACATGGAACGAGTGTGCATGGCAGAATTTGAATGCTGGTATCGATTATGGAGAGCTTGCAGTGAGTTGCATAGCTATTGCACCTCCCTCCCCTCCTTACTCCCCCCTCTTCTTTATTTCCTCCATCCCTTCCTTTTTTCCCCCTTTTTTTGCTTCCTTTATCCTTCGCTTTCTCCTTTTTCATTCCCTCTTTAATTCTTCTCTTCTTTGCTTTGTCCATCCCCTCCTCCTATCTCTTTTTTCCTCCTTCCCTTACCTCACCTCCCTCTTTCTTCCTCCTTTCCCTTCTTTGTTTCCTCACTTTTTCTTTCTCTTCCCTCCCTTTCCTTGTCTCCACATTCCTAACTTCGTTTCTCTCTCCTCCTCCTCCACTCCCAGAATTGTACCCTGAACAAGGTTCGCAATGACACTTGGCTGCGCATCACATGGAATGGAAACACAAGGATCAATCGCTGTGTCTCATGCTGCATGCGCTGGTATTTCACAATCAATGGAGAGGAGTGTGCCGACCCTGGTTAGTAAACGCTCACTAATTACAATATGTAGGGTTAGTAAACACTCACTAATCACAATGTGTAGGGTTAGTACACACTCACTAATCACACTGTGTAGGGTTAGTAAACACTCACTAATCACAACGTGTAGGGTTGGTAAACACTCACTAATTACAATGTGTAGGGTTAGTAAACACTCACTAATCACAATGTGTAGGGTTAGTACACACTCACTAATCACACTGTGTAGGGTTAGTAAACACTCACTAATCACAACGTGTAGGGTTGGTAAACACTCACTAATTACAATGTGTAGGGTTAGTAGACACTCACTAATTACAATATGTATCTTGTCCAGAAATATCACAGTGAATAATTTCAAGTGAATGCTGTTGATATTAGTCAAGTTATTTTTCAGTGAATATTACTATAGTCCCAAAGGATAACCTTAAATTTCTCCAGAGTGACCTACTTACACATTTGCCTATGGGCTGTCGAGTGTGACCACAGCTCCATTCTGTGTTTGTGAATGAGTTGGACTGTTTACAATCTGGGAACAATAAAACAGGGTCAGTATTTCAGTTGACTGTGCATGTTCTGTGGGCAGATGTAGGAATGCAAAATTGATTGCATTTCCTTATAGTACTGATTGCAAGATCAGGTTTAATGTGTCTGCTTAGAGCATCATCATCAGCTGGCCAGCATTGCAGCTGTTAGCAGTGGGTGTCATCATTATATTCATAATAATTCCTTCCCTCTAGAATGATTGGAATCAATCCAACTTCTCCCTTGGTTCCCTCCAGTCTAGACATGTTCAGCAGCATACTTGAACCTTAATGTTTTGGTTGTATGCCATGAGTCTGATGACAATGCCATTGTCTTACCTGGTCACACCTATAAACTCTACTTTCCCTGCCTCTATGGCAAACCATGACAACAGGAATGGTTGGTCAAAGGAAGAAGACAGTTGCACTCACCTCATCCTATTTATTCCCTGTCCAACCAGTGCCCAGGAGAGACAAGAGTTTCGATAATCAAGGCTTGTTGTCCGTACATCATGTTATGTGTGGAGTGTGTGTCCATTTCTGTGGGGGGGGTTTTATACCAGCCATTAAATCACTTCTTGAAATGAACCAACTTCTGACCTGCTCTAGCTTTTATTACAGGACACAAAATAAGATTTTTTTGGCTGTTCTTTTCAACTAGTTATAGCTTGAAGAGTTTGCTATAGACTTTCTTTTTCTGGGGGTGGGGAGACATAATAATAGATCACTGGTTTTTAATAATTATTTTAAGAATCATAAGTCACAGCTGTCAGGTAACGCTCAGTGAAACAAGAACTCAGTTAATCAATCAATTTATCAATGTATGCAATCTGAAATTTGGTAGTACTTGGGCATGGATTTATGAGATGGACTACATGTGGCATCCGCAGCAGAAGATGTAATAGTTTCATCATGATATATATAGATATATATATATCTCCTATATATATAAAAGGAGACGTCAGTCTGTCTGTCTGTCTCTGTCTGTCTGTATGTTTGTACCATTATTCTGGCCAAACCTGTGGATGGATTTCTATGAAACTTGGCATAATCATAGGTTTTGACCCAACTTAAAACATGGGCAAAAAATTTCGGAAAATGGTTACAATGGTAACGAGAAAAAGCCAAAAATGGTATTTTTTCCAGAAAAAACCCCTTAGAGCTACAGATTTAAAACTTGGAATGCTTATACAACTTCACTCTGGGAGTAACATGGGCTGGGTCCCACTTGGCCACACCTCTTCCTTTACCTGTGTAAGGCTAAAAATGTCAAAAATGATATTTCAACAACAAAAAAAACATTAAGGGAGTTAGACCCATAAACCCATATATATTTGGAATCAATATAATCTGTGGAATGTTTTGAGTATATGAATACAACCACACCATTACTGTTTTTATGTCAGGCTAAAATAAAGTCAAAAATGTTATTTTGACCAGACAAACCCTTGGAGGAACAGACTTAATATATGGTATGAATACACAACTTGACGTTTAGAGTGACACGGGCAGAATTCCTCTTGGTTATACCTCTTTCTACTGATATGTAAAGCGAAAAAGTGCCAAAAAATATGTATACTGAGTAACGCTTGGACCAAAGGAGTTAGATCTATGAACACACTTGAAAATATATATATATTGGTTTGTGAGTATGTGCATCTAGGCATCACGGCTAAATGGTAGGACTAAAAAGGCCAAAATTTGGCGTGTATTCTCCAAGTACCCGGATGAGTATTATTAAACACATGTGGGCATGGTAATTGGTGTGGTGTTGTCATAGCCACACCCACTGGAAGGTATTGTGGCTGAAAAAGTTAATCAATGATCAATCAGGAAAAAATTCGGTGTGTGGTCTCCAAGTACCAGGGAAAGCAATATTAACCAGACATGGGTGTAGTCTGTCCTTAGCCACACCCACCATAAGTTATTTAGGCTATTAAAAGCTAATCATACGACCAACCGGACTGAAATTTGGAATGAGACTTCCAAGAAACTGGGTGAGCATTACTAATCGTGTGTGTGTCAATGGGTGTGGTTTTGTCATTGCCACACCCATAGGATATTATTAAGCCTTCCAAAACTCATTTATTGGCTAATCAGGCTAAAATTGAGCATATAGAGTCCAAGTAACCCGGTGAGCACTATTAACTAAAATTAGGTGTGGCAATGTGTGTGGTTTGGTATTAGCCACACCAACAGAAGTAGTTATGGCTGCCTAAAGCTAATTAAAGAGCCAACCATGCCGAAATTTAAGTGGTTTCTATAATGTTTGATGTTGAAATTGGCCAGGCAACACCGAGTATATGCTGCTTAGTATTGTGTATATATATATATATATAATTATATTAATTTATAT
>OZ017793.1:2483543-2646581 GCA_963969325.1 Lycopodina hypogea | reverse complement strand
CGACTCTTTATAATCAGTAAGAATAATAATAGTAATATAGTATTTCCAAACTAATGGCATTTTTATATTTAATAATATTCAGTTGATATATTTTTGGTAGTGACTAAGTGTAGGGTTTAGCGGAGGGTTTTCACAGGCATGCTTAGCAATTAAAATAAAATAGAAATGGCGTCCATGGCAATGAGTGCCGTAAATCCATCCTGATACACCTTCATATTTTTGTAGGCTAATAAAAAAAACCGATAGGTTATGGACGTATACCAGTTGAAACTCTGTCAGATCATGTTATTAGAGAAAGTACTAATGTTTCCAAATTGGTTGTAGCCTAGCACATAATGAAGACGTTAATGAAGAATGATGAGAAATTCTCTCTTTTTTTTTCGTTTTTATTCTATTTCTTTTATGGGGAGTTCTTTGGCTTACAAATTATATGTAGAGTGTCTCCTGAACACAGCGTATGAAAAATTTGGATAGTTCTTATCTAGGAGTTTGGTAAAGTAGAATAGGTTTTGTATTATTCCAATAATAAAGGCCTGAGTCAACCCTAAATGATTGCTAAAGCATTCTCTAATATATAATAATTGCTAGAGTTTCAATTACTAGTGGGAGGAGGGAGGAAGAGGAAGGGACTTTCACCTAAGCAGCTTTAGCTCCCTACCCCCCTCCCCAAAGATATTTATTCCAACTTGATATGACATCTTCTGGACTTCATAATGAAAACCAGTGAAATAAATATCATAGGATATTAGCTATAGACATTATTGGCTAAGCACTGTTTTAGAGAACAGCCATTAAGTTGCACAGACACACAAGAATGCCTCTGTTTTTTTCCAAAGGTTAACCATTAATTCAAGGACGACATCAATTAGTTGATTCGACCCTTCAATAAAGCAAGTAAATAGTGTTATCTAACTCGTGCTTGCATTTTCAAAAATTTTGTATCGCTAAAATTTCTCTCCACTGTTGTTGTAGTGACCGGGTTTTATGAGAATACAGTGTGCATGTATTGTGCATGGGCACACACACATACATACGTACATTCTGACAATACTTATAATAGTATGCAGTGTGTATGGGCACAACTACTATAGGGCATACCTGGTGTGCACAATCCCTCCCTTAAAAAAGACAAAAACACACACACACCCAAAAAAAGGAAAAATGAAAAACGAACCAAAGGCTCTTCCAGCAGAAATTCCTCCAAAGAAGAAGCAGAGAGAAAGAGAGATAGAGTATAATAATATTACTAGCCATAAGCTAACATGTGCACTACTGATAGGTTAGTGCTAGACGTTCAATGGGTCAGTGATTGCAAAAGCTGAGTTTTATTCTTTTTTCTTCTTAAGATTTAGCTTGCTAGCCTTACGTTTAAGGCTACTAACGAAAAATCAGCCCTATACCACTTTGATGCATGTGTCAATTTTTTTTTTTTAGAGGTACCATTGTTGACATTTTTTGTCTTACACATAAAGAGAAAGAGGTTTGGCCAGATGGGACACATCCCATGTTATTCACAGAGTTAAATTGTGTCTGTATGCCAAAGTTTTAGGCCTGTAGCTCCATTTTTTCATGTAAAAGTATCTTTTTGGCCTTTTTTAATATAGATAGGTGTGTGGTTATATAGATAGGATTATGACATTTCCCTGGTGACACTGATTCTAAATATATGTATGGGTTTGTGGGTCAAGTTGTGTCTGCATGCCAAAGTTGTAGGCCTGTAGCTCCATACTTTTTTCTGGCAAAAGTACCATTTTTGGCTTTTATTTTTAATTTAAAAAAGGGGTGTGGCATATAGATATGCTTGTAACATTCCCTTGGCCACACTGATTCTAAATATGTATGGGTTTACCTCCTTTTTTCTTGTGAAAGTACCTTTTTTGTCTTTACTTTGAATACAGAAAGGGGTGTGGCCATATAGACATGCTCGTGGCATTCCCTTGGTAACATTGATTCTAAATATATTTTCGTGGGTCTAACTTCAAGATTGAATTAAGGACACACAGACAGACATACAGACAGACTATCTGCACTTTATAGTATAGATAAATTGTTGCTTATATGTGATGATTTGCTCACCATATTTGCAGAGCCCTCTTTTGTGTCCAGCTGCCAGACTGTGGACTCTTATACATGTACTTTACTTAGTCGTGTATTAGCAATCTATTTCTCCTTGTTGTGAGAGATGTTTCTATTATCACTTGATTCACATACATTTCCTAGGGGAATAAAATACGTATGTTGCAACACCTGAGTATAACCTTAAATATATTTTATTTTGTGAAATGATCATGGCACATCTGAATTGAAATCTTTAATACCATTTCTCCCATCCTGTTTATAGATTCTTCAGGAACACAATATATTTTTTGAACTTGAAAACGGAATGTCAGTCTATCATTGATACTTTAAATCGAATTAGGTTTCCTATTAATTAATAAATTGCATCTTGCATATGAGTACAATATGAGTGAAGATTATCTTTTCATTGGACATATCAAAAATTTCTCTGCCATGTGCTTAGTTCATCCAGTTTAGGAGGGAGCAACCCCCCCCCCCCATCAAATCCTGGCTCACCCATTGTGTAGGCAAACTAAAAAGCTTCCTTTTCAAAAAGTTATTCTAGATGAAACTCTGCATGCCATATATACATACTTGGTGCTGTGTGTAGTTACTGGATGATGCAGCCTCTGAAGCCATATAATCATGTCTACTAGCAGCTTACACAATGGTTGTACTTTTCAGTTGAACTGCAAAGCTTTCTATTAATTTTTGGGTATCAATGACTTGTTCTGCAGGTCCACTGGATATGGTCATCTTCCAGACACAGAATGTGCACATTCTGCGCCAGTCAACATTGTCTGGCTCCTGTCGTACAACCCAGTCCATTGGCAAAGAAAAGGTTCTGGTGGCAGGGCCTGTCCGAGTCCAGTTCCTCATTATGGAGTGTATCGGCACTGGAGGGTTTGTGTATGACGCCTACACAGGCTGGAACTCTGTCTCCAGGATCACAATTGAGGAAATCATACCTAGTAAGTTAGTTTTTGTTGTGGTTCTGTGTGTGCATGTCATTTTTGTCTGTTTTCTCTTCTTTTTTGTTGCCAATAAGTGTATTTTAATTTATTTTTTATTGTTTGTTTGTTTTTGGCTGCCTTTTTTTTTTTTGGTTGTTGTTGTTACCTTGTTTGGCCAATGTTGACCAATTGTTGTTGAATGGTTGTTTCTGCCAATTTTGCTTGCAGCTGCTAATATTGTCACATGTTTTGTCACTAGTTATGCAGTAGCTGTCATGTTTTTTTAACCCTCTTGTTCAGGGGAAGTGAGTGTCCCTGAGGTCAGAGTGCATCCTCCTGCGGAGTACATATACACTCCTAACTACTGCCAGTATTTTTTCCCACATCTGGGGGTCAATAGAGAGCGCAATGTAGGGATTATCGCCATGGTGATCTTCACCAAACAGCATGACCACACTGTTCTTCGTGTGACATGGGAGGGAAACCTCAGGAAGAAGAGCTGCAACAATTGTTGTACTCGCTGGTGGATAGAAGTAGACGGCGCCCCTTGTTCCAACTTTGAGAAGATCGAGACAAGTATTACATCATCCACAGCTCAGGACATTTTTGCTCCCACCACAATCACTGGCTTGTGCTTTGAATCAGGAGACCTGCCCGTTGCTGATGGTGACCACCAGGTAAGGTTATTGGTTGGTACCTGCGTTGGGTTCCCTATTACAAACAGTGGAAGCGGTTTCTTTTCAAGCTCCAGACTCATTGTAGAGGAACTCCCAAGATGTGAGTAGGAAATCTGTTTATAAACTAGTTTCTATAATTTACTCTTTACCCATCGTATACATAACCTTATGCTCCAGAGTATTGTGCTTATTGCATTCTGTGCATGTACAATATCCAGCTCTAAATCTCTGACAATCACATATTTGTGGTTTTTTTTTAAATGCGAAGATTTCTTATTTTTTCTGATCGATTAGGATAGTAGCTACTTTATACAAGTGAAAAAGCTTCTCCTATGTAATTAGTAGGAACACTTACAAATATTGATCTCTAACGTACCGACTAGTCATGCAAGTTTATCATGCATTACTGTCAGTAATTCCCGACCTATGTGATGTTACATAAAATATTCACACTATTTGTGATATTGTTTCTCGCATTCTGTCTATTCTCCCCCAACTCAGCACGTAGCCCACTGGTCAACCCGAGCTATTACCATCCCCAGTGGGCTCACTGTGCTATTGAGGCCTTACACAGTGAGGATACTGGGGCCCTCGCTAATACCAGCTGTCTTTTCAACAAGACTGATGCGGCCTCATCCTTGCGTGTAACATATAACGGGATTTTGCGTATTACGAGCTGCACAGATTGCTGCATGCGATGGTTTGTAACACTGAATGGACAGGAGTGCTCCAGCCCTGCTCCCATCGATGCCATCATCTATGCCACAGATGTATTTGCACTAAGTATCCACAGAGGATCGACAGTTACCGGTTGGTGATGATTATATTATTCTAAATGCTCCCCACCCTACCTCACCACAACCCCAGTCCATCATATCCCATATCCTTACTCAATTAAACTTTTCTTTATCCTCTTCAGGTATCTGTGATGACCCTATACCAGTTGGTCAGGTCGAGGCATTGCTAAACGTTGGACGTTGCAACGATTTCAATGAGACGTATGACGCCTTCACTGGGTTGAATGCTCCCTCCACTATGACAATAGAGGAACTGCCACCACGTAAATGTATTCCTATAATTAGTTCATTAATGTTTTATGACTGCATGGGTACTTGTCATGTCAGCATTTTAATAGTATGGTAAACAACCATATTTGCTAGAGGTATTTATGGATTTAAGAACACTCCAATGGAATTTTGAAAAAATTACCTTCAATCCAAATTTAAACCTAAGGTAGCATGCATTATGTTTGTATCAAAATTATAACTTCGAATGATCTTAAAATATGGTAAAAGGTCTTATTTTGTTGGTAAAGGATATTAATTTGCTGGTAAAGGGTCTTATTTTGCTGGTTAAAGATTGTATTAAATACCTTGCAATTGTAGTTGTAGTCTGGACAGTTTTTGTTGTATATGAGTATTGTGTAATCGTGACTTTCCTCTTCCCTTTCCCCTCTGCAGCTGTAGACGCTGTCCCTGTGGAAGGATTCTACCCCAGTTGGACGCAGTGTGCTACAGAAAATCCTCTCAACAAGTTGACCAATGCCTCCGACGATGCAGCGCTGAATGAAACAATCCAGAGCTGCTCCTATGAAAAACTGAATACAGACACAGTCCTCAAGGTATCCTGGGATGGCAGTGCAGCCCTCATCAACTGCACATTATGTTGCATGCGCTGGTACCTCACCATCGACAACATGGAATGCTCCGACCCAGGACCCATTGATGCTGCCTATGTCCAAGATCTGAGTGATACAGTGATTAGTGCAGAAAACAACCTCCATCGTCCTACGACAGTGGCTGGGATCTGCAATCAAGCTGGAGGGGCTCCACTGGAAGCTGGAGATCGTCTTGTGGAGCTTCATGTGGGTCTGTGCCAGGACACACAAGGAACTGGGACAGTACCCGAACCTTCCAGCACAATAACTGGATACAACTCCGTGTCACGGATCGTGATTGAAGAGATCCCAGCAATACCTGACAGCGAGAGTGCATGTCCGGCCACTCTTGTAGACCCTAGGCGTTAGCTACCATTGTGTCTTATACATGCATGGTAACTACAGCCTTGGTTGGCTGTAATTGGTAAAACTTTTAAAAAACATGAATACTTGTAATATGCTATACCGAAATATACATTGCTGAAGTTGACATGTTTTAGTTGTTGCTCGTACTGACATGTTAATTATAACGACATAAAAAAATTAAAAAAAGTTAGACAATTATTTTAAAAAAATTATCTTTGAAGCATCTTGGAATACCTTGTGAAGCAATACATTAAGAGGCATAGTGCAGGATATGATTCGTATTAGCATTAGTTATGATGTGTAGAAATTGAGAGTCTTCCATGATGATATTCTCTGTCGATCAGCTCATGTTGATATTTCATGGAAGCCAGATCACCTGCCACCTCTTCCCCAACACTCTCTTCAGTAGATGATCACAAGATTTTCTAGATGAACTGTCTGCAAAATATATCACCGACTATGTAAGACCACACCTACTGTTTTAGGATAGTAAACTTGCTGATACAAATTTTAATAAGAAAAAGTCTTCTTGTTTTGTATTGTAATTATGTTAGGAGGTGCAAATAGTGGATAGTGATCAAGGATATGGCCTTCTATTTGTATTTGCCAGCCTGCGCTTACAGAAGGGGATGGTGCCAGTACCCATTGATCCATGCAGTATGCAAATCTGCCTACACCCAGACATCAGATGATTCAAATGGACAGCTACCATTCTATTGTAATTTTAACATGGAGAATCATTTTGTTAGGGGAGAGTCATCTGTTAGGGGACAAGACAAAATTATGTAGAGGCAGATTCCTTTGTTGCCCATGTATTCTCCCATTTCCTTTTCATCCACACCTTTCCTGTTTCTCCATCCTCAATGGTTTCGAGAGGGTCCTGTTTGGTGACCTGCTTGGTAGACCTGCTTGGTAGACCTAAATGGTCTATATGATTTTAGCCTCTGCTGGGTTCAACTGTATCGGCCATTACAATCTTGTGAATGAGGTAATCTGTGTAGAAAACTGCACAATAACATAGCTAGGTCCCTCCCATTGAATGTAGCTTGGATGAATGCCAGTAAGGACAGGGAGATGGTTGATAAAATTTGGGTCAAGTGAATAGTGAGGTTTCAGGGTTGGGGCGTGTTTTTATGTAAGGTTTACCCTGTAAATCTGGTGATGGGAACCTTCACAGAGGTTTCAGCACGGTGGGAATATCTTGCACAGCTCTGCATGTTGTTGCTGTTGTTCTTCCACCATATTTCTTATAAGTCTTATTAGAGACCCTTTTCAGCAAGATAGCCAAATGTTCCATATGTAACTTATTTTTTCTATCACATAGTTTAATTCTTTCACCTGAGAGAGAACTACTGGCAATAGAAAGGATCAACTATCTTAGAATTTGATGGAGGCATAGCCCCATGCTGATGTAGGCAAAATTGATATTTTAAATATCTGGAAGCTGGTTCTTATAGATTATGTATCTATTTTAAATATTTGGAGCTTGTTCTTATAGATTGCGTATCTATTCTAAATACCTGGAGCTTGTCTTATAGATTGTGTATCTAGGGCTAGAGCTTCTATAGGGTTGTGTGAAGCAAAAATGTCTTTCTCTGCCCTTTAATGCATAAAGACAATGCAACCATATCTGACAAAAGGTTAGTATGACTAACAATGGTGGCTGAAATTACACAGAGGCAACCGGGGAAAATGCTAAAGCAGTTGTAAAGTATTTCATGCAGGGTCATCTTAAATGCCTTTTCAGGAAATTGTTGCTAGCATTTCATTGAGCAATGTAATAAATCTATTTGAGGATGAATAAAAGAGACCAGTAGTTCTATATAGTTGAGATGAATATTATATTTGTATTTCCATTGGTGACCTAAACAGATATATATTTAATATTTCATTGTACAACAAAATAAATATACTTGAACAGTTCTAAATTAGATGAATGCTACAACTAAATTTCAGCTGGTATACCAAGCTGATAGAGACAGTGATTTTCTGTTTGAAAATACGCCACATTTCACTTTAAAAGTTGCTGAATTCTGTTTAAAGGGCACTTCCATCTTTTTTTAAACATTTTTTGTGACAATTAATGGATTTATTAAATAAAAACAAAAATGAACTTTAACCATGTTCCCTAATCAATAAAAGAATATATCCAGGTTTAGATAAATCATCTGCTTTAGATATTACCTACAATGTTGTAGGGAAGGCTTATACCCCCCCCCCCCCCCCCCTCCCCTCCCTGAAATCCTAATGATGCAGATGTGACTGTTCACTGATTACAATATGTGCTAGTAACAAACACTAGGTCCAGAGTGAAAACTGAAAGAATCATGAAGAACTGAAAGTCATGATGAAAAGAGGATAATATCCAAGAACAAATCAGAACTCTCTCTGGGTTATCAGGCCCAAAAAATAATTGGAGGAAAAAAAAAATTTTTTTTTAAATAAATAAATAAATATATATATATATATATATATATATATATAAACACCACTAGCTCTATAGCTATTAGTACATGATTTATGTGTATATGTGTATACTAACTTGCCAGAAAATTGTCAGATACGATATTCAGGTAAGTGAAAGAAACCTGGGCTGTGTCCCATTTCTCCACACGTGAAGTTGAGGTGGTCGGTCAGTTTTCTACTTTTTTTTTTCCTTTCACCCCCGTATTTTTACTTTTGGTTGTTGTTGTTTTTTTGGGGGTAAGGGTTGAACCAGAGAAAAGTGGACGCTGACTTCCCCCCACCTCCACTAGTTGTCATGGGGAGAGAATGAAATTGGACTTCCCCCCACCTCCACTAGTTGTCATGGGGAGGGAATGAAATTGGAAATGGTCAACACCCTGTTAGGTGTGGGCATAAAAAAAAAAAACAGAAAAAAAACAAAAAAAAACAACAACAAAAAACTACGAAAAAAAATCTTTCTATTTATTAATTTATTTATTTTTATTTTTTATTTTTTTTAATATAAATTTCCAAATAAATCAACCTTTGGTGGAGAGTTTTCAAGGCTAACATCAGACCACCCCAACTCAATTTCATCATTTCTTATTCTCCCCAGGACTGGTGATGACCCAGGAGCTCTAAACTAATGTTGCACCTCAATTTGATAACTGGATTAAGAATCATCTGCTGAGCTTGAGAAACCATATCTTGAACTTAACAACTGTCAGGTTGCTTGGTCTGCTTCTAGGTCAAAATTGTTCTATGTTACTTGGGTGAGTTTCTGGAGGACTAATTAAATGTAAGACAACAAGTGAATAGGAAGATCAAGATGAGCAACCCAAAGGAACAGCAGTGGTTAAGGGGGACTTCTTTTGCTAACCCCAATGCCACATCCAAGTGTTGTTGTTTTTTTGTTTTTGTTTTTTATATTTCAAGTTTGCTTTCTTAGCTAGCTGGTACTTGAAACACAATTAAGATTCAATAGTTGTTGGGGGGGGGGGGGGGGGGGTTTGTGTGTTAATGAGTAGAGTGCCTTATGTATGTAGCTACTCCTTCAATGCCTTTGCCAACCAGTAATTTTCTATGCTTACTGGGTATTTTTTATTGCAAGATTTGCTCTGTGGTCTTTCTTTGTTTTTCATCACTTCATTGCTTCTGATGAAAATCAAGCTAGACAAACAAAAATATTACTTTCTCTTAGGCATATTAATAATAAGATAATAAAGCTTCCCCCCCCCCCCCCCCCCCAACACTTGGAAAGGGAAGGGGGTAGGGAGGGAGACAGAAAGAGGAAGAAAATAAAGAAGAAAAAAACCAACCCACTACCCCCCTTCAGGGGAAAACAACCAATGATGTGTGGAATAAACCACGAGACCTCAACTCTTTTTTATCAGTAAGGAGATAATAATGTCATGTTTTCCTTTTTCTACTACTATAGGTGTTCTAGGGCTCTACTAGGGAAATAGTGGTCAATTTTGAAAAACCAATGCTGTGGTGCCTTGCTGGCCTAATTGTAATAATTAACATTAAACAAGTGCAAGACGTAACCTATTGATTACAACTATATATGATTCATGAATTCATGTTTACATATATATTTACACATCAAGTAAAAGAATCACGGTATATACTGTTTAGCATTAAGGTAACGTTTATGTTCCTTGAATCTCCACTCTGCAAATGTGACAAATTTTATCCTTGAATCTCTACTCCGCAAATGGGACAAATTTTGTGGGCCACTCTTTAAAGTAATGTTATTTTACTTCAATCTCCACTCTGTAAATGGGACAAGTTTTACGGCCGCTCTTTAAAGTAGTTATTTTACTTCAATCTCCACTCTGTAAATGGGACAAGTTTTACGGCCGCTCTTTAAAGTAACATTTGTTACTTGAATCTCCACTCCGCAAATAGGACTAGTTTTATGGGCCACCTTTTAAAGTAACATGTATGTTCCTTGAATCATCACTCTGCAAATGGGACTAGTTTTACGGGCCACTCTTTAAAGTAACGTTTATGTTACCTGAATCTCCATTCTGCAAATGGGACAAGTTTTATGGCGGCTCTTTAAAGTAACGTTTGTTCCTTGAATCTCCACTCTGCAAATGGGACAAGTTTTACAGGCCGCTCTTTAAAGTAATGTTTATATTTCTTGAATCTCCATGGGCCACACTTAAAAATAATGTTTATGTTACTTGAATCTCCACTGCAAATGGGACTAGTTTTATGGGCCACTCTTTAAAGCAACATTTATGTTCCCCATATCTCCACTCTCAAATAGGACAAATTCCATGGATCACTTTTTAAAGTAACGTTTATGTTCCTTGAATCTCCACTCCACGAATGGGACAAGTTTTATGGGCCACTCTTTAAAGTAATGTTTACGTTCCTTGAATCTTCATTCTGCAAATGGGATAAATGTTACGGGCCACTCCCCATGGGACCATACATACCTCAACTTCATTTAGGAGTATCCTGCTGTCAGCTTCAAACTTGAAGTCACTGCCACAAAATGGGTCAGATTTCACCTGCATCTTGAAATGAGTTTTTCCTTTCGGATCGATGAAAGTAACTTAGGAAGATATATCTCCAGTTCCAAATGAAATCCTGCTAAGTTTGGAGCCTCCAAACTTAGTGGGCTTTCATTTGGGATCGGAAATATATCTTCCAAAGTTACTTTTATGGATCCGAAAGGGAAAACTCATTTCAGGATGCTGAAGAAATCTGACCCATTTTATGGCAGTGACTTAAAGTTCTAAAAACCAAGGGTGCTTTGGCAGAAGTGCTAGTCCTAAATGAAAGTCCAACAAGTTGGTAGGACTCCTCCCAAAACTATGGGAGTAGTCAAAACAAATATATATATGCAAAACAAAATAAATTGACCTCATAATACACAAAAGTATATATACTTGCTAAATAAAACAAAGAGACTTCATAATAATATAACAAGCTTGAAATGTATCATGCCTAACCCGCTCGCTGTGTATGCTCGATATATGATGTGAATTTCCCATATTAAGTGAATATCCAATATTTTGCATATCTGAGGAAGTGTCACAAGAACAAGAACAATAATAACAACGTAAATTTTAGACCCTGTGAGCTCCTGTGGAGCTTGTGGGTAAAAATACAGAAAAATATGGTGAAGTTATTTGAGGACTACCAGTTAGTCTTAATTGAGCAAGACGAATCAACCCAATGCCATTATTTCAATAAAGTTTTTCTTGTAGTCTTGGGTAATGCAGCTGAAGATAGCGACCCAATAAATAATAGTGATGCCACAAGCAGGATGGGAATGCTAGGATTCACTTTCACAAAGAGACCAAAGATATTAGTTCCAATAATGGCACCTATCCTGGCCATAAATAGATGCACACCCGAGGAAGTGGCACGGAGGTGAGTGGGATACAGCTCAGCTGTGATAAGGCTGGTATCAATCCATGATGTATTGGAAACTGCATTGAACAGGCAGAGCACAGTAATCACAAACGTCTCTGACGTCACCACATAGAGCAAGACGACTGACGCAGTGGACGCAAACATGGAAATAGCTGCGAGGAAACAGTACAATGACAGATAATCATAAAGAAGCATGTAGTTATGAGCATTGGAGAGAGCTGGGCATTACAGTAGCTGTAATATTTACCCAACCAATAGTTCCTGGGAAGGTAGTAAACTGCAAAGGCTGAAACAATGTATCCAGGAAGTCCTGAGATGGAAACTATAAAGCTGTCTCTGTAGACACGCAAATCATCAGATCTGCAGACAAGGTCGGAGTACAAGTCCTCACTGCACACTGACTCCACTTGTGACTGCAAGGACGTCCTTAGTTCTGAAATACTAACATCCTGAAATTCAACCACACTGGCATTCATAGTAACATCTTCTAGAGTCACCGTCCCTTCCGAGTGGTTTGACAGGAGACACAGAGAAGAAGGTAGAATGTTCACCAACTGAAAGCGAACTCCATCAAAGTCTGTATTGTGGAAAAACAGCTCCACAAATGTGCAGTTCTCAAACGTGCAGTTCATGAATTCTGTGCCATTGAACAGAACAGAGTCAAAGGTGACATTTAAGAAAGTGACATTCCTAAAGAGGACATCATTAATTCTCCACTTCATCAGTGTGAGGTCACTTACGAATGTGTCTTCAAACACAGAGGAGCTACAGTCGCAATATGATATAATATTGTCAGTGGTAGGAAAAGATGTTGACTTATTGCAAAAACTTAGAAAATCCTCTGCGTCTTTCTTGGTTGTGATTTCGTTGACATATGTAGGATACCAAAGCGTTATGCCATAGCTCCTGAACATGCCATGTTCAATTATTAGATAAATAGGAGGGAAGGAGAAGGAGGGAGAAGCACTTACCCAAATGATAAACAAAACATGATGATTAGAAGTAAAATTGTTTGACGGAGATATTTCAGCTGAAACAATTCTATACTACTATGGAATACCTGTGCAAAAAAATAAGAAAATAGAGCATTGGTGCATGCATACAAATACTATAAATAGCCAACTATACAACTATGTCACCTCTTTACAAAAAACTCCCGCTTTTCTACAGCTCCATTCTCTTATCCTTGAGCTGGTGGTTTTGACATTATCTAGAAGTACACTGTCCACCTGGAAAGAAACAACGAACAAGCACTGTTTAAAGTGTATTTTACATGCCAATGGTGCATGCTCTTATCTTATACTGGATATAAGTCGCTTCGTCTGAAGTGATTCAGCCGATAGACCAATCTCAGTGCCTTCATAGCTTTCTGATGTTTACCAATCTATCAGCAACAACAACAGTATAAACAACAATCACATATCAATATAGACATGTCAAACAAACAACAATCATATATCAATATAGTCTATAGATATGTCAAACAAACAACAAGACAGGATGACTACGAAGAAAATGCAAAAAAAAAGAAGAAATAAAATAACTTAATTTACTTGAAGAAGGAATCGAGGGCTTTCAGGCAGAATGAAGTACATCAGTGTACCAAGGAATGACGGCAGAGCACAAATGGCTATGAATACCCTCCAGCTCGGAATCTCCCAACCAAATACATAGAACTGCTCCACTGGAATAATGACCCATGCCAAACCCGCACAGATCAGCTGGCCAACCAAGAAGAAGATTGCTTGCACAGCTAAGTATGGTCCACGATACTTGTTCCTGATAAACTCAGAAATGTAGGGGAAGATGACTGGGAAGGATCCACCAACACTGTAGGAATATCACATGAGCAACCTCAATCATCACATGACTACTCAGATAGATTTAACCACTCATTTTTAATCCTCGCCAGAGGCCCATTACAGCTTCGGTTGCAATAATAAAGTCACTGGTTGTCCAATAGACAGAAATATGCATGCATTGACATGCTCGCAGGTTAAGATTTGATCTAGAGAGACCTAGGCATTATTAAATCCAGATGAAGTTGTGTATGCATGCCATGCATCATTTTTCTAGAGGCAATGGTTTGAGTTTAGCTGGCCAAGATATTATTCTCAAATTATCTGTACTCACAGAGACATTTATGGAAGCTTTTACCAACTTCAATACTTACCACTGCAGGGGCAGGTCCAGGGTTTTCTAAAGTGGGTGGGGGGGGGGGGGGGGAAGTGGATTGTAGAAATTAGTAATGCATGGTGTTGCATGCATTCAAAAATATTTCGTATGACCACTCATATTAGTTTTCATTAGTATATTGTCTTGATTATGATTATACCGTTTTGTTTTTGTTTTTGTTTTATTATTTTCTTCTTTTCTATTTTAGGGGTACGTGAGATCTGATCTTCTAATGCAATTCGGAACGTTCTAATTTTCAGTGACCTAATTTATTCACATAATCTTCTGTCATGTAGCGTAAACAGTCATACATTTCCATTAGTACGATGTATATGCAGATGGTGAATATTAATATGTATACTATTATCTGAAATATATAATTTGTTTGTTGTTCATATAATATTTTTGACATGAGCATCCAAATAATGTAACAGTATCAGGGATTTTTCTAGGAAATTTGGGGAAGAAAATGAAATGTATGGGGGGGGGGGGGGGGCAAGCCACCACTCAAATGGAAGATAAAGCAACTAACAGACAATCATGGACACAGGTTGATAGGTTCACCATTGGTGGCTATAGTCATACTATATCTACTTATAAATAGGAGGTCTGTGGTGTGTGCGTGTGTGTGTGTGTGTGTGTGTGTGTGTGTGTGTGTGTGTGTGTGTGTGTGTGTGTGTGTGAGTGAGTTGTTTTCGCTGCCAAACCGCTTGGAATGTTCAGACTGAAATTTGGTACATGGTTTTCAAATACCCAAGTGAGGTGGGCGTTATTAAGCACATGTGGGTGTAATAATGGGTGTGGTTTTATCATGGCCACACCCACTAAATTTCTCTGAGCTGTCAAAAGCTACTTATAGGACAGATTGGGCTGAAATTTGGTATGTGTTCTCCAAGTAACTGGGTGAGCATTATTAACCACATGTGGGTGTGGCAATAGGCATGGTTTTGTCATAGCCACACCCATAGGAAGTTGTTTGGGATGCCAAAAAACTAATTAAAGGATCAATCTGGGTGAAATTTGGCACGTGGTCTCCAAGTGCTCAGGTGAGCAATACTAACTACATGTGTGTGGCATGGGTGTAGTTTTGTCATGGCCACACCCTCATGAGTTGTTTTCACTGACAATAACCAATCACACTGAAACTTGGTATGTGGTCTCCATGTGGCCACAAGAGTATTTGTAACCTCTTGTAACTTTGAGTGTCTAGCCACACCCATAAAATATTAATGGAGACAACTAGATCGGTTAGGAAGAGCAATCAAGTGGAACAAGAATTAATTGAACCCTAGGGCTACCATATTTTACTAATGAACTTTTGTGTGTGAAGGAGCACCACTAATAAAATGTAATTGGGGGGGGGGGGGGGAAATTGCATGTCTAATCTCTGGCTCCCTCATTTTTATTCACCACAACAGAGAACTGAGCTCAATCTTTAACCCTCTACCTGACAACAGTAAAAGTATAAAATATTCATATCTTCAGTTTAATGCAAGAAAATCAATAATTTGGAATTGAAAAGAACCCACCTTCACACACTCAGGTTAAAGATTTTTAGTCAACATGGCAGATGTGCAGCCCTGATGATGCTTCACTGTGTGAAATGAAAATTTCACTCTACTGCACTAATTGCATTGTTATCTAATTTCAAAAAAATATTCAGTCCAAACACTTGGATTCTAATTTGTTTCCTTCTACCAAAACATGAAAATTTTGGTCTTCAGTTCTGGAGTGGATTTTTACTTATGTTTAGGTGTTGTGAGCTTTAAAATGGAATCATCAAATCAAGAAATCAGTCTTCAAAGGAAAAGTGGTAATATTTATCTTCTTCTTCTTCTTCTTTCGTTTGCTATCACATTCTATTGTCATATCACAAGCTCGGTTGAGGAAAGCCATGCCAGCGTTTGATTGTTGAGGGTAGCTTTATGATAGCGCACTGCACACTGTTAGGATAATTTATCAGAATAGAAATATATATTTTAAAAATACCCACCACAATCCCCCCCCCCCCCCACCACCTACCATAAGTAGTGGGCAGGACATGGGGACAGAGAAAAAAAAGACGCTAACTTCAGTTTGCTTTTTCAGACCACCTCACTGCGCAAGTATTGCTAAGCTGGAGTATTTTTTAAAAAAAGGCATCTTTTTTAGCAACAAATTTTTTTTTTTAACAAAAAGAAGACAAGAATCCTGGACATTTGCAGATATTTCTAAAATCCTCCTGAACTGAAATAGAATGACCGAAAAGGAGGACATGTCCGGGTAAAGCCGGACTATATGGTAAGCCTACTGAACCCCCAAAATACATACATAGCCACACCCACAGGAGAGTAGCACACTTTCCGGTCAATGCTGAACCAATAAGGCTGGAATTTGGCATGTAAACTTCATATGACAATGAAAGTTATTACTCTCCCATGTTCATAGTTACGGGTGTGGCTTGGGCAACAAAGATCAATGTAAAAGTGTGAGTACCAACACAGACATTTTATTAAAATTGCTACCAGCTAATCTGGCTTTAGTTACTTTACCACTTTCATACGCTGCACCAATACCATGCAGCAAAGCTGCAACGTGCCTAAAATGTTAAAACCTCGTGTAATAAGAACAATTACACAGTTTGCTATATAGCTGGCTAGCTATGAAATACCTGGCTAGCTATGAAATACCTTGCTCCACACCAAAAATGGCAAGCTAGCTAGCAAGTATTACCATAACAAGATACTCATTTTCTAGCTATATAGCTAGCTATTAAATATCTAGCTCCACACCAAAAGTAGCCAAGCTAAAAAGTTTTTACAAATGGTTATATTTTATCATGACAAATCAGAAAGTCTTTGATCCTCATTTTCTTTACCTGAATCAGAGATACATGGAACTGAGGAGCAGCATCAATAGGATATGAAGGTATGAATAATTATTGCACTCTCCCAAGGGACAGATCTCTTCACTTATTCCTTCAGATTACCAACCCCACAACTCTTTTTCAGCTGCTATTGCACTAGATGTGAATGCGCTGCTACCAATCCTGGACTTACTGGTGGAATTGGGCCTCCTGACCCCAGGAATTGTTGAAGTTAGTTGAAATAGCGTATCACATCACCGCCATTGAATTCTGGCTGCAGCAGTGCCCCATGTGATGTCATGACTAGTTACACCCCCCCACAGGAAGTAAAAATTTTTAGCTAAGTTTTCTTCTTGAATAATGGACTAAAATTTTTCAAAATTTTTTATACCGGGTTATGCATCAAAGACAACAAAATAAGACAATAAAATTTTTTTTCCTTCCAGTTCAGTTACCCTTTAAGTTTATTTTCTTCTTTAAGTGACAATCCCTTACTACTCTGTCACAATCCCTTACTACTCTGTCACATGTTCAGTTTCACTGACTTCATAAATTAAATAGGTACTCTTTTATTGGAGCAGCTGCTGTCTTTTAGTATTAAAATTATTATTAGAGGACATATAGTGCGCTTCTGTATAGAGAAATACACAGATACAGATGATAGATATATTCAGATAGTGATAACTAAATAAGTAGATAAGCAACCAAATTAATAGATAGAAGAATAAGAAATGATAGATATCTTTAGACAAAGATAGAAGTTACATTACAAAACAAACAACTGCCGTATATTGGATAGACCAATGAAATATATGAAGATAAATCTATAGTCATGTAGAAAACAATTCAAATATCACTTTCATAATTCAGAAATATCAGATACAACAATTATTATACTGCATAAAACCAGTAAACTATTAGAGATATGATGAAAATGGTGAATGGTCATCAACTTGTGATCCACAATGATACAAGTCATTTCTGTAATTAGGTATACGTCAATCCAGTGTAATTGTTTGCTTCATAAAAAAAGGGGAGATTCTAATGATCCATGTTGCTATATAACTCTCATTCTCTCTCTCTCTCTCTCTCTCTCTCTCTCTCTCTCTCTCTGTGTGTGTGTGTGTGTGTGTGTGTGTGTGTGTGTGTGTGTGTGTGTGTGTGTGTGTGTGTGTGTGTGTGTGCATGTGTGAGTTTTTGTGTCAAACTTTTGTTTAAAAATTTGAAATATTGTCTTACTGGTTTTGGGTGGTGAGTCAGTATATGTTTTGTGTTGAGCGGAAGGAGAGGAAGTGGTTCGGTCAGGTCACAGGAAACAAACAATCAATTCATAGTTGCCGTACATTTGAATGCAGATACTCATATTCAGTGGTGGCAATTTTACTAATGAACTTGATTGTTGATAGTGTGTGGTGGACAAAATGACAGACATTTACAAGAGCCAGCTATTGTGTGGGTGAGCAAGTGAAATGATGCCAGTTATTATGGTCATAAAGGAGCAGCAAAACTATCATTTCCACTCTACACTTCACATGCTTACAAGCTGGGATATTACGCTATGCCTGAGTTGCAGTAGAAAGTGAACATTGGTACATTCAAACACTTTCAGATGGCCCATAATGATTAAGAGGCACTCGGGCAGAGTAAAGCCCTAGCCCTAGTCATTTGCATAATTACAGGAAATGATTTAGAACACAACTAATCAGAGTCCACTGTGAGATACCACAACAAAGATTTTTAGTTTAAGACAAATGCCCCTATGAGTTAGAGCAGGTGGGACAGTGGATGAGAGAAAGGGGGTTGAGCAAATTTAAAGTGACAAACACACAGCCTAACATACTCCATGTTTTATATTTTAAAAAATAGAGAATCCATTACAAATAGACAATCAGCAACCATTTGTTTTGTTCTTTGACAGATTACAAACATGTGGATGTAGTAGCTATATATCGCATTAGAGAACAAGGAAACACACATTAATGTAATTAAACAGGAATACTTATAACTCCGAATATTGAACTCTAGCAGAAGAGTTCTTGTAATCAATACAAATACAAAATTGAAATTCAGCTGAAATTTGAAAAACATTATGATTTTTTTTAAATTTTAGCTCTATTCTCTTTCATAAGAAAACATGCACTGGGTATTCACTATTCTCTTTAATTATGTATCTAAACACATTTATAACATTGTTTTAGTAACTAATTTTGAAATATTGCAAATATACATTGTTTACAATGCTGCATTTAAATATTACTATTACTTTCGTCATGCAGTGATGATTCCTGAATTTAATTATTGCTACCATGGCAATTTGTTTACTACCAGGCACTACAGTGGAGAAATTCTCAACACTTTCATAAGCAATATTAGGATTTTTTCTTCAGATACTGAGAGTTCATAGAAGAATGATTTGAAAGCATCTTTATCACACCATAACTTTCCCTCCACCCTTTATTCCTCAAAAAAAAAACCACAAATAGTTAGATGTCCTTCCAAAAACTTTTTTCTAGTTACCGAGTAGTAACAAACTTTAAATTTGGAAAATCAGTTGAGCTTAAAATGAACAATGTAATAATAATAATAAAAAAATTTTTTAAAATAATAATAATAATAGTAATAATAATAATATTATAATGAAAGCCAATCTATATATTTTTGAATGGGTTCTGACACATGAAGGACCAAGTGGTGCTGGCAGGAATGAGAGGGTTATCAATTGCATTACCTGACGTGTGCAAGTGGAGACACTCTTTAAGGTAGTGCACTCAAGGAGAATATCAAATTACCCAAAAATATAACTTATCCTATATGGGGTGGATAGCTCATTTCAATTGAAACTGGGTCAATGCTGAAAATTTGACACATGTATACCTTCACCTTATAGTTTATGTGATTACCATCACATAGACATTTCATGATTGCTATGCAGGGACATGATTGCCATTTGTCAAAGTGATTACTTGACAAGATTGATGATATATATGTGTAAAACTAAAGATTAAGTTATTCTTACTACCATCATTATAATAACACAATTATAACTGTTTGCTAATATCACCTAACACATGATTGACATTCTCACCCAAATCCACTGAGGAATCTGAAGAGTACAAATATCCAAAACCACGGAATGAAGGCTGAGAAGAAACCAAATATTGCACTTATAAGGAGAGAAAAAACCAGAGTGGTCCTACGACCAATCACATCCGCCAGACTTCCCCACACATAACTGCCAACCAACATTCCAAGGAATATGATGGAACCTAAAATGGCCTCCTCCGAACTCCTGATCCCCCACTCAGCCTTTCTGCTTAGAACTGGGAAGATAAACGATATGGAGAGAACTTCTATGGAATCAGAGGAGAGAGCCACTCCATTGATGACAAGGAGAAGGATGTGGAAGAATCCAAAGCCAAGATACTTCAGGGCCACTTCATACTCTCTCACCACTCCATCCTCAATCTCTGAAGTAGAAAGAAGACCCTTCTGATCATTCACACCCGAGCTCTCGTCTCCACTTCCCTCAAACTCAGCTTCCGATTTTTCCCCTCCACCTTCAGTGTCAGACCCAGTCCGTGAAGCTTGCTGGTCAGTCTCTGCAAGAGATCCCAAATAAGATACAGACATATCTTCTTGGGAAATCTTTATAGAGCTCACTCTCAGCGACCTCATGATTAAAATTGTGTTTAGTTAATCTAGAATAGCAGTACAGGCATTAACCCGAACTTTATTCCAGGAACGCATGGTGCGGTGGGGGGAAAACAACAATGTGAATTAAAATACCAGCGGGGAACAACAATGCTAATTAACATAACGGTGGACTATAAAATGCACTACCCCCAACCCCCCCCCCCCCCCCCAGTGTTCAGGCCAGACATTTTTAGTCATACTAGGCAACCATTTGCAGTTTTGCCTGTAAGGTTGGTGTTGCTGTGGTGCTGCTGTGGTGTTGCTGTGGTGTTGCTGTGGTGTTGCAAAAATCCCCCACACACAGATCAACACATCCACACACAATTACATCCACACTTATCTCCATATACGAACACAAATGAACACAAATGAACACAAATGAACACAAATGAACACAAGAAGTAAGCTGGCAAAGCATTCACACTCATTTACAAACACACATAGACATACACAACACCTGCATATACACACACGCACGCGCACACACACGCGCACACACACACACACACACACACACACACACACACACGCACACACACACACACACACACACACACACACACACACACACACACACACACACACACACACACACGCGCGCGCGCGAACACACACACACACACACACACACACACCACACACACACACACACACACACACACACACACACGCGAACACACACACACACACACACACACACACACCACACACACACACACACACACCACACACACACACACACACACACACACACACACACACACACACACACACACACACACACACACACACACACACACACACACACACACACACACACACACACACACACACACACACACACACACACACACACACACACACACACACACACACACAGTCTAGCTGGTTGATATTTGAAAGCCTGTGGCAGATGGGAGGGCAAATTATCAATGTGGACTTTTAATTCCTTACCACCAAACATATCCAGCCAAAGTAAAATTAGTTTTTTCCCCCTATAGTAGAAGATGAGCAGTGCTAAGTGAAATCTATCTATATATGAGTGTATTTGTGTATATATATATATGTGCATGTGTGAGTGTGAGTATGTGTGTGTGCATGTGTGCGTGTGAGTGTGTGTGTGCATGCATGCATGCATGTGTGCATATGTATGTATGCATGTATGTATGTATGTATGTATGTATGTATGTATGTATGTATGTATGTATGTATGTACGTACGCACGCACGCACGCACGCACGCACGCACGCACGCACGCACGCACGCACCCACCCACCCACCCATGCATGCACGCATGCACACATGCATGCACGCATGCACGTATGTATGTATGCTTTTTTTTTTCAAGGAACTTCCTTCTTCCCTCGATATATGTGCTTGATATATGTGCGTTTAAATCGGAGATAGCTACATTTTGTGAAATAGTGAACAAGATACTTGTTCAAATAAAAAAAAATTCTACTTTTTTTTTTAAATGACTGTTTCTATATACTAACTAGCAGCATATACCAGGTGTTGCCTGGCCAATGTCAACATAAAACATTATAGAAGTTACTTTAGGAGCAAAAGAAAAATCTTAGTGTCTTTTTAACACCAGGACAAAAGAATACAATATTTTGTAAAGATCAAATTAGCTTCAGATTAACCATGCAGGAGCTAAAGCTTCAGAAAATCTCAGCCATCCTGTGGTCAGCTAATCTGCAGTAAATAGACCTTTTACCTCACATACAATATAGGTGAAATAAAAATCATCCTAAAGAATAGCCAATTTTGTTCAGGAAAGGAATGTATGCACTCAAATCTGAACAAAAAAGAAAACCATGCATGGCTTCATTGGAAAAGGGGGAGGGGAAAAGCACACACCAAAAATCTATGGAGAGTAAGGTAACCCTGCCTGCTCTAAGTAAAATTAGTATAATATTTTTGTCTTTAGAACAGCATCAATCTTGCAAGTGCAGCAGCAATGAGGGAGTTTCAGGTACTTTGGCAGAGGCAGGCCCATATTCAGAGGCATGCAGGCAACAAGGAGAACCAAGAGATACAAGTTAGCCCAAATGCATTCCTCTTTTATATATCATAATTTTGCCTGATTCTGTTCAGAACAAGCCAAACTCTTCACCTTTATGGTCAGAAGCAAGGACAGAGAGACACCCTTCAGCAGAGGCAGACAATCTCTATTATGCCATACACATGAGAGTTGTGCAGACATCTCAAATAAAAAAAAGAGACAGCGAAGTCAACAACAGGCTCCTTTAAGAACTATTGGCCCTACTCATATTGGTCAACTGACACTTGAGTAGCTTGCTAATGATTCCCTACAAATGCCAGTACTCTTCCAAAATACATTTACAACATTGATTATTCCATCCCTGTCAATAATGGCCCATTATCCGTCACATAGCCTAAATTTTTGGAGAAGAAATGACATGACAAAGCATCAGTTATCTGTCATTCAAATGGTAGTTATTAAAACATTAACAACTCTGTTTAATTTTTCATCACCCTCTTTGAGGATACCACTTCCGATCCAAGATTAGTAAGTATAATGCAGTTTTTTGAATGACATCATTTATGACTAGATTGCAGCTTTCTCAATGACATAATTTGGTGTTAACTGTGGAATATTCAGGTGTGGATATATGGCACCCACAATGAATGTGCAGGAATTGCAAGTGATGCTAGATAGCTCAAGAATTCAAGTGTGCCCTTGAATATGCCCCATTCCAAGATTTTGATAGACTAATTTGTGCAGATAGGGTTCATGTCTAACAAGACAAGCAACATTTTAATACTCTTTCAGCACTTGAAATAGCTGCAGTAATTATAAAAGTGACAGGTCTTAAGACAATCTCAGAACCATATTAATAACCTCCAATATCCACTTATCTACTCTCACATTGATGTTGGATATCACTCTTGATAGAAGTCTGCCCAATATTACACCAGTGGGTCATTATTGTCTGGAATACCAGACCGTTGACACAATTGTGTCATATAACATATCGATCATGTAAATAATGCCATCATCATTTTGTGTACACAATACTATTGATGCCATTTTCTCTACATTGCAGGCCACAAGGACAACTGCAAAGACACCAGGTAAAACCTTTATGCATTCACTTTTACTAACATCGTGATGTTGCCTGATTTCCTTCACTCAACACACATGTGAGACCATAGATAGTGTACAAATTTATTATACATCACATAAATCAATGCACAGTTTCAACAAATTATGTGCATGTATAGCACCAATGAAATTCCATAAGTATATGCACACTTATTACATATTCCTTGCTTTTAACACACGCCATCAAGTAAAACATGGTGCTAAATTTTGCATGTCAGTTATGTACTATGAAACTGCTGATACAAATTGCATGAATGTAAATAATAGTTGGTTCAGAAGCTTCCCCATAGATGCTACTCAAGTCGTCCTCAGCCGTTTGAACATGACCATAGCTGATGTATCCAGGTCACACACCATTATGGTGAGTATACAAAGGATAAAATATGTAACAGCACACATGGCCCTAATTGGAAATAACTGCCAATCATGTGATAATAGCAGATTAGGTAGCCTCCCTGAAGGGTGGTGGGTCTCAGATAGATATAATATGTGTAGGAAAATAGTAGACCATAATTTGTTTATTTAAATGGGCACAACAGTGATAGTTCAACCAGCAGAAACAACGGGTGTGCTGCAGACCAGTTTGGAATTCTGAAAAGAAAAATATATACACCACACACACATTCACACTTCCAGCACAGGCACACAGGTATGCTTACATGCACATACATGCATGCACACACAGAGAAACACACGACACACACACAGAAATGCACAACACACACACATATACACACACATGGATGCACAGGCTAGCAAACATGAAAACATTTAAACATGTTGGCATGCAGGCACAGATGTACAAAAGACACACAGGCACACACACAATGACACACATGCATTTATGCATAAACACTAACACACAATGCACACAGAAATGCACACAGAAATGCACACAGAAATGCACACAGAAATGCACACAGAAATGCACACAGAAATGCACACAGAAATGCACACAGAAATGCACACAGAAATGCACACAGAAATGCACACAGAAATGCACACAGAAATGCACACAGAAATGCACACAGAAATGCACACAGAAATGCACACAGAAATGCACACAGAAATGCACACACAAGCAAACTCGTCCACATGCATACATACATTCTCATGCACACACATACATGCACATACATTCATTGACACATGCACATATGCATGCACACACCATGCACACACCCACACATCCACCCATAAAGAAAAACTCAAGCACACACAGGCAGGTATAAAATATATTATCCTTTACCTTAGCATTGAATGACAAATATTCCCTCTAGTCAGCCCCAACATAACATGGTGCTACCCAATGATAATCACTAGTATCCACTAAACACACTTTAAGAATATGTAGAGATTTCATTAATGTTCATGTAAACTATTGATTATTTCATGCGTCTGTATTTTATTATTGTTTGAGGATTTTTTTAACATTCAATTAAAATTATAGTATATATTATTGAGTACAGTAGGTAAAATTAGAAGTGTAATTGGGAGATCTGAATAGCATTGAAGCATGACATAATAGGATGGAAAAATAGCACATATGCTAAACTCCAGTGATTTTTAATAAGTTGTTTTATATTTAGAGAGGGGGGGGGGGGGGGGGGGAGATGAATCTTAAGTTGTGACTGCAATTAACTGGTTTGGATCACAGCGTTGTTTTGTAATGTTCATATTTATTTTATACAACTTCAAGAGCAGATACAGTTCCACTATCTTCATCAACTTCAACACTTAAAATTTTCCTAGTTAATCTCTTAAATAAACAAACATGGATTTTTTTCATTACTCTTGCGTAAACATAACTAGCACTTCTATCAATTTGTTTCATGAAAATGTACTACATGTGTTGAAATTTTTTGCATTCAGAAAAACTGCACCTAATCAATATTGGCCTTAATGGTATATTTTCTGGTTTGAAACACCAGGGGCTATCCATTATTCAATAAAGACTCCAAATTCTTCAGTCTCTTCTTAATCTAAAGTTCTTCTCCTAAATACTAGCAAGGAAATAAATCTAGAAGATCCAAAATTAACTCTTCTATTATTTTCCCAGCTCCATTTGAGCTAATTTCTTGGAAAGAGTTCTCTACCAAGAGTTAGCCATTTTCCCCTTGTGGTCTGAAAACAGGGTAAAGGGTCTAACCTGAGCAACTAATCTACCCGAAAAGTTTAGAAATTGAACATTTACCAACTAGGAATGGCCCACAAAATTTTTATGGCTTGCAAGGTTTACATCATGTCATTCACAGTCATGTCATTTACAGTCATGTCATTCACAGTCATGTCATTGACTGAGGTGTCGCAGGCATGGATATTGAACCAATGAAGTTGGCAATAGGATTGCTGCTTAACAACAGCTGAAAAACAATACAATTCACTATTGCGAGGTCACTTCTTCACCTACTCCAAGCTACTGACTATGCGTGAGATTGTACACTTGCAGGCTGGGCAGTGTGGCAACCAGATAAGCGCTGCATTAAGTGGTATTTTTTGGTATTTTTTTTTGAAAAAATAGCTATACCAAATCAGCTAAATCTATAGCACATGCTAAGGGTATTTATTCCCTGCATTTTTTCTTACCATTTCTTAAACTTCAGTTTTGGGAAGTTATTTCTTCTGAGCATGGAATTGACCCAACTGGGACCTACCATGGAGATTCTGATCTTCAGTTGGAAAGAATCAATGTATATTGCAATGAAGCCTCTGGAGGCAAGTATGTACCTAGAGTGTTCTGGTAGACTTGGAACCTGGGACCATGGATTCTGTGAGAGCAGGACCATTTGGGCAAATCTTCAGGCCTGACAATTTCATCTTTGGTAGGGGATCTATATGAAATCCTATAAGACTGTACTTTCTTTTAAAATGCCTAAAAAAAATTCATAACCGACATATAATATTTTTGTGCAGGTCAAAGTGGAGCTGAGAATAACTGGGCCAAGGGCCACTATACAGAAGGTGCGGAGTTGATGGACTCTGTACTAGATGTCATAAGGAAAGATGCTGAGGTCTGCGATTGTTTGCAGGGATTCCAACTCACTCACTCACTTGGTGGTGGCACTGGATCAGGCATGGGCACCCTCCTCATCTCCAATATCCGGGACAAGTACCCTGATAAAATTTTGAATACATATAGTGTGGTGCCTTCCCCCAAAGTTTCTGACACTGTAGTGGCACCTTATAATGCCACAATTTCTCTCCATCAAATAATAGACCAAATAGATAAAAATTACTGCAATGACAATGAAGCTCTTTATGATACCAGCTTCTGTACCCTGAAGCTTACGACCCCGACTTATGGAGATCTCAACCATCTTGCCTCTGCCTTATGAGTGGTATCACTACCTGTCTCCGATTTCCTGGACAACTGAATGCTGACTTGTGCAAGCTAGCTGTCAATTTGGTACCATTCCCACATCTATACTTTTTCATTCCTGGCTTTTAACCTCTTACCAGCCGCAGCTCACAACATTACAGAACCCTTACTGTTCCCGAGTTAATGCAGCAAACATTTGATGCAAAAAATATGATGGCAGCTTGTGATTCACACCATGGTCATTACCTCACTGCTGCCGCCATTTTCTGTGGATGCATGTCTATGAAGGAAGTCGATGAGCAGATGCTCAATTTGCAGAATAAAAACAGCTCCTACTTTGTTGAGTGGATCCCTAACAACATCCAGACTGCTATTTGTAATATTCCTCCTCGTCGGTTGAAGATGTCTTCCACACTTATCACAAACAACACTGTCATCCAGGAGCTCTTCAAGCACATCAGCAAGCAGTTTACTGCCATGTTTAAGTGCAAGGCTTTCCTTCACTGGTATACCAGTGAAGGCATGGATGAAATGGAATTCACTGAAGTAGGTTTTTTTTTTTGTTTTTTTTTTGGTCGAACAAGTAATTATATACACTCTCCTTTTGCAGGCAGTGTCCAACATGAATGATCTTGTTTGTGAGTACCAGCAGTGCCAAGATGTCACTTCTGATGATTATATGGAACTTGATGAAGAAGAGGGTGAAGAAGAGGCTGAAGAAGAGACTTGACTCCATTATACTTGAATATATAGTCCAAAAATGGACCCTCACTTTTTCTATGCTTGTTTAGCAGGTAACAGCTTAACATAATATATAGTAGCTAAGATGTTCTGAGTTGATATACATTCACAAAAAAAAATTAAAGAAATAATTAAAGAAATAATCAAAAATTCTTTTCACAGCAATTCTATTCTTTTCTTTTAAATCGCGAACTTAACAAGTTTGCAAAATCTAAATTTTACTTCCTTGGGAATCTTGTTGTTCTAATAAAGTTTCCTCCAACTACCAGTGCTAAGATCCCCAGTTCAACTCCTGGTCTTGGTTGAGATTTTTTCCCCTTGTTTTCCCCTCTTTTTTCCCCCTATTTTATATATTAAAATAGTGTTCATTTTATTTTAATTTTTTTTTTCTAATTTTCTTTTTTTTTTAAACCCGCTATGAAGTCATTTTAAGTCAAAACATTAAATCATAGTGTGGCAGGACTAAACAGTCTTTATTCCCAACAGCTTAATCCTGACAACTTTGTTGCTGCCATCAGGTGACCACTGCTGTGTCACTGCTCCATCCCCTCTAGTTCAATTCCAGAACCAAGGTGAAGATCAATTGAGAAAATGACTCTTATCTTGAAAGATATACACTCGTACAGTCTCAGTACAATGGCAAGTCAAAGTCTGCTGACTTTAAAAACCACTCCTATAAATAGGTTATTAACCAGTCTGAAAACATGCCAATACATGGTAACATACATTGACCAATGAAATACCTCCAACACAACACACACATCTATTGGTATCAAGTTCATTAATAATGTTATTTCCTGGAATGTGGCCTTGTGGTTTACTTGGTGGTTGAGGTGTCATCCTGTGACACATACGTGAGTGGGTTTGTGGCTGGAAATTTCCAATCTCTCTTTTTACCTTTTTTTTTCATCTAAAAATTAGCTCAACAGATTCAGCTCAAATGTTATGTCCAGAATATTTGGGTCTAAAGGTCCAAAACGAATCATTTTTGAGCTGATATTTAGATTAATACATAAATAGCTCTCATTCTGTGTACGTGTGTCCACTATATACTTCAATTTTTATGCTTGAGATTGAACATAGGTATCAAAATAATTAAAATTATTCTCCAGAGTACAGTGGTGTGGTCTCTGGTTTGACTTATTCTGGGTGTAGCATGTTGAACTGTCAAAAATGGTCCCTTCAGGGTGACTGAATGAATAGCTGTATCAAGAGCAGACATAAACTTGTGAAGATTTGGGAAATTTCAAATTTAGAGTATCAAATTGCACCTTTTGCAGTAAAGTAAGAAGAGAAAGCAGAGGGTGGGGGGGGAAAAAAATAAGGAAAAAAAGGGAAACCACCTACAAAATCTTCTGTCTCCAAGTGGTCACCCATCCAAGTACTGAGCAGGCCTAACAATCCTTATTTGATTAAAAAAGAGAGTTTTGCCTCAAAATTGTCTGCAGATTTGAGCAACTGTGAGGTGGTGACCCATCCAAGTATTGACCCATCCAAGTATTGACCCATCCAAGTATTGAGCAGGCCTAACAGTGCTTAACTTCAGTAAGTGAACAAATAAGAGAGTTTAACCCCAAAATTGTCTGCAGATTTGAGCAACTGTGATGTGGTCACCTATTCAAGTACTGAGCAAGCCTAACAGTGCTTCACTTGAGTAAGTAATTTTAATTGAAGTCACCCCAAAATTCACCTCAAAATTGTTTGTGGAATTGAGCAACTGTGGATTCTAAATGTATTTTGGTGGGATTTTTGCAAAAATATAGTCAAATCAAATGGGATTTGAATTAAAGATTTCACGGGGAGAACAATTTTAGAAGAAAGCAAAAAGAGTCTGCCAAAAGAGACTATTGCTAAAAGAGCCACAGACATAATATTAATATGAAAATATTTCCAGTAAAGATTTTAAACCAATCTTAGTGGTGTGTGGTAACAGCTAGGGCTCATTCCAACTACAATTCAAATTCTGTGCATGCATACCATAATTAGGGGGATGTTTGTCAAGCATGCATTGACTTACCAAAAAAAGGTCAACCAAGCAGACCTTAATAGTAACCTACATACACAAGAAGAACATTTCAAACAGTAAATTCTTGAAAAGCATGTCTCAGAGGAAATAAAATGTTGCTGGAGAAAAAAAAACACCAGTTGCCTAAATATACAGCAGCTTAATCGGTTGCAGCTTCTGAACGGATACCAGATTTTAAGGATAATGCTAATAATTTCAGAAAAAAAAGTATGATTGCATTTAACTAAAACATAACAAAACATGTTATTATGTAAGATATTTCTAACCTCATGATATGTTTTAGTGTAAAACATGTCCTCCTTTAAGACATAACCTCTCATTTAACATGCCCTCCATAATACACAACTTCCCACAAGACCTGTCTGCCTGTAAGATATGCCCACCTACTATACATGTCTTCCCATAATATATATTCTCATGAAATACATGACAACCACTACATGTTTTCCAGTAATACATACCCTCCTGCATAACATGTCATCCTATAAAATCTGTCCTCATGTTGGACATGCTCTCAAATAAGACATATCCTACTGTAAATCATGTATTTTAATAATATATGTCCATTCATAGTTCATGCACTTCTAAAAAACATGTCCATCTGTTACATAGCTTCCTATAACACATACCCTCAAGTAAAACCTGTCCTCATATAATACGTGTCCTCCTGTAAGACAAATCATCCTGTAAAATATGCCTTCCAGTAAAATATGTACTCCTGTAACACATCTTGAACTGCAAGACATGCTCTCCTATAATAAATACCCTCAAGTAAGGTATGCCATCTTGAAAACATTCACCAGACCAATACCTTTGCTCCTACAAAGACATATGCTCTCATAAGACATGGCACCCTGAAAGATATGTACTCCAGAAAAACATGTACTCCCTTAAGACATGTCCTTCCTTAAGACAATTCCATGACCACAGCCCACTAATGGTGTGCCTAGCAAGCAATGCTTAGGCTGCATTGAGTGTTAGTTTTAATAAAATTTATTCTGGGCATACTAGGATAAACCACCAAATATGTTAATTCAAGTGTATTGGAACAGCTGTATTGAAAAGTTGGCTTTGATAAGGAATCTATGTGGCAGCTCTGTGGCACTCTGTGTACAACAAAAGATGAAAAAAATTGAAAGGTAAGTTGCCCAGATTCAGGGAGCCTGTACTTATTTGCAAAGAGGTAAAAATATTTCAGGAGTAGTTCGAAGCTTGCAGTGATCCAGATAGTGAAATAAAAACTGATATATATTTTTTTAAATGAAGATTCTGATCGAAGCAAGAATCAGATATACTTAGTGAATTATGTGTCTGTCAGTCACAAAACATAGTTCACTATCTTCTCTGTGATGACTTGGAGGATTTGGCTAAAAAACCGTCAAGCAGGGAGATATACGGGATATTGTGGGGTGGATGGGTGCTGTAGGAAATTGGTAACAGCTTATAGAGCTTTGAGGGACTTGCCTTCTAACCTTTCCCTAACTTTGACCAATAAGCCCAGATTAACCAAAAGACAAGCCCCACTCTATGGAAATGAGGAGAGCTGCCTTAAATAATCTGAGGAAGCTACAATCGAAGTAGTTGACTAAAACAGAATAAAACAAGTGTTTTCATTCAAATGATGAATATTTATTGGTTTGAATCCTTCTTGACAGTCATGCAGGGAGACATAGGGGATACTGGGGGTATGGAGGAGGGGGAGGGGCTCAAGGAATTAGGTAAGCATTTTCCTTTTTTATTGTGTTTGTTGCACAGCAAAACTGTTCACTCCAGATATCCTGGTCCTGAAAATTGACTCCCTCCAGAAATTTTTGTATAATTTCTGTGGCTCACATGGACAGTAATTCACACCCAAAAATTTTTTTAATTTTTTGAGAAATTCCAAAATAGAATGGAGATGAATAGGGTGGACAAGTGGCAGGATCTCTAGTGGTGGCCATACGAAGCAGTGATTAATGCAAAGCTCTAGCAATGACAAGCTGATAACATCAGCAAGGATATTTGGTTTTATCCTATTACTTCAGAAATGTGATAGTTTCTGCCTATATCTGTCTACCTACAAGTTCAGTAGATGCATAAAACAATTTTAATTAATCTTTGTTTGAATATTTACTATGGCAATAGATGCAGCAAAATAATTTGATCATGAATTTAGTAAAAATAATTAATAAATTTAAGAAAGGGAATTTTAGATTTCATTCAGAATACTACTAAGTTTCTTTGAAGATATTTCTGCTAAATTAGGACATATCAAGGCATGTTACTGTCAGTTGACAAATAGTGACCCAGGCAAAGCTGCAATGGCACTCTGGTACTAATTTAAATGTGGCAGAGGCCATTCCACATTTAATAACAACAGTACAGTAACAAATAGGGTTTTTTGCAGTCAATTTAATTTTGACACTGACTCCCACACCCACTTCTACAGTTAATAATGTTCCCACCAATTTCACTTCACCTATAATGCTGGAAACTGATAATACTATTGAGGGAGTTTTCTGCTTGGTAGACCTGTACCTCCCTCAGCCTCAAGACCATGGTGAATTTACACTTCTTTAAGTTTGTCAAACTTGAATACCTTTAGTTTTTTCCATCACTTTGTCACCTTTTCTGAATTTTTAAAGATTATTTTACTTTATTTATTTTTTCATCTATTTTATTTTTATGTGTTAGGTTTTCTGTAATCCTATTCTTATTTCAAGTTTCAAAGAAATCTGTCTGCAAGTTTGGTCAGGCAGATGTTACAAACAGATATTGAGAGAAACAGACATAGAGACATGGGCATACACGCATCTCCCTTTAAATGTAAGATATCCTGTCTCTGTGTGTCCAGGGACTCCTGGAGAGAGTGGAATAGTTATTCTGAACCATTGCATGAATATTCCCTATGTTCTTGGAATATGACAGTAGAATATTGGGTTGATTGGGCTTAGGCATGGGCAGGCCTTTTTCAACAATTAGAACAATTCTGGTAAAGTGTCATCTGAAGCACAAAAGTTCACACAGGCAGGTAGGTATGCATGCACATGTATAGCACAAAACTATTCCTCTCCTTTTCTTTCCATCCTTTTCTTTCCATCCTTTTCCTTCCTCTTCATTCAGTGAAATTATGGTAATGATATTCTTTCAGACACTATTTTAAAATAACGCAGCATTTTTTATAAGGTAGTCCATGGATTTTTTTAAAAATGCATGCATGTTTGGCAAGTATGCTTGACCCATAATGCTACCCAGGTAACATGGAGAGTAAATATACTCATTGATACTTTTACTGAAGGTGTTACTACTGCCTGAAGACAACATAGACATACACAAAGATACACTGACGCAGTCACCTGATTTATACATTTAAATAAATGAATGCATATACCTATATTTTAAGATGTATCCTTGAAGTATATAATACTATTATTTCATTGAGTTTGAAAATATTCGAAGCTATGTGATTGAAAGTGACTGACAATTGTGACCCCTTTCATTGTAAATTTTGGTAGCATTATTTTTATAGATGTACTGTTAGAAATTACATGATTAAATTATTAAGACACTGGTCCCCAAAGAGATACACACTGTTTCAAACCTTGGACCAGCATTTTTTTCCTCTT
Organism: Lycopodina hypogea; assembly: GCA_963969325.1. NCBI lineage: Eukaryota > Metazoa > Porifera > Demospongiae > Poecilosclerida > Cladorhizidae > Lycopodina > Lycopodina hypogea. The sequence goes on along the minus strand of OZ017793.1, from coordinate 2,613,492 downwards.
TTTTTTCCCAAACCCCCCCCCCCCCACCTCTTCTCCAGTTTATCTTTCCTCATTTCCCCCCTTCCACTACCCTTTTCTCCCTTCCTTTTCGATGTACCTGCTAAAAACGACCATTTAGTCATTCCCAAACATACCTTTTCCTGATATTTGTCTACATCCACTTTAATGCCAAAACACTATATAAATTAAATCAACTCATAAGGGTAGATACATTCTACATTAAGAGGACCATTACATTTTTTTTGGACATTGGGATAATGCTTACACAAAATCATCTTTATATGCATGAATTAATAGTAGCAAAGGATTTTGGGGAAGCATACTTAATATCATACACAGTAATTTGATTCATTCTTCAAATTTCATTTTTTTTCCTTCTTTTCTTTTATTTTCTATCAATTCCTTTTCTCTTTTTTCCCTTATATTAATTTCCTTTTTCCACATACTTCTTTGCTTTATTTGTTCAACCTAACTTTTCTTTCTCCCAGGTTGCCCTTTGACCCAAATATCAATCTGAGTGGATTTGATTTCGTGAAACATAATTTAGGTATATTATTCATATATGCTGTGTGCCAGCACATAAATAAAACTGAATGACTCAAACTTTGGTAACTACACACACTCACAAATACGCATGCACACATGCATACATATGCACACACATGCACACACACCCAAACACACACTCACATATGCACATACAAAAAAAGGCATCCAGGCATGCTTATGCACATACCCAGGCACACACATACAAACATGTGTACACATACAGAAACACATGCACAAATGTACACATGTGTACATGCAGATTTGCACATGCACACATGGTCACATTCATGCACACATGCTTGCACATGCACACACAGATGCAAACATGCCCATATTTTAATGCACTCATGTGCACATATTCACACCCCTATGCATGCTTTTGTGCATGTGCACACATGCACAAACAGGCACACAAGCACACACACATGTATGCACACAGATATATGTATGCACTACACCATGGAGGGCATGACAGGTGAAAATGCAAAATGGCTAGTGATGATATACGACATAATGGAAATAAAACATCAATTTTAGAGGACTTATATGCAGTACATTCTATTATTAGCAAATGGTTTATCTAAAAGTGGTCATCTTATAATAATAGAGCTAGTGATATTTATATGTACTAGCTTGCAATTGAAGCATTTGGTCACATTGTTAGGTAGGCCCATCTTCGGTGGCCACCAAATTGTCTTAGGTGTGAACATGGAGTGCATATCCCTCATGATGACATGTATTAGGGAAACATTTGTCTTAAGGAAGGTCATGCTTTGTGAAAGGACATGTCTTATGGGAGGACATGTCTGGCTAGAGTGTAATATCTTCTGGATGGCATATCTTTCAGGATGATTTTGTCTTACTAAAATTCATATTATACAGGAAGACACGTCTTACTTGAGGGTATGTCATATCTAACAGATGCACATGTCTTACAGGAGTACATGTTTTACAGGATGGCATATCTTATAGGATGATTTGTCGTACAGGAATACACATCTTACATGAGGATAGGTCTTACTGGTGTGTATGTATTATAGGAGGCCATGCATTACTTAGGGCATGTCCTACACAGGAAGACATGTATTATGAGAGGACATGTATTACTGAAGGTCACATTTTAAAGTAGGATATGTCATACTTGAGGACATGTCTTACTTGAGGACATGTCTTACTTGAGGACAGGTTTAGGATGGCATATATCTTGCAGGAGGGTTTGCCTTACAGGAGGATATGTGTTAGAGGAGGCTACCCTCATGCTTATCTATTCAATATTTGTTGTAGATGTAAGCAGTGCTCATTTCTTGTTTATAAATGTAGTATTTCTGTTTTTATGGCTGACATTTCTTGTAAGTGTGATAAGTGTTCCTACTCTGTCTCAAACACACAGTAATGCACACACTAGCACAAATTTGAGAGAATGCAAACACAGCTTGATATTCAGTAGAATAAGCAACAGATGAACTTCAGGGCATGCTACTCTAGTTCCTAAATTGCTTAATGCTTTCAATTGATTTAAATGATGAAATTATCTTCTCCCTTGGTCTTCCAGATTCAACCTCAAATGGGCCTTTTGATGGGAAAGAAGCACGCTTCATGATCCACAAACACGAGCGTAGTGGAACAAAGGGAAGTGAACAGTTGGCACTGTTGAGTCTAAGCACCTCTGGTGTTTTGCTTAGTGTTTCTCTTTTTGGTGTTGAACCCACTTCAACACAAAATAGTTAATAACATCAAACATCATTTTTCTCTCTCCAGCATGGTTTGTAGCAAGGGTTTTTCATTCGCTGGGTGGAATAAAGCTGGTATTGAACAAAGGTTTCAGCATATCCTTGCATCTTTCCTTGGACGTTCAAGGTGGTGGGATACCTCTGAGATTTTGCCATAGAGGACCATGCAAGTGAGCAAATTGGACCCCATGCATAAAACTTGCCCGGCATAATGAAGGGTACAGAGAATCTGTGTGGAATCCACACATTCAGGTCCTGCCCATTCAAGAATACCAATATGGGGTATAAAATCTTTCCATCTGATGGCGAAGATCAGTTGGAGACATCGAATGTGGAAGGAAGACTTCAAGGGCTCTCATGGTACTTAAGGCTTTTAAATTATTCATTACAAATGGTAGGTGTGGTAAATGTAGGTGTGCCAAGTTTGGATCATCACAATTACAATGAAGCCATTAAATCAGTGAGATAAATCCTGCAAGATAAGCATCCTATGAGACAACCTGTGATTTTTTATTCCTTTATAGAGGGGCCTCGTCCTGAGATCCATACTATATAATAGTCTGACCACATTGCTGCTTGTCTCATTCATACTATAGTTTTTAGGGCAACAGGTGCTGCTGGGCCTTCTGGTTTAGATGCATCTTAATGAAGGAGATATCTTACTTCATTCAAATCTTTATCTACTTTCCTCAGCAAGTTCATTGTGGAAGTTGCCTAGCGGTTGTGTTCCTCCTTTATTGGCCCTATGATGACTTCCATTCTAGAAGGTTGGTTGATTGAGCTGGATGAATGCCCTGCAGTCTGGCCCATCAAAATCCGTGATACTGCTAGACATGCTTTTGCCAAAGCTGTTTTGGTAGTCACCATTGAATATATTAAGGATGCTGCTGGGGCAGTCCAGCTCTGTGCTGGACAAATTTATTGCTATGAAGCTGCCATTCACTCTGTTTTGACAAACATTCGAAGATAATGATACTGAGGCAGCTTTACTATGGATGCCAGAAATGCATTTAGTTCCTATAGCATGATCGTTGTCTTGCACAACATCAGGAAACTATGTCTCTCAATTGATATGGCATTCATAAATGAAATTGTGTTGCAAGTGATATTTTAATGAATGGTGAAACACTATTTTCTCAAGAAGGGACTATGCAAGGAGATTCCCTTGCAATGCCTAGCATTTTTACATCCATCAACAATGATTGATCTTAATCATTAGGATAGCAATTTTACAAATCTAACTATTTTGGCCACTGATGTGTAATGTTATGATAGACACTAGAAATAGTGTAATAGCAAAGATTCATGAATTATTATCCAATGATAATCAAGTATTGGGCCAAACTTTTCAAAGTTAGATTAATTTGTAGAATCCAGTTCCACTCCAATTATGCTGTATTATATATTTTGGTTCGTAAGTATGTTTGTGTGTATGTATGCATGTGTGTGTGTCTAGCCATCATGGCTGAACCCTTGGACCAAAGGCCGAAACTGGGCATGTGGTCTCTAAGTAACTGGGTGAGCATTAATAACCACATGTGGGTGGGGTGATGGATGTTGTTTTGGATATAGGCACACCCACAGGAAATAGTTTAGGCTACCAAAATCCTTTTGAAAGACCAATTTGAGCGAAAATTTAAGTGTGGTCTTCAAGTATTCGGGTAAGCATTATTAACGAAATATAGGTGTGGTTTGGCCATAGACATACCCACAGAAGTTGTTTTGCTATCAAAAAAAAATTAAAGGACAAACTAGGCCAAAATTTAGGTGTTTTACAAGGAACTAGGTGGGCATTATTTAGCATGTGTAGGTGTTGCCATGGGCATTGTTTGGTTATGGCCCCATTCAGGGGGAATCACTTTTCTATCATAAGCCAATTAGAGAACCAAACATGTTGAATTTTGGTATTTCATTACCAAGGAACTGGGTGAGTGTTGTTAAGCATGTATGGGTGTGGCTTGGTCATGATTACACCCATAGGAAGTTATTTTGGCAGCCAAGAGCTCATTTATATACCAATCATGCTGAATTTGACATATGGACTCCAAGTAATTGGTTGGGCGTTATTAACCACATTTGTGGGTGGAGATGGGTGTGGTTTATTCATAGCCACACACACAAGTTTTTTTTGGCTTCCAAATGCTAATAAAAAATGAATCAGAACAAAATTTGGCATATGGTCCCGAAGTACCTGGGTAAGCATTATTAACCACATTGAGTGTGATTTGACTTTAGCAACACCCACAGGATGTTCTTTTGCTATCAAAAGCTAATCAAAGGTCCAACCAAGCTGAAATTTGGTGTATGATTTCCGAGAATTGGGTGAGCATTATTAAGTATATGTTAGTGTGGATTGGTCATGACCACACCCATAGGAAGTTATTTAAGCAGCCAAAAACTAATTTATTTACCAATAATGCTTAAATTTGACATATGGACTCCAAGTTACTGGATGAACATTATTAATCACATGTGGGTGTGTCAAAGAGTATGGTTTGTTGATAGCTACACCCACAGGAAGTTATTTTGGCTACTAAAAGCTAATTAAAGGGTCTATCAGGCCAAAATTTGGCATGTGATCTGCAGGTATCTGGGTGATATATTAACAACATGTGTCCATGGTGTGATTTTATGTAAGCCACAACCACATGTCTTTTGTGTGCCAAAAGCTAATTGAAGGTCTAATCAGGGAAAAAATTGAGTGGCTTCTATAATCTTTTTATGTTATCATTGGCCGAGCAACGCCGGTATACCCTGCTAATGCTCTATATTTCAAACTGTCTGTTATAGAATCTCTGAAGATACTGTGCCAGCTGACTGACAGTGCAAGGAATACTAATGAGAGTGACTGTCCTGCCTTGTGGAAACTTGTTAATACTTGTTTCTTGCTTCCTAGCACAATTTAACATATTGTGAACCAGGCTTTAGTGTGTAGTGCCAAGGGTTATTACAAGGTGAAAGCAGAATTTTGATACATCTAATTATTTGTTGATAACTATACTATCCACCATGATTTTATCCAATTCATATCAGGATAGTATTTCTACCTTCAGAACATGAAATCCACTAAAGAAAATTATATATAGAGAGGCTTCTTCCACCATGGCTTTGTTGTTAGTGGTGATGGTTGATGATATTAGGCCTCTCTTTATCTACATTATGACTGAATGGTAAAACACTCAGATATTAACAGTAAAAACCAGGTACGATACCCACCGCTTGGAGAAAAAATATTCTGGAGGTGCCTAGCATTGCCTAGACCTTTGGAGATATCTCTTTTGAGCTATGTTAGTAGGAGTCAACATTTCCCATCTTCATCAACACAGTTAGGAAATAATCAATGATCAATCAATTGTTATCATCCTTTTCCTTCCCTGCTTCAGGCAGAATGTACATCTTAAAATTTCCTTCGATCATATCAAGATGGGAAATAACCAAATTGGTCATCTTTTTATTGAAATGCTACTGTTTCTTTATTTTGCATCTATACTCTCCAAGATGCTTTAAAACTCAAGCCAATTTGAGAATTTTTTCTCTCTTTTAACATCTTGTTTCCGTATGGCAATCTTAAAGAGAATGTAGAAGGCCAATGAATGATAAAGTGATGGAACAGAACTGTTCACACCTTTGTTTCGTTGTCATTCACACTAGCGCTCACATTCACCCATAAGTTAGCAGTCACTCTTCTTTCACCATTGTGTTTTCGTTCACCCTTTGGAAATTTTCATTCCCCCCTTGTTGAATAGGTCTAATCTAGAATTCATGCATCACAATTTCCAGGAAAAGAAAGATTTGACCTAAAAGATAAATAGTTGTGTGAAACAAGCAGGTGGAGGATATCTTGCCAAGCAATAACCTCTGAAGTTGATAAGACAAAAATAGTACTTCACCATAGTGACAAAGATCTGATTGAGAACTGGGGAAGTGGACAGCCTTCAGCTTGTGTATTTAAAGCAAGAACCAGAGCTAGTTATGTTGTTATCTATCTAATAAATTGAAAATATTGTGTGTGTTCATCTCTCTGTGTATCCATGATTCACTGAATAAAATAGAAAACGAGCTTGGAAATTAATCTAAAGGAATTAAAATAAGTTGTTGTTTTTTTCTGTAATAGATGGGTGGTTATGAGTTGGTGACACAGCACTATTAATTTTTTTTTAATATAAGTACGTGGTTTACAAAATATAAATAGATAATTGGAATACCTGACTTTGGCTTTGTAGGTCAAATTACCAAAAAGGAGAATATTCCTGCTTTTCTTAGGACTTCATTTAGAAGAGATTCTGTCACTAAGCTCATTTTACATCAAATATATGTTTCAGCTATATCAAGGTGTGGGACAAAGGCCATACTATCCAGCCCTGTCCAAACTATAATCAGGTTTGTACCTCTCTACAGCATCACCCGGTTCCAAACATTTTCTTTCATCCACACTAGCATAGGGCTAAACCCACTCCGCATTACCTGCATGGGCTGACCAATTGCTGGGCAGGTTAATTGGTTTTCCTCTAACATGTATGGAAATGGGGTATTATATTATCGAGAGTGGTTCTTTGTACTGTTTCTTTCTCTCAGAAATATCATCGACAAAGGGAAGATAGAGAGTGAAGAGAAAGCTGTTTGTAGCTAAACCTTAAATCATAAATGGCAGCAATAAAGCCACAGTTATGTTGAATAGATATGAGCTGCTTGAAACCTACACTTCTGAAGGTTTCAGGTGGATCCTGGTAAAACCGGGTGTGAAACCAGTGTAGTGTGGATGCATGGAACCCGTTCCAGACACAGGTGAAACCAGTTTTATTGTGTAGTGTGACCAGGGCTTCAATTTAGTCGGGATTCTGTCACTAAGCTCAGTTTACTTCAAATATATGTTTCAGCTATATCAAGGTGTAGGGCAAAGACCATACTATCAAGCTTCATGCATTGGGTGTTTGTGTGGAAGGTTTTTATACATGCACTGAAGAACAACTGGGAATGCTTTCTACCCTGAGGCCCGCAACCTGTGCATAGGACAACTCTGGGAATGTCGTCTACCCTGAGGCTGTTAGAGTAAGATTCTAGCACAGGGTGCTGAAACCTTTGATGGTGGATAATATTGTCCTGTCTTTGTTTATGAAAGCCGTAAGTACTTCAGATAGCATATAATAGACTTTCTACAATCCATATGTGTTTTGCCAAGTGTGCTATTTCAAATCTGTGGGAAGAATTTGTGGGTTGTTCCTATGCTCTACCACTGGAGAGAAACTGATAAAATTTATAATTGCTAGCTGTATTAATCATAGTTACTTCAATGGCTTAGCTAATTGTGAATAACTGTACTGTCCACTCTGATATTGTCTACAACATCATCAGGATGGAATATTTTTCTGCAAACATTATATTAAAGATTGAATAGCATGAAAATTGAAATTATCATTAATGAAATTCACTACAGAAGGTTTCTTCTTTTGTATAACCTTTTCCATATGAATACATCTAATGCACCACTAACTTAGCAAAGGCTATTTGTTGGATTCTGTCATTTGTTTGAGTACTTGGGAAATAATATATCTTTCAACAATCTAGGACTGGCTTTGCAGAATGTGGTCGGGAAAATTCTTTGTATACATGCATATATTTCTGTCCTTTGGTGTGATTCCAGAGTCTGGGCCAGTAGTTGGGTTTCTAAATGATTTCTACTCCCTTCTCACTCCTGCACCATGCAGAAGAAAGATAGCAAGTGGTTTCTAGGTATACATTCATTCACAAACATACAAACACATTTAACTACACACACTGGTGGCTATATTACCAACAGTCTCTTTGTGTGAGTGTGTGTATGTATGTGTTTTAATACTATAATTTATCATTATACTTACACAAGCTACATTTTGAAGCCACTTCTAGCCAATGTCTCAGGGTTAAATTAACCTTCATACCATTACACATTAGGGCAAGACACTGCTGGAATTATTGGGCCATCTAAATATCTATGATTGATACTACTACCAATCAAGAAATCAGGAGCAGAGCATACAAACCACCCATAAATCTTGCCCATAGACTTCTTTCCTCCTTTGTCAATATACTTCCAACAACAATGATTTTAAAACAGAGCAATATAATAATGAATATTCTTATCTGAATTAAATATGTCTTGAGAAATAGTCAGTGAAGATGGTTTATATTCATTTGCTTCTATCATTTATGACAAAGGAGTCAACACCAGCAGCTTTTCCTGAGAGAGAAGCTACATTAACAAAATGCTTCTTCTCTCACCCATCACAACAGCCATTGGAGCCAGAAGAGTCACCCAAAAACATTGGAAATATTTTGCAAATTTGAGTGCATTTTCTGGAATGTTTTGGAACATACAGAATTTTATACTCTGGCTTGCAATTACATAAAACATGCACCAACAATCAAAGAATATATATTTAAATCAGCTGTTAGAGTCTCTCAGTGCCCCAACCCCTCCATCTTACTACAACCCACCCACCGCACAAGAGACACCGCATTGTTGGTGGGTTGTAACATGTCTAGGTGACAAATTGGTGAAGAGGAAATTTAAATGTTCTTGCCACTATTCAGAGAAAGTATGGTCACAAATGAAAGGAGCATTAAACAGGGAAGTCTCAGCAGAGGGAGAATACTATATTTCTAGTACTCCCAAAACATATAAAAGGTGTGTTCACTTTGCTTGGAAGGGATATTATTATATATCAGGGTATTATTTTAATGCATCGGAAACAAGATTACCTAAGAATGAAAGTGAATTTACACCTCAGTGATATAAAACAAAAGTTGTGATTCTCTTTCCCTTGAAGCCATATCTCCTGATGTTGCTAAGCAATAATAAAAATTTTAAAAAAACAAGCAAGGTGTAATTTTTTTACACATAATTAGTGACTAGTATAAAGCTTTAATTTCGGAGCATTATTGTCACTATATCTATGAAGGGAACTTGGGCACACCATGTCAGCAAGAGAAAATGAAGATCTCAAGGGTGAAGTATCTAGTCTAAGAGTTGTCAGAACTGAAAAATTTCATGGTGCACAGAAAAATTACATGCTTATACCTTCAGGGATGATTAGTTCGGCTCTAAATATGGCCTGTGAATCTGAGAAGGTGCAGTCTAGCAAGAAAAAGTGCTCACCTGTTCCATTGCTTGGGGGGAAAGTTTGTGTAACATTGCACAACCAAGACCACTGGACGAGTCTCAGTGTTATAGGCAATGAGATGTTAGTGACCGGTATAGGAAGGTAAGCAAAGTCATACTTCCAGAATGACAGTACATAGGTCAGAAATCAACAGCTATAGTGCACATACTAGCTCTATATCTGACTACTTTTTCATCATAAACGATATCATCCATAATGCAGGTGCTTGTTCCCTACCTTAATAGTTAGTGTGAGTGGCCTCGAACCAAGCAAAGGATATTCTGTCAGCATCAATATGTCAAGTGTGAACAACCTTCGCTACCGATACAAATCTGGGTGGTTTCCAACTGAAGAGTGCAGACGTGCTCATAGAGGTGCTAGAGGAGTGATACAGACCTATATGCATCTAAACTCACCTAACTCTGGAGAGTTCTGGATGAAATCTCTTGTGAACTTCAAGTCCATGAAGATCACGAATCATGATGATTCTAAGCCTCGAAATGTAATTTTTATGTTTCTCACAATGCCTTCATATTTAATATCCTCTTCTTCTCTTTATTTCTCCAGATCTTCCTGAGATCATTTCACAAATACACCATTAAGGTGGTAATCAAATGTGAAGATGGCCTTGGAGGTAAGAATTTCTTTCCCTTGCGTGACACTTCCTTCATTCCAGTGTCATCACTTTATCGTAGTGTGAAGCTGAAAAATCTGAAAATCAACAACAATCGCCATTCTAGAAGTTTCTCTCAGATGAATACATGATTGCCTTCCATTTCTACACTTTGCGGAAGCAATATTGATCATGTTGCCAGTGAAAGTAACACCATTGTACTTCCACTTGATAACCCTTCATTCATGGTGGGTCACCCAGTGAACCATGATAGGGCTATCATGACACCACTGCCTTCCACTTCTACTGCTTGCACAAGAAATTATGATCATGCTGCCAGTGAAGGTAACACCTCTTTAACTCTACTTGATCAACCAACATTAACAGTGGGTTACCCTTCTCCAGCTGTTCCACAATGTAAGACATACACACACTATGGATGACAGAAACTCTTTTTTGAGCATGTTTTACTATTCCTTTGATATTATAGTATTTCTCTCACTTAATGGTTGATCTATTCATGGCTCCTTAACCCCATGGCTCCTTAACCCCATCTATGTACCAAATGCCATCCCTATCAGGCTTTCTAACAAAAATAGTGGATCTGCTAATAAAGTTTGTGAAGGCTTCAAGGAAGATGGGGACAAGGTTTAACATTTGGATGTCATTTGTTTGAATATCTAAAAATAATGAAGTTCTAGACAGATGTTTAATTATTTGATGCTATTGTTGTAGAATTGCATATTTTTCATCAATAGATAATATTGAAAAGGGAACAATAATATAGGATATAATTTTGGAAGGTGTTAATGTTTGCTTAATAAGAATGATATGACCAAGCCAAAAAATCAATTCTTTCAGTAATCAATTGCAATTCCCAACTGATTGGCTATCAATTATTATTACAGAAAGCTCTTTTATTAATCATTGTTGTCACAGAGCTGCCAACTATGTAGCTCTGTCCAAATTATTCCTGGAATAGCCTTGTATATATGGATTACAGAAAAACAGGATAAATTATTGAAGGGTGCACTACTTCACTCTTTGCAACAACATAAAAAAATATCAATAGCCAGGTGATTATTTTTCTTCATTCTCAGTTGCCATTATATTGCAAAATTGTGGTTCAGGGGAGGAAGAAAAATGCTCTGAAATTGAAGGTGCAACTGTGGTAGGATATCTAAGTTATCTTCAGAAGATGGAGGATCAGGCTATTTAAAAAATTGTTGGCAACTTCCAGATATCACCATTGCCAGATTCTAAGTTGACAGGTATGCATCTTGCATGATATGTTTCCATGTGGATGTATTTATCATTAAGAAAATTTTAAGATGCTAAAGATACCTCAAATATGAATAGCTTATCAAAGTTGAAATTATAATCTTTGTAGTGCATATTTAGCTTTTGCAATTCACTCGGTAACAGGTTCAGTTAGGTTCACAAACCCATATATGTTCTATTGAGTGTCACCGAGGGAATTTTTTAAGCATGTCTATATAGCCTCACCACTTCTTGTGTTCCAAAAAATTCCTTAAATAAAACTTTGGCCAAGCAAAACCTTGGAGCTACTGACCCAAAACTTGATATGCATGCACAACTTGACTCTGACAGAAACATGGGCTAGGTCTCACCAGGCCAAATGTCTTTCTCTTGCAGTGTAAGGCTAAGATGTCAAAAATAGTAATTTGGATAAACACTTGGTTCTAGGGAGTTCAACCCATAAACCCATATATGTCTGCAATCAGTATGGTGTCGGGGATTATTTAAGTACAATATACACCATTAAAAAAATTGTGTCAGGCCAAAAAAGAGCTTAAACTAGATGGATAAACTTAGTTCATGATTAATGTGTTCATTTTTGTATGCATACTCAGTCATTTTTGATTGACCCTTTTCCACATCAAAAAAAAAAGTATTATACCTGGTGCACTTGCTGTGCTGTTGTTGAATGAATAAATTTATAAACTCAGATTATATTGAAGAACTGTTGAGAATAGTTTGCAAAAACTAAAATTTCTTCAGGACATATTGAGGAGGATCACCACTAAGCATGGACAGCTGGCAGAGTTTGATGACAGTAGGTTGGATTGGACTTCCTGTATTAAATTGACTGAGTTGCATTTCAGTGTGAATGGAATAAACAAAATTGTTAAGCAGATAGTTTTTCTACTCAGTACATGTGGACCTTTCACATACCTGGTGATCATGGATGTACCATCACCTCAGTCACCTAGCAATGTCACTTACACAGATATTGTGGGAAGGATAACAGGGCATTTTCAACCAACTTCTTCCGTGATGGTGTAATGCAGTGAAGTTTAACACACAGGGTTCCTCATCCATATGAATTAGTAGTTGTATACATTACTCAGTCGAGGTAACTGTCAGAGATTGTAAGTTTGGGGAGACTTCAATAAAATGCTGTGATACTGGTATTTTTTTTTTGCATGGCTAACAATAATGGCAAAAATACTTCCTTGCAGAAGAAGGTCAGATGTATGACAAGGCTCAGAAATTTCTGTTGATCCTGGAGGAAACAGAATGGGAGATGAGGAGCTACATCATGCAAAGGAGATAAATAGCATTTGAAAGCATCCTTAAAAGGAGGTATCAGTTCCATCACATTCACTTACAATCTGATATCACTGTTGTGGCATTCACCTACACCCCGAATGTTGTTTTAAACTAGAAGAATGTCATTTCTGCCATCAACAAGGTCACATTGCTTCAGTTTCTCATCAGAAGCAAAGGGATTCACAAAAAAACCAGTCCTTGGATAAAATAGACCAGCAAGGTGAAGGAAACTGAGGAGAATGAACTCCAAGAGTATTCTATGCACATTTGTCATACCACAGAAAGTCAACAAAATTTTTTGGAACCTAAAATTCAAGATGCTCCAGTTCGTATGGAAGTTGATATGGGAGCTGACCGTTCAATCATCAGTCATCAAACATATGAAATCATTCATTCTGGTTTAAATCATTCTTTCTACCTATCATGCTATGGATCGTCAAGTTGCAGTTATATAAGGGAGGTGATCCATTGGAAGAAAAGATCGATTTGGAAATCAAGTATCAGGACCATAAGTCACACCTCACATTGTTTATAGTAACAAGAGATGGACCAAGTTTTTTTTGGACTGAACTGGTTACATCATTTTCTGCTGGATTGGTCAAAGTATAGAAGGTGGCTAACCCTCTTGAATTGGTTCTGAATAGACACACTGACCTATATAAGGATGAACTTGGAAAGGTAACTGGAATTATTGCATAGTTGTACTTGAAGCCAGATGCACAACCTAAATTTTGTAAAGCTCATGCTGGTCTATCTTTTGCTGTCAGGATTCTTGTGGAAAAGGAAATTAGTCATCAGGTGAAAGATGGAATTTTGTAGCCAGTGGAATTTTCTAACTGGGCTACACCTGTTGTACCCATTAAAAATAAGTATGGATCTATTAGGCTTTGTGGTGATTACAAAGTCACAGTAAACCAGTTAACCAAGACTGACACTTAACACTTGCTTTGAATCAAGAACATGTTTGCAGCATATCAGACAGAAGTGTATTTTCCTAATTGGATCTGGCTCATGCCTATCAGCAAGATTATCTTGATGATGCAGACAAAGACTTGGTGACTGTAAGCACACACAAAGGTCCTTATAAAGTTACTCATATACCTTTTGGAGTGCCATCAGCTCCACTCATTTTTCAACTCATCATAAAAAATATTTTGCAAGGCTTTTATGGGGTCTATATTTATATTGATGACATCTTGGGTCTGGAAAAACAGTTAAAGAACATTGTCTATACCTCAAGGTTGTTTTAACATACTTGAAGCGAGCAAGTCTCAGCTTTAAGTGGAGTAAGTGCTCATTCATGTTATATTCCGTGGAATATTTGGAATACAGGAGTTCTGCTCATTGCCACCAATGTTGGAGAACTTGAGCAGCTCGGGGTTCTCCTTCACCACAGGATATCACTTAATTCAAGTTGTTCTTTGGGCTTGTTAATTATTATGGAAAATTTTCCCTGATTTATCTAGCGTTCTTTTCCCCCCTGTACAGATTGCTGCAGAAGGAATAAACATGGACTTGGGAAAAAAATATATGAAACAGCATTCAAAGAGGTTAAGACCCTACTTACTTCAGACCGGCTTCTTTTTCACTTTGATCAGGACAAAGAATTAGTTTTGGCTTACGATGCCTCACCATATGGTATCGGTACTTTTTTCCCACATTGCAGTGAGAATTGTCAGGAGAAGCCAATCACTTTTGCATCACAGCCTTTAGGGGTTGCCGAGAAAAAATACTCTCAACTTGAGAAATGGGGTCTCTCCATTGCATTTCCAGTAAAACAATGTCATTGATATCTGTTTGGGCATCAATTTGTCATTGTACCAGATCAAAAGCCTCTTCAACCCATTTTTGGAGAGAGTAGAAGCACACCTACACTAGTCTCGACTCAGATACAATATTGGGCACCATTTTGGGATGATATGACTATTACATTGCTTATAAGCCTGGTGAGCATCATGCAAAGGCTGATCTGTTCGGTTGACTCCCACTGGTAAATGCTCCATCAAGAATCCCAGTTCTACCAAAAACCATTCTAGTGATTGAATCTATAAATTCAACTTCGGTCACTGCTGCAAGAATAGAACAATGGACATCCAAAGATAAAACCTTGTCTAAAGGGAAAGATTTTGTACTTCTGGGATGGCCGCACTCAAGTGAACAAATATGTACCACCTACCAACACTGTCAAACAGAGCTCTCCATCAAAAAGATGGTGGTTTACTTTGTGGAAATCGTCAAAGTTCCACCTACTGGAAGGCAATTACTCATGGTATTCCTACATTAAGGATATTCTTGGCACATGAGGATGAAGCCTTTGGCTCATTTTTTTTGTTTGATAGCCAGGTATTACCATGATTTGGAAGAGAGTGAAACAATGTGGCGCATGTCAGAGAATGAAGTATACCCAGGACCTGCACCACTATATCCTTGGGAATATTTTAAGCATCCTTGGGAATAACTGCATGCAGATTTTGCTGGACAATTTGAAGGGAAAATGCTTCTAATTTTAACTGATGCTAAATAGAGCGGTTAGAAATTCAATTACTCTCTCTCAGCAGCCAATACTACTACAATTGATCATCTTCATTCAATATTTGCTACACATGGCATTCCAGAGATGTTGGTCACTAACAGTGGCACACCATTTTTAAGTGAAGAGTTTGTATCATTTATGGAAAGAAATGGAATAAGCATATAATGCTATCTCTATATTATCCAGCCATCAAT
The DNA here is from genome assembly GCA_963969325.1 of Lycopodina hypogea. NCBI lineage: Eukaryota > Metazoa > Porifera > Demospongiae > Poecilosclerida > Cladorhizidae > Lycopodina > Lycopodina hypogea. The sequence continues at coordinate 2,598,160 of OZ017793.1, read as the reverse complement.
GTTTTGGTTGAGAAAGCTGCACAATGTTTTTGAGCAAACATGAAGAAATCTAACTCTGGTCCTTTGGAAGCTCGGATTCAAGGTTTCTACTGTACAATCACATTACTCCACACACCACCACTGGCACCACACCAGCAAAAAATTTGGTTAGGAAGGATTCCATGATCTTGATCGGACCTGCTGAAACTAAAACTGTCAACAAGAGTGCAGATGAAGCAACAGTTGCAGAAAAAGATTCATGATGTTCGTGCAAAATTTTGGGAATTTGGAGATTCAGCTGAAGGAAAGGTTGTTTGGAACTGTGTCTCATATCAGTGGTCCAGTATCTTACCATGTCACTTTAGTGGATGGACATGTCATTCGTCGACATATGGATCATGTATGGAAATTCTTGCACCCAGTGTCAGTTAATGACACCATTCAACTCATTCTTGAACCTGATTCTCAATCAGACACAGGAGCCATAACAATTTCATAGACAGCCACTATGAGTCAGGCAGTTCAGTTAACGAACCTTTTCGAAAATTGTCTGGAGTTATTCCACCTCAATATATGAGGTACTGATGTTCACTCATTAGTACGGGAGGAATATAGTTACTGCAATAAAATTAGTTTATGATTAATGTATTAATTACAAGCTTCAGACCGAATTACTTGTTCTCTTGTGTGTGTGTGCTGTGCATGTGTGCTGTGCATGTGTGCTGTGCATGTGTGCTGTGCATGTGTGCTGTGCATGTGTGCATGGTTGTGTGCATGTACATGAGTGTGTGTGTGTGCATGGGTGTGTGTGCATGGGTGTGTGTGCATGGATGTTTGTGCATGTGTGTGTGTGTGTGTGTGTGTGTGTGCGTGTGTGTGTGTGCATGGGTGTGTGTGTATGCATGGCTGTATATGCATGAGTGTGTTCATGCATGGGTGTGTGCATGTGTGTGTGTGTGTGTGTGCATGGGTGTGTGTGCACGTGTGTGTGTGTGCACATGGGTGTGTGTGTGCATGGGTGTATATGCATGAGTGTGTTCATGCATGGGTGTGTGTGTGTGCATGGGTGTGTGTGTGTGCATGAGTGTGTGTGTGTGCATGAGTGTGTGTGTGTGTGTGCATGGGTGGGTGTGTGTATGGGTGTGTGCGTGTGCATGGGTGTGTGTGTGCATGGGTGTGTGTATGGATGTGTGTGTGTGTGCATGGGTGTGTGTGTGTGCATGGGTGTGTGTGTGTGCATGAGTGTGTGTGTGTGCATGGGTGGGTGTGTGTATGGGTGTGTGCGTGTGCATGGGTGTGTGTGTACATGGGTATGTGTATGGATGTGTGTGTGTGTGCGCGCGCATGGGTGTGTGTGTGTGCATGGGTGTGTGTGTGTGTGCATGGGTGTGTGTGTGTGTGCATGGGTGTGTGTATGAGTGCATTCTTGAGTTTATGTTTGTGGTGCATGCATTAAGATGGAGACAATAAAAATATTTTAGTATGATGAGATTTTTGGTTGGTTTTTTTTTTTTTTTTTTTTTTTTTTTTTTTTTTTTTCCTTTTTTTTTTTGGTTCTCAGACACATACCAGCCCCTTGGGCCAACAGGGCTCAAAAAGAACAAAATAGAAAGAAATGGGGGAAAAAAGGGAATTTTTATATGGTTTTGCTGACCTCACTTAGAGTGTGTTTACATAATTGTGGCTTTTAGTATTCATAATGTAGCTCAGTGGCTGGTTGTGATTATTAAATTGAGCCCCCCCCCCCCCCCCCCTCTCTCTCTCTCTCTCTCTTCCTCTCCTGAAGGGTATTTTAGCATTGCACCTGTCCTATGGACAGAGACAGAGACAGAGACAGAGACAGAGACAGAGACAGAGACAGAGACAGAGACAGTAAAAAAACCTCTTAATAAAATTGTGGTTTGTATGTCATACCAGATGCTTGTGCCTACAGGGTTCAAAAGAGAGAAAAAGAGAAAAAGCAGGAAGTGGCCAAACTATGTATGTTTACATAATTGCTAGATTTGGTAATAAAATTACATGTGGCATATAAGAAATAATGTGGCAGCTTCGAGCTGATACTAGCTATGCCAGTACTAATCTCTGCTCATTTCTTAATTACAGAAGTGACATAGTGCACATGCTTCAGCCAATTAACTTAGTCAAAAGAGGTTTAAGGTATGCTTTCAAGAAAAAAAATACACCCAATGCAACCCATTGCAGCTGTACAGTGTGGAGGCTGGAGTTTTTCCAAGGTTTGCAAGACTTGCACTAGTATGGCGTCTGGGGCTTGTAAGCTTTCTCAAACTTCTTAACTGATAGTAAGCTGTGCTATTATAGTCTTTTATCATACAGAACTCTGTTAGCTGATACCAATGCTTGCATTTTTTTTGTTGTTGTTGGTTGCTGTGGCTGGTTGTTATTGTTGTATGCTGTTGTTGCTTGTTGTTGTTTTGCTGTGGCTGGTTGTTAGTTGCTGTGGCTGGTTTTTGGTAGTTGTTATGGCTGGTTTTTGTTGCTTTATTTTTTGGATAAGACAAAACAATGTTTAATGGTTTTAGAATGTGCACTAAATATTATATGCAATACAGTATGAGTGGGCAAGGACCCTCTTCCTCTGGAGGTCCATTGAAGAGTGTAAGGAAGAAGCCAGGAACTTACCTCTGTTAGGAACTATGTTGAAGAAGAAAAGCGGACTGGGAAGTCACTCATGAAGAACAGACCATTGGACAGAACAGCAAAAGTCGAACCTTACCCACAGACCTGTCTCCCACCTACCTCTGGAAATCTCCACTGTCCGCCTCAACCTTCCTACAGTCCCACCCAGACTTCACCCACCTTCCCCCCTCCCCCCCCCCCCACCCCCAGAACCACCGCCACAGCCCCCTGTCTCCAAATTAGCCATCCCAGAAGAATGATGAACTACAGATGCCGCAAACAACAACATGATGAACACAACCTCGTGAAATATCTTCCTTTAAGTATAGAGATTAGCCACCCTCACAAGAATGGGATCATACTGAGAATTGTCTTCCTTCAATTTTGAGAGAGTTGAACCCCTTGACAAAGCAAACATGGACATGCCTTGTGATACAGATTTTAGTACACCTCAACGAAGTGAAACAGATCACATCAAGAACTTATACCTTCAGCATAGGGACACTTATGTAGCCTGCAAGACTGGACTAAATACTTTCCAAAACATGGGTTAACATCAATGGAAGTAATATGACAAACAGTTTTATTTATCAATAATTCAAGTATTTTACATTTACTTACATATACCTCATCATCATTTATCCACTAATTCATGTATCTCACAATTGTTTGTTTGTTTTTGTTGCTATTGTTTCATTTCCCATGTATTCAGCATAAGTAAAAAAAGAAGAAAAAAAAAATTTTTTTTTTTCCCTCTCTAAATATTTCTTTACTATTATCTTCATTAGTCTTAAACAAGTCTATTCATTCATGGAAATGATAAAGAATATACCAAAATAAGTAATGAATATACAGAAATAAATACAGAAGTAATATAAATTACTTAATGATAGGACATTTGTATATGAAAAACTTGGCTATTTTTAACAGGCATGGTAAGTCCCTGGAACAAATTGCAAAAAGCATGAATATTGACTTCCTTGCTCTTCTTGACCAACTTCTTGAATTTGACACTTCATCACTGCACTTGAGAAAATTGACATGAACAACAGACCTTTATCTTCAGCCACTTCCCTTGACCAAGAAGTTATTAAATGGTATAAGTGTACTTGGAGTTGTGCTTCCCTTTCTGTATTTCACTCTGAAGAACTTGAGAGTTCTGCGGTGGACGTTACCCTCCAAGGGATATATTTGCGCTTGCATTCAATATGGTCAATTAACCCTCGGTGAAATGCTGTGTATTTGCTTATGGGACATTGCCTAGGGATGGCCAACTTCTTCAGGAATGGTACCAAAAGAATGTCTGGAGCATCATGAGTCTATTGGTCCTTGAAATCTGGAAATCCGTTGAGTATTGGACTAGTTATTAACGTTTCCCCAGGGCCCAAGTCAGTGCAAACAGACTTTAGTTAGTGATAGATCACATAGTGTAATTCATTGTGTTAATACTTACTTATGTTGAACAATGTTACAGGATGGATTGAACAGTTAAATAGTACTGAATGTTCATGTTTGTAAGGATTCCACATACAAACTAAATATGCAGGAAGTAGCTATGAAATTCTTAGTAAAAATGAACTTGCAATCATGTCTTTTTAACCTATGCATAGACTCGCCTCATGTTAATGGTGTATGCTTCTAATTAGAGGTATACTTTGTTATTTTGGATTTTTCTTACTGCACAATCTGTAACCACACCCATATCCTAGCCTGTCCATTTCAAAAGTGATGGAGCTGGGCCCATCGTGCATTGTACTGCAACAAAATTAATATGTTGTAGTATTCCATAGCTGGCTCTGTTCATTACTAAATGATTAGGTGAGAAGAGAAAAACCTCTCTCTGCTGCTGATGAAGAAGTTTGCATCATACTGTTGACTGGCACACATCATCCAAACATTAAACAATGAAGTGTCTGTACCAGTGTATGTGTTGGGGAACTCCACCTAGACTGCAGGGACTGATTATAACATACTTTAATGTATGTTCCCTATCATAACAAGTTGCTGAGACTCAAAACAGCAAGCAATCAAACACAGGTTAATTATATCACACATGGGCTGCATGAGAGCATGTGGCAGGCCTCGAAATCAAAAGACAAGACAAAGTTAAGGTAATGGCAGTTCGTCTTCATCACATCTCCCTTCTTTTACATGCACAAAGCATTGATTGTGTGAATAAAACAGTGACTTAGTTCATGAAGTTAATCACAAATATAGTCTTGCAACTTGACAGGAGTTGTTCCTATATGCAGAAAGCTATGAGGTTCTTATTGGTTATTCAGTAGGTGATGTAGAAGACTGTGGAGCTGAAATTTTCCTGGCATGAACAGGGATAGAATGCTTAGCAAGCAACTATTCAAGAGCTGGATGTGCAGGCATAGGCTAAGGATCAAGGATCAATGTGCTCAATGGTCTGCTTGTATGGCTGAATAGTGTCACAACGGATGTGATAATGATTAGGACAATAGGTAGTGCCATTAATCACAACATTATAAGAAAATAGTGCAACCTTCTGCTTGCATATTCCACATTTCCATGTAGAGCACCCAGTAAGCATCATTACACAGATAGGATCACCAGGTTGTAGCTCAAACAGAGGTCAAGCTGCCACATTATACCTTTCCTTCTGCTTATCCTTGAGCAATTTCATAGCCCTCTCTTCCAGAGTTTAATACTGTTGACAAATTCAATTTTGTGTATTGGTGGCCTTAAATTGTGTTGGTACATGAATTACAGCAAGTACCTTGAGTTTAAAAGTTGGCTCTTTTTTCTTTCAAAAAAGTTAGGCATTTCTTTTGGCTTTCTATTAGTCTAAATTTGTTATATTTTGTCCAGATTTGGCTTTTTCCCCCTTCTATACCATAGCCTGAGCCGTTGATCAAAATTGCATGCACCAGACAGTTATCTGAACCACATACACATACTTGAGCCTAGAATATGAAAGGATACTTTGTTTTTGATTTTTTATACTCCCTCCTCCCTTTATTACCCCACTTCTCTTAATATTTCCTCCCCTTTTCCCACTTTCTTCTTTCCCCATCCACACCCAAAATGTTTCCATTCTTTCTTTTCTTGTTCCATCTGCTCTACATTCATTCTTTTATGAAAACAGGTGTGTGTGTGTGTGTGTGTGTGTGTGTGTGTGTGTGTGTGTGTGTGTGTGTGTGTGTGTGTGTGTGTGTGTGTGTGTGTGTGTGTTCACTCATGTAGGTGGGTGAGACACCACTCAAATGTGTGGGGTATATACCTTCCCCCACTCAAGTCTCTACCTTACAGTTCTTCACTTTAGTTCAGTTCACTGATCGCATAATCTATCCATCAATAACTCCCTTGAGGCAAGGGGTGTGGTTATGTCTACATACACTCAACAGCCTCAGGTTGCCCACTACTTTTTCTCCAACCAAAAACACTGATATACACATATTCCAGAATTACCAAACAATTGTACCATTTCCGTGTCAGCACGAGCATATCTTCATACACCAAACAACAATAAATGTTTAGACACATCAGTGACCAACGACAGACAATGTGGTCGATATAGGTTGGTAGAGAGAGGCAGAACGTTGAAACAACATGTGGGACTGGTTGCCACAAAGATCATGTGAAATTGAGCTGTGCGAGGTGTTGGTAACCTTGTCCCACGTGCTTCGCCAGCAAGGGTAGGAAGAACAGCTTCTTTGTGAAGCTGCTTCCAGACTCAAGTTCATATGTGTTCGCCAAGTTAGCAAACACCACCGGCTGTAAAGAGGTGGGGAGGTCAGAGATCAGCAGCTGCTCCATGTCACCGATGGACTATGAACAACAACAACAAGGGGTCAACAATATTACTGTAGGAAGTTGAAGAGCAATGAAAGAAAAGTGTCCATTAGTGATGTTTATACCCAGCCTAGTACCCATGCACAAATGCACACACAAACACACAGGAAAATAGCCACTACAGTAGTACACAGCATTGTGTAGGAAATGCACTGGGAGTGGCTTTTCCCCCCCTGTATATAGAGCTGTGCCGGTGGACACAGGTCTTCTTCCTAATATTACTTCCTAGTAATAATATGAGCACACACTAACCCTCCCTGCTTCAACATTTTCAGACAATTTTTCTACGACACTAACCCCCCCCCCCCCCCCCAGTCAATCCATAATACCTTACCACAACTAATTATATTAAAATTAAAATTAACCACACCTCTTTCAGCCGTCCCATATAAAATGTGCAGACTGCTATATTGCTCAAGATGGCAACATTGCCAGGATCCAGTGAGAGGGCAGTGTTGAAGAAGTCTTGGGCAGTCTGCCAGCGAGACAAGAATACGTTCACAAATCCTCTATGAAGAAACCATTATAGCCAGAGAGAGAGAGAGAGAGAGAGAGAGGGGGGAGAGAGAGAGAGACAGGCAGGCAATAGAGAGATAAGAGTTGATGGTGCCACAGGATAGAGAAACTTACTCATTCAACTGGACTAATGGGCTAAGCTCTGCGTGTTGGCCGAGGTGAAGCCTCACATCCTGAAAGTAACTTGTGGCAGTCTGCACGTCTCCTAGCTGAGGGAGGAAGTTGGATATAGTTATACCCACAGGTAATTAACTGTGGAGCAATAGGTAAGTCTGATATTGAGGACTACACCTCAAAATTGGCCAGATAACCTCCCTCCAGTGGAACATCGTCCATTCACCCATCCTTGCTATGTTGTGTTGCAGAGGAGCATACTAACCCACAGCAACAGGTTGAACATTGTGTGGTCCTTTCTTATACCTCTGCCATCAACCCATTATCCCTACACAATGACAACACCTCACCTTCCTCCCCCTCCTCCCAACAGACATGTTAACCCACTGGGCCCAGTACCCTGCCTCCTTCCTTCCTCCCTACCCAACGTACCTGCAGGTAGAGACGGCCAACAGCTGATAGCAGCTCACCCTTCCTTTCCTCATCCTCCTCTGCAAGCTCCTCATAGATCCTTGCTGCTAAGGCATAATCCTGCAGCAACAAATGCAGCTGCATCTCACAAGCAACATGCACCCAGTGATTTACGTAACCACACCCTTCAAAGGAATAAGAAATAGTCCTAATAAGTCATTACATCAAACACATACACTTGCTCACACACACTCGCTCACACACACACATTCACCCACACAGTCACTTCCACACCTCCTCCCTACCTCCTCCCCCCCCCCCCCCCACCTCCACAAACACACACGACTGACCTGCATGCTGACCAAGGTGTTAGCCAGAGAGCTCCTCACACAGCGAAGTCTCTCCACCCACACAGTTTCTGCCACTGGAGTAGACAGAGAGGGAGACATGAAACACACCTGTAACATCTTCACACACAACACACACACACACACACACACACACACACACACACACACACACACACACACACACACACACACACACACACACACACACACACACACACACACACACACACACACACACACACACACACACACACACACACACACACACACACACACACACACACACACACATATATCCTGTAATATCCCATTTACTTGATTCAATTAACAAACAACAAATGCCACACAAACCAAAACAAGATTATTGTTCTTGACACATTCCCATAACTAAAATTAATCCATTGCTGTTGTTTAGAAACCATAGCTACCTGCGAACCTCTATAGTCCTCGTCTAACAGCTGGTCTTCATGATCGGGCAAGCACTTGTCCATCTGGATAGTCTCCCAAATCTGAATACACAGAATAGGGCAGCTGCAATACACATCTAAACATTTCTTTGGGATAACGGCCCCACCTCCCCCAACATCAGGTATTGCTGGCCAGTGTTTTAGTTATAAAGATACACAATGATGCTTTGTTTCTTCTGTGTATGTACATAGTGGAGCACAGGAATAAAATAGCATGTAAGTGTAAAGTACACCTCCCTTAGAGCATCATAATTTGTTATATATATAAAATTAAAACTAAAAAAAGTAATAGTACAATTATTTATTAAATGCAGATAAATCCCCCTCTGAAAAAGCAATTTTTTTTTGTCATATTCACTTGATTTTTTCAATTGGGTTATTTGAAGTGTGTGTGTGTTGGCAGGTATAGTGCATGGCAGTCACCTTCATACAGGCTACTTGCTGCCAACTGGACACTGAAGGAAAGAAAAGGTTAGGGGGGGAGGGGGGAGGATAGTTTGGCCCAGAGATAAGGAGATCCTCCGCCCTGAAAACAATGCATGCATGCACAGTGGAGCCATTGGTAATACTGGCCATTGCTACTTTCCTGACTCTATCAATGTTGACAATAATGATGGAAGAACAATCCCGCACTAAGACCTGTGGCAAATAATTACTATATTTATTAAAACACATACCGTTTTAGATCAGGCAAAATAATTATTTAGAACACTTAAGACAAGGTTAAACCTGTGGTAAGATTTACAACTTTTGGGTTTATATGCAGTAAAACACCTAGTTGTAACCACAGGCTTTCCCTAGAGTAGAATTACTTAGTTGTAACCACTTAGTTGTAACCACTTAGTTGTAACAACTAACTTTGGTGTTTCCAAACAGTAAATAATTTGTTAAAAAAAATCCATTCTTGAAGGGAAAAATGTGGATGTATGGTGGTTGCCCATCATTCCAAGTGTTCCTAGCCCTGTGTGCCACAGGTTAAAAAGAAGGTGGTGCAGTTAATACTTTGGTTTTAGTAAGACAAGTTTCCTAGTCGTCCTGGTGGGTTGGAGTGAGAGGATAAACAAATGTCTTAACAATTATAACAACATTGAAAATTCTGGGTGGTATCTCCGGTGTTCAAGCATGAATTCAGACTATGACATTAACACATTTCATCAATCTTTAAGAGAGACTATAATATGAATCATAACTGCATGCATAGATTAGCTAAACCCCAAACCCCATGCGGTGCCGGGCACTAACACACTTCCACCATCTCTAGCACTGCACTGCCTCTCAAACTCCTCCCCCTAGGACATTCCCACTGCCAGCAGTCCTCGCTCACCTGCTTGCACGTGTGCAGTAACGTGCAGAGTCTGTCCAAGGCCAGCTGGGGCTTGGCCATGTACAATGGGAGTGTAGCATGGAGGAGCCGCAGGGAGAAGGGCACCAGACTGCCTGAAGAGGACCCATGGCAACACACAATAATGCTTGGGTGTAAACAAGGATGCAAACAAGGATGTACACATAAACAAATGGTAACAACTAAACAGGTTTATCACAGTCTCAACAACCAAATGTAATTTCTACCATAATCACTTGTTGAATGGAATACTGTAAGTACATGTCACTCCACATGTGCAAGAAGTGATTTTATGAGTCCTAGCCTTGACTAATTTTCAAATACTTATTACTATCATCCATGGAAACATGAACCTATATATGCTACAGGACTTGGATTGATCATCCATGATAAGATAACAATTCCAACGAACATACACACTCAACAGCAATATCAATTCAACCAACAAACAAACTAAACAGCAACATCAGTTCAACCAACATACAGACTCCACAGCAAGATCAGTTCAACCAACATACAGACTCCACAGCAAGATCAGTTCAACCAACATACAGACTCCACAGCAACATCCGTTCAACCAACATACAGACTCCACAGCAACATCAGTTCAACCAACATACAGACTCCACAGCAACATCAGTTCAACCAACACACCGACTCCACAGCAACATCAGTTCAACCAACATACAGACTCCACAGTAACATCCGTTCAACCAACATATAGACTCCACAGCAACATCAGTTCAACCAACATACAGACTCCACAGCAACATCCGTTCAACCCACCTTTCCTGCCTGGATAAGAGTTGGTGTGGTACTGGTAGTAGAGGTCAGGGTTCACCATTTCCCCAAAGGCCTCCATCTCCAGCTCAGCCTCTTTGTAGAGGCGCAGGTAGAGGAGGAGGGAGAAGCGGGCACACCACATCTGCAAGGTCTTGTGGGTGTGTATGGAGGGCTGGCCCACCTGCCCCAGGCCCTGTCCATGGGCAGACAGGAAGGCCGCAGTTAGCTCCAGAGCAGAGAACAAACTGCCAGATGACTGGAAAGGGTCGAACAAGGAACAATACACTTGTGATCACCCACACACACACCCACCACCCACACATGACACCCACCCACACATGTCCTCACACAATGTACATGTAGCATCATGATAACTAATAGCAGATCATATAGTGCCCAAGTCAAGTACTGAGGGAAGTTCCGGCAACAGCAGCGTTGAAAATCTAAGCCAAATGGGCTCATGTGATTAATTTTAAATCCTTTACATCCACTAGGTCATAACTGCCGTGTATTTACATGGGAAATACTCCCAACATTCAGAAGTTTTATAGGGTACAATTCAAACGGAAGGTATATTTTGATGGCTGCATTACTTCAAGGTCCTAATCAAAGCCTCTCACACTAGCTATCAACACTGGCTCAGTAGAATACTACAGACTAGAGTAATCACAAGGCTCTCCTCTCTATGCTCACCACCAATCGCCTGAGGCCGACAGCATCCATGGAGACTTTGTCCACCGAGAGCAAGGGCAACCTCTCCTTGTCCGGGAAATGCATGTCCATGAGTTCACTGATGCCATCGCTCTGGGGGGACAGGATACCATATCACCCCACAAACCAACAAAAGAGCTAACCCTTACCTATCATAAAACATTATCTAACCCTACAGTTCTATAGCATTGTAGAGCACTTGCTAACTCAACACAGAGGTAGCCTGTGCAAATGCCCAACAGTTTCTCCTGCCACACAGTATTAGCTATCAAATCTCGAAATTGAAATAGCCACCACTGAGAGTATCCGTATTCAAATGCAATCGAAACTTCTTTACTTACTCACAGAAGTCCACATCACAAAATTCACTACTCATATTACCCTTTACCTTCTCCTGAGATGAGCCTCATTTTTAAATAGGATAGCTTCTCTCCAATGGAGGCAACAATATAACATAAACTACAACATTCAATGGGATCATTCACCAGTTATAGATACATGTATTTCCTACATGAAACAAATGAACTTGACAAGTACTAATCTATTCAGGTCACTAATCAAATTACTAACAAATGTGATGTTGCTGTGCTCTAATATGCTGTACTAATATGCTGTACAAATAGACCTTGTCCTAACCACTAACCCTAATATTAACACTAATGCAACTCCCTTGCGTCCGACAGAGCCACTACCCCTTACCAGCTTGATGTCGGTCATGATGGCCGGACAGGTCAAGTGAGACGCATGCCGAGTACGATTCCCCACCAGTTGCCGAGTCAGCGGACACAGCACCCACGCCTGGTGGATGTCCTCCCGCACTGCCCCGCCCTCCTCCTCCATCAGCGGACTGGCACTGCTCTGCCGGGACCTGATAGGAGTCACTGGAACATGGAGAGCTTGGTCTGATAGATGGGGCGGAGTTTGTGCTGGGAAGACTACAGTGAGAGAGAGAGGGAAAGTACAGAATGATGAGTTTCAACTACAAAATATATTTCTTTTGGGTTAATGTATGGAAAATGGTAACTATTTTACGTACAGACATACACAACCTTTATGTTGGATAAATGCAATAAGAAATACTTCGATAATTGCAATTGCAAGAGAGAGTGAGTTCGAGTACACATATGACATCAGCCATCAACACAAACATTCCAGTGGAATTCCCCAACATAGTGTGGCATGCAGGGATCTGCTCTGCACCTAAAGGAAGTTGAAACTGTTGGCAAAGTTACTGGACATTGGAGATCACAGGGAGTGGCCCTTCAAAGTTGTCTGGTAGGTTTGAAGCATGAACAAGTGTGAGTACTAACTCGAAAAGAATACCCTCACACTTGGAGAGACTACAGATGGTATCCTTACAAGGAGAGGATAGAAGGTGAGTTAAATCTCCTTAAAAGCTATGTGGGTGTGGGGGAAGTGAATATGTACTGTGTTTTACTGGCCAAGCAGACAGTCTACATACCACTCATATATTTTTTAAAATTTTAAATGAAAAAGAGAGGGAAAAAACAGAACAAAAGATTTGAATTGTCTAAAAAAAAAAAATAGGAGGAAAATAGGAGGAAAAAGTCGTCCTTTACCAGATATGGTAAAGGATTGAAGAGTTCAACCTCTATTTTCTCACATAGTCCCTTTACAAACAAAAAAAAGGAGAAAGAGGAGTGTGTTGTTCAATGCTAACCATCCATTGCCTATGCAACACCAACTCCTAATGATATGCATGTAAACACAACACAATACAACATACTACACACTCTAGACCCACACACCATTTATAGCGTGAGATCCGTCCTGAGTGCTGCTCCGGTGTGATGACCCCATGACCATGTCTTCACTCCTAACCACCTCTTCATCCACAGCGAAGTCATCTCTCACCAGAGACTCCTGCCCCTTCCCCCCTCCTCCTCCCCCTCCTCCACTGACAGGTGTGGTAGGCAGGACAGGGGAGTCAGGGCCCAGACTGTCATGGTCTTGGAGCGCAGGCACTTGAGACAGGTCCACAGACAGTGCAGCACTCATGACACTCCCACCTCCTCCATCAACGTCCAGAGCACCTGAAAGACTCTCTTTACACACACCCTCATCTTCCTTTCTGCCATTTCCTGTGATATCTATGACCACCTGTGGCCCTGATGTGTCTGTATCTGATGGACGAGGAACACACTCAAGTTCTCCATCGCCTCCCTTCTCCTTATCCAGCCCACTTATCTCTGCAGCTGGGATGGAGCCAATGACAGCAGGCTCAGGGTCGTCAATGACAACAGCCACTTTTGCCGCCGTCATAGCTTCTGCTGAGCTTGACATGATCGCCTCATTTCCTTGCCCACTACCCAGGAACTGTATGGGCTCAGAAATACAGCCATCCTCGTCCACATCTTGGCCATCACTGTCAACATCTCTAATGTCCCCCAGAGAAGTGGGCCCAGACACATCCCTCTCCACCAGTGGTGTCGTATCAAGAGAGGTCGTCTGTCCACCGGCCCAATCCTGTCCTGACGACAACTCTCCAGAGAGTGACCTCTGTCCTAGACCTGCTGTTGATCCTTGTCCTGGCAACAAATCTTGTCCTGATGATATTTGTTGACAAGACGGAGCCTCATGGCCTGATGAATCAGACACATCAAACTTCTCAGTACCTGCAGACTCTGCATCCATGCAGACCGACTGGAACAGGTCAGAGTTCACACTTGTGGTGCTCTGGCTGGCTAAGGAGTCCGTCGCACCAAGAGTGAACATCTTGGACTGAGACCCTTTACCTTTATCTATAGAAAGTCGGCTTGAAAATGGAGACAGCATTTTCTGCAGCTGTGGTGATGGCAACGATGTTATGCTGCTACGACTTTGCTGAGAAGAAAGGCATGTCACATCCCCTAGCTTCTGCTCGGAGGGGGACATGATGAGTTTCCCAATGGTGCATTCGTCTTTCTTGGTCTTGAAGGAGAGCAAACTATCCAGAACCTTCGGATTACGTTTCAACCAATACTCAAATTCCTAAACATTGCATGACAGTAAGGACATAGAAATAACACATGTTAATGAAAATTAGCTCAAGACGATCTAGGGGGTAGTGTGAGGTCTGACTTTTGTGATCTAACACACTTGATTTCTACAGACAATTCACATTGATCTAAATGTAAATTTATTACCAAGAGGGAAGAATGAACTCTTTTAATACTTAACACTTTTTCTTTGTGTGTATCACACAACACATTGTGATGTGTTCCCACTGTAATGCTTCTAGCTGCACTGAAGGGTAAAAAAACAAGATAAAAACTAACAACATGTACTAACACAGATACACACACATCACACACACATCACACACACATGTATGTACACAAACATAAATGCATACAATACAAAGTTATGCACTAATATCGCATGTGCCAGTGGAATATACCACAACACAATAACAACACAACAACAACACAACAACACAACAACAACACAACAACAACAAAACAACAACTATCTGGCAGGCCCACCATTGGCAGCAGTTTGCCAGTCCTGGATATATCACAGGTCTTGAAGGCTGAGTCCACCATGACAGCAATGGTCTCCTGCATGTCCTCTGTGCCCAGCACAGCACTGTCATTGTGGCCCACTGTGTACAAGATGGTGTTGGTGGACTGCAGAATGGCCGTCAGCATGGTGCGCAGCTCCTCCTTGCTGATGCCCTCGTCGTTGCCAAGGTTGAAGACGCTGAAGAGGAGTGAGCAACGTTCCTTGAAGGAGCCGTGCAACACGATGGCGAGGCCACACACAAACTCCTCGAAACAGATGCTTCCATTCTGTACACAGAGGGAGGAGGGCATGATCACACACACACACACACACACACACACACACACACACACACACACACACACACACACACACACACACACACACACACACACACACACACACACACACACACACACACACACACACACACACACACACACACAAGGCCAACAATGAATCAAACTACATTTTATTGTATCTTTAGAAAGAAAATATTGGGGGGGGGGGGGGAGGTATAAAAGAATATTTACTCCTTTTCAAACCCCAGTACAACACAGTCCAATTCATCATCCATAGCTACCTTGCTACTTAGTACAATGCTGTATCCATGCAATGGCTAATAGGAGAACAACAGCTTCTTGGTTACTGGAGTAAATGCAGGTGAGCCTCTTAGCTTAGCTTGGCATACTCAATCGTTGTGACATTGCTATTCTCCACATAGCACCAATATGCCAATGACTATAAGTTTGGAGGAATTTTACATGGCTTTTCTACATATAAATCATAGTGGCACTGCTTGGTTGCCATGGTAGTTAACTAGCAAAAAATCCCCAAGGTAGTAAACCTCCACTATTTACTGTATCAACAGAGGCTCATTCACATCCAAATCACTACCCAATATCATGGAACTACTTACCAAGTTGATCAAGCTTTCATCTTCATGAAGAACAAAGGGTGCTTGAAGATAGGCAATTAAATAGCGATATTCCTTAGATTATCCACCATTTGGTGGTGGGTTGCTCTATGACTTTCCCATGCAAGCTTTTAGAAATATTGCTACTATTAGGGAATCTCACATCAGGTTCACAACTCCAGTTCTTCGCAGATAAGTAATAGCTCACTCTGCTAAGGAACATTACCTTCTTCCTGTCGAAGGCATCGAATAATCTGTCTCCAACAGTCACTGGGACGTCAAGATATCTTGAGAAAGCCTCTCTGTCCACCACCAAGCCTTTGGAGCCTCCCGCCTTGGCGTAGAGATCTCTGAACCTAGCTGATATCTCGGCCAGCTGCACATTTGAAAGCTCAGAAACAGTCTCTTCATAGGTTTTCTTGAATGATGATTCATTTTGTCCCATGTTTACCTCTGTAAAAAGAAGTAATGGTCGGCATTGATAAAATACACTAACCAAATCAAGAGGTAGGAATCGTCAGTAGAGATTTTGCTATGCTCTTTTTCTCTTCTTGGTTGGACCAGGTTGGTGGTGAGTTAAGGGGTTTAATGATCACCCACAGACAAAAAAATTTTTTTTTTCAATTCAACTTGAAAAATATTATAGACAAAGATATTTTTAACATGTTGCTTTGCTACCACCTTCTGATTCATCTCCTAGCAACATCAACAAATGCTGGCAATAAATACAATACATACCAGTAATATAAATATATCATGCGTGTCACTGCACATGTGCTTGTGCTTCTTACTGTCAATGTGTTTGTGTGTGTCTAAAGTTGTGAACAATAAATTAGTGGGAGATACCCACAGTCTTCTCCACGTCTCTCAGCCACGCCCCCACATCGATGTCCCTGCCCTCAAACTCCTTGATGAGAGGATGCTCCAACAGGTCACCATACAGAGGACGCACTTTCACATCTTTAGTCAGGCTGCACAGTGAACAACAACAACAATAATAATAATAATAATAATAATGCTTGCATACTCAAAATGAAACAATACTACTGCCACCATCACCATTAAAAAAACAAAAACAAAAACAAAAACAATATTTTTTAATTAAAAGCCGAAACCCCCCCCCCCCCCCCCCCCAAAAAGTAAAGAAAAAAAATTTTTTTTAAGGGAGACCAAAAAAAGGGAGAGAAAAAAAAAGGAGGAAAAAAAAGGGGGGGGGGGGGGGAAAGAAGTTTCTTTTTGTAAATACAATTGGCTCTATACAACTCATATAACCCATTAACAGTTCATCTTAGTTAGGTTCAAAAACATTCTTCATTTTCCATTCCAGTTTGTCCTCAAGGCTAAAAGCCAAACTATGCTACTCTCTTGTCATCAGGTGATCAGATTGTGTAAGCTCCATTCTACTTGCTCTAAGACTGACCCAACCAGCTACCCAAGATACCCAATAGATAGATATCTTCTCCATTACTAATATTTCACAGCTAGAAGCACACAGATGTGGGGGAGGGGGTGGTCAGCAGGGACCCAACCCTCTGCAACAACAAACAACAACAACAACATACCATTTAGAGAGGAAGTTATAGAACTGTGGTGAGAAATCGTCTTTATCGGGCAGTGGAGGAGATGATTGGACAATGTAAGTGAGCAATTCAAACTCTGTCCCAAACTTCTGATCAGAATAAGGGAGGTGGCCAGTGGCCAGCTGGACCAAAGTGATGCCCAGACTCCAGATGTCAGCCCGCACATCATAGCCACCATTGCTGTTCTGCAGGTTGATTCGTTCTGGCTGTAAGGGAGAGGATGGGAGAGGAGGAGTGAACCAGAGTGACTGCACTCACAGCATTGTGTGTCATGATGTTGAGCAGTGTGATGCAGCATTACTATAAGAGACTGCAGACACTTATCACAACTTTCATATACTTTGGTACCAATATCTGCTTTTACTCTAATTAACGAATTAATCTACACAAGATAAATTAGATAAATTAGGTACAGATACACTTTGTAAAGGAGGCGTGTGATTTGTGATGGTGAGTGGTTTGTGATGGTGAGTGGTTTGTGACGGTGAGTGGTTTGTGACGGTGAGTGGTTTGTGATGGTATGTGATTTGTGATGGTGTGTGACTTGTGATGGTGTGTGACTTGTGATGGTGTGTGGCTTGTGATGGTGTGTGATTTGTGATGGTGTGTGACTTGTGATGGTGTGTGACTTGAAATGGTGTGTGACTTGTGATGGTGTGTGACTTGTGATGGTGTGTGATTTGTGATGGTGTGTGACTTGAGATGGTGTGTGACTTGAGATGGTGTGTGACTTGAGATGGTGTGTGACTTGTGATGGTGTGTGACTTGTGATGGTGTGTGAATTGTGATGGTGTGTGACTTGTGATGGTGTGTGGCTTGTGATGGTGTGTGGCTTGTGATGGTGTGTGACTTGTGATGGTGTGTGACTTGTGATGGTGTGTGACTAGTGATGGTGTGTGGCTTGTGATTGTGCTGACTTGTGATGGTGTGTGACTTGTGATGGTGTGTGGTTTGTGGTGTGTGGCTTGTGATGGTGTGTGACTTGTGATGGTGTGTGACTTGTGATGGTGTGTGACTTGTGATGGCGTGTGACTTGTGATGGCGCGTGATTTGTGATGGCGTGTGACTTGTGATGGCGTGTGACTTGTGATGGCGTGTGACTTGTGATGGCACGTGACTTGTGATGGTGCATGGCTTGTGACGGTTGACTTGTGGTGGTGTGTGGCTTGTGATTGTGCTGACTTGTGATGGTGTGTGAATTGTGATGGTGTGTGACTTGTGATGGTGTGTGACTTGTGATGGTGTGTGACTTGTGATGGTGTGTGATTTGTGATGGTGTGTGACTTGTGATGGTGTGACTTGTGATGGTGTGACTTGTGATGGTGTGTGGCTTGTGATGGTGTGTGGCTTGTGATGGTGTGTGGCTTGTGATGGTGTGTGACTTGTGATGGTGTGTGACTTGTGATGGTGTGTGACTTGTGATGGTGTGTGGCTTGTGATGATGTGGCTTGTGATGGTGTGACTTGTGATGGTGTGTGACTTGTGATGGTGTGTGACTTGTGATGGTGTGTGACTTGTGATGGTGTGTGACTTGTGATGGTGTGTGACTTGTGATGGTGTGTGGCTTGTGATGGTGTGTGACTTGTGGTGTGTGACATGTGATGGTGTGTGAATTGTGATGGTGTGTGACTTGTGATGGTGCGTGGCTTGTGATGGTGTGTGGCTTGTGATGGTGTGTGGCTTGTGATGGTGTGTGACTTGTGGTGTGTGGCTTGTGATGGTGTGTGACTTGTGGTGTGTAACATGTGATGGTGTGTGAATTGTGATGGTGTGTGACTTGTGATGGTGTGTGACTTGTGATGGTGTGTGATTTGTGATGGTGTGTGGCTTGTGATGGTGTGTGACTTGTGATAGTGTGTGGCTTGTAATGGTGCGTGGTTTGTGATGGTGCGTGGCTTGTGATGGTGCGTGACTTGTGATGGTGAGTGACTTGTGATGGTGTGTGACTTGTGATGGTGTGTGGCTTGTGATTGTGCTGACTTGTGATGGTGTGTGACTTGTGATGGCGTGTGACTTGTGAGGTGTGACTTGTGATGGTGTGTGACTAGTGACAATGTGTGCCTTGGGATAGTGTGTGACTCACAGACATAAAGGCAGCACAGCCAGCATTCCTGGTGAAAGCCTGGGAGTCCACCAGACGACCACTTATGCCAAAGTCACAGAGTTTGACGTTACCATTTCTATCCAGCAGGATATTAGACGGTTTCACATCTGTGCAAGGAGAGAGAGAGGGGGTGGGGTTGGGAGGAGGAAGGGAAGGGAGGAGTAGCATAAAGAGGAAAGCCAGACACGCCTAATTGTGTCAAGATATGACTGACCTCTGTGAATGACCTTGTGCTTCGTTTTGAGGTAATCCAAAGCCTTCACTATCTGCTCAAGAAAGAGGAAAAGAGATACAATAACAAAGTAATTATATTAATTAATAATAAAGCAATAACAACAACAACAACAATAATAATATTAATTCGAATATTTTTTTTAACACGTTATCTTCTGAATGATGACATAACCAATCAGTACACAGTGTGTGAAATGTGTCACTTGGGATTACTGAGAAGGCTTTGATGAGACATCCGCTACATCTATGCTGCTGATTGAACTCTGCTGGAGACTGAAGCAGGAGCAAATAACAGCATCTAACATGCCACTTCACATCAACTTCCTTGATACACTTAGTACACAAGAGGTAGGTGTGGTCACCCCTAATGTACATGCTTGTTCCCAAATAGACCACAACCCTCTCCATGAGTTACAGACACTGCATTTCCACAATTCACTCAAGACACCACTGGGCACCATAAGCCACACCACATGCAGACAAGAGGGGGAGGGGCTTTAGGAGACCAGTACCAATTTTATAATTTTATAATTCAACAAAACTAAAGTGGGTCTATGATATCCCATGACAGAGGCTAGGGATTCCACTTACAGACACAGCCATCTTGCAGAGGATGTCCTCAGGGATGGGTCCAGCCAGTTTATTAGAGAGAGTTTGCAGACAAGTGTCCATCAGCTCCATGAACACCCACACTTCATTCTGATGGGTGTGGTGTAGGGGGGAGAGGACAGAGAGAAGATGGTGGGGGAAACAAGACAAAACATACACAAACAGAGATTATCCAAAAGCTAACACACCTCATAAAACACTCTCTACCTTTCCCTCACGTTGACACACACACACACACACACACACACACACACACACACACACACACACACACACACACACACACACACACACACACACACACACACACACACACACACACACACACACACACACACACACACACACACACACACACACACACACACACACACACACACACACACTAATTGCTATATGAGTACTCATGTCAAGAAGTGATTGTTATGTGCATCCAGACTCCAGAGGGAAGCTATCTTATCTAATGGAGGCTGATATCTGGAGAAGGTGGACTAATCCAACTCATAAGTTGTGAAGTTCTATCAATAAAGAAGTTTCAATTACATTTGAATTTAGATGTTTCAATGGTGAGCAGGTGGCTATTCTACTAAAGAACATTATAGCCGACAGTGTGTGTGTGTGTGTGTGTGTGTGTGTGTGTGTGTGTGTGTGTGTGTGTGTGTGTGTGTGTGTGTGTGTGTGTGTGTGTGTGAGTGGTGGCAGATGAGATGCTGTGAGACATTAGTGTAGGTCAGCTACTGTGTCCAGTGAGCAGCACCTTAAGGTTGTGCAGCTTGAAATTACCAGTGGGAGGAGTCATTGGCCACCACAAGTGAAACCACAATATACCAACTTCCTCCAAACATTGGGTAAGTGTTTAGCCCAAAATGCAACACAATTATGTACCTGAACCTCTGACCACAGACATAAAACTACACCCCCAAAGAAAAAAAGCTAAAATATCACCAGCTGCGCTACGCAACTCAAAATAAATTGATTGACTCTCTATTGTCATAATACAAGAGGAAGCATGGAAGGCCAAACAGGAGACAATCTCCCCCAAAGGAATGAACCGTGCTTGCTAGATTTCCTCCAAGCCATTGCCCATGAAGATCATGGCCTGGAGAAAGACAACACATGAGAGACACAACCAGAATACCAACCCATCTACAGAGAGGGCTGATTAGACAAGATCACATCAACTATGTACGCATACCTCAACCGACTTGGTCAGGGAAAGGAAGAGACAAGAAACAGAGAGAAGTACGACACAACACCAACACCAGTGTCAGAACTAACAGCCTGTCCACTAGGGGTCATAGGACATGCTGTCAGGATCAATTAGGACCTATCAAGTGGTCATCCCACAGTCACATGACATAAAGGGAAGCACAGCTGTGCCTGCATGTTGACAAACAAATGTGGCAACAAAGAACAGACCACATCCAATGAGTGTGCAGTTGCAATGTTGTTAAACAAGCTGCACAAACAATACACCTTCAAGGCCAGTGATGTATTAATAAGAGATATAGTTGCCTCTCCTATTAGCTACTTTATTGAACACCAGCACCCACTTCAGCATATGACACTGGGAGCAATAAGTGTGTACAACAGGGAGAGAAGGATGATCCACCCTAAACATGAACTAGTTGGTGTGTACATGTCTGCAGCAGAAAGGAGATTGAGAGTCACCTTCCTCAAGAAAGCAGGTGCACATGCAATCTGTTGATGGGACCGTAGTAGGAAGGAAACAATCAGCAGGGGAGAGAACCAGCTGCATAGCAAGAGAATAAAAAAAAACTACAGAAGCTAGAAGAAAGCTGACCACAGACTGAGGACAATTTACAGAGGGAAATACTAAACTACAGCTGCCTTAGCTCCACCTACAATGCCATGGTAAACATGATAGGAAATTACCTCTAGTACAAAGTGGCAAGATAAAAATTAGACATTGCAGAAGGAACAGGTTTTTAGTTATTCCCCTCCCCCCAGTTGATCTACCTAAAACATGCTGCCAATGGATGAGCTTTATCCTACGTCATCCTGAATAGTGAAGGTGTGTGAAGTGGACCATATCTCCAAGGTTTCATCTCTAAGGTTTCATCTCCAAGTTGCTACAGCTGCCAAGAGTTCTGACAACTAGGCAAGCCAGTTGCAACAAAAAGTGCTTATGACAGACTTCTACTCTGTGGCATCTCCAAGTTGTCACAGCTGACAAACAACAAGGCAGCCAGCTGCAACAGAAAGTGCTTCTCACAGTTCCTCTCTATAGTGGCATTTCCCAAGTTATTGCAGCTGTCAGAGTTCATAACAGAAAGTGATTCTAACAGTCCCTCACTTTAGTCATGTGTGCAATAGACCAGACCCAGGCTATGGGCAGCTGGTGTCAACAGAAGTTAGCTGACCTACACTATCTGACAAGCTGGACAATGATATCAGAACAGGCCCTCTCCTTTCAATATTGACTAGTATTCTGTTTGACTGGAAATAATTTAGTTTTAGAAGAACTAAAGACACTGTTAGAACTTGCCAACTAAACAGCATGTTACAAACTATATTAACAATGATGTATAGTGGGCTAGCACTTCCCAAATTGCACAATGATATCCCAATAATGGAATTTCTCAATGTATTCCAGACATTCTTCCAATAAAATAATTGAATATTCTCTTGTACCCCTTTCTTTCTTTATCCTCTATTTCTCTAGTTCGCTTCATTATCATATCTTGCAGTCCCCCAGTCTACCTTTCTCTCCACTTCCGTTCTATCCCCACATTTTCCCTTCTGGTTCAACCATCATTTTCTGCCACAAAAATATTATTTCATCATGAGTGAGCAGCTATATTTGTTCGCTGCACATCTGTCATTGTTTTAAAGATTTAGAAGTCATGGTTATTTATCTCGGTTATTCTTTCTCAACTTATAAGGAAGGAAACCTCTCTCCCTCTCCTTTCAGAGCTATTTTCTTTATCACTCTGGTGCATATGAAGCTGCCATAGTGTATAAAAATACCACAACCTACAGTGATGTAGATTGCTTTCCCTGGCATGCACCGAGTGCCCATCTTCAGAATTTCTTCTCACTCGTGGAGACGACCTTTCTATTTCATGTGAAATCATTACAATTGAGGCAGAACACACATTGACACACACATTGATACACACATTGACACACACATTGATACACACATTGACACACACATTGACACACACATTGACACACACATTGACACACACACACACTAAGACATGTGACATTAATCATTGTGGGAATAAACTTAGATCCATCCCAGCAAACCCCTCCCTATGCCCCTCCCCCTCACATTCCAGATGGCTGAGCCGTAGTACTTGACGATGTGGGCACTAGTATGCAAGCTCATGACATCTAGATCCATCAGCACTCTCTTCCTCTCCTCCACCTCATCCACCCACACCATTTTCTACAAACAACAACAACAAAAGTGAGCATCTAGCATAGGAAGAATTTGTGCGTTTGGAAGGACTAGGATGGAGAGGGAAAGAGGGAGGGGAGAGGAGGGAGGGGAGAGGAGGGAGGGGAGAGGAGGGAGGGGAGAGGAGGGAGGGGAGAGGAGGGAGGGGAGAGGAGGGAGGGGAGAGGAGGGAGGGGAGAGGAGGGGAGAGAAAGGAGAGAGGATAGGAAAGAGAAAGGTGACATGAAAGGGAAGAGAGAAGAAAGAACCTTGGCAGCCATCAGCTTGCTTGTTGGTTTGTGACGAACTCTGAAGACCTCTCCAGTGACCCCATTGCCAATCTTCCCTCTATCCTCTATGTCCTCTCTCGTAAGCCGATACTCCTGCCAGATAAAACAAAACATATGGTCAATAATTAATAAACCACATTAAAGAACACAAATACAGAAACAGCAACACTTATAGTAGCTGCACAATCAAAAAAAGGTCACCTATTTCCACCACAAACAGGAGTTGGAAACACACAAGTTCATTCTCAAGTCATTTCAACCTCAGAGGCATCCATTGGCTTCAATGCATGCATGAAGGTTCACCTCAACCAACAAATATAATTTCTATTTTAAATCTATATTTTAAAGAACCCACAAAGAGCAAGAGAATTCATGCAATTGTGTGAAAACATTTGATCTCATCGAAGGACTATTCATTGCTGCTCTGTTCTAGTGATGGTAAGGTCCTAAGACCACACAGCTAATTAATTAACCCCAGATTGAATATACCTAATGGAGCCTAACCAAGGGTGAATCCATATTAGTTTGAGAATGGAATAACCAGTGGCAGTCATTTTTAGTCAACCTTCCTGCCACCTGCTGCTAACAGACTAAGATTTATCAATTGATATCTTCCCTTATTTCTTTTCTTCATGATTAGAAGTACAAGATTGTAAATTCCTGCCTTCCCTGCTAGCAGATACAGTAGTCCCTCTTTTGAGAGACCCCTCCATGGGAAGACCACCTCTTTTGAGAGACCACTTCTTTTTTCATGCAAGATGCATCTGCTGTATAAACATACCTCTATTAGAAGACTGATTTTTGTCGGATTTAAGGTGCAGAAGGAATTTTACATTCTTGTGTCATCCCTACTAACAGCATACAAATCTCATTCTTTATTTTCACATTCCACCTCTCTCCTCTCTCCATGCCCTCCACCAAAGAAACTCCTCCTACTCTAGGTAAGGGATGAATATGGCTAGGACCTGTTTCTAACTATCATGGGATCCCAAGAAACAATTGGTGGTGACCCACCTGAACATCTTCACAATGTAAGTGAATGGTACACCCTCTCCTCCTGGCACACTTTGAAGTCAGTCCATTGAGTTGGCTTCAGCCGTGCAAGGGTATACACAAGGAACAGACAGTCAGTCAGATATTCCCAATGCATCCATATCTCTCTCTCTCTCTCTCTCCCCACCCCCCCCCCCCCCTTTTTTTTTTTTTGGAGGAACAATGGTGGGCATTATTATGGTGGGGGTGTCACATGAATGTGTGTGATCAAACCTTGATACATATTTAAAATGCATTTGTGATACCTTGTACAACTAGCTTTATCACTACATTCAGATTTGTATATTTCCAAATGCAATTCAGTCCTTTATCATTTTGATTTCACAGTGGATATAACAAAAAAAATTCCCCTTAAATTACGAAGATTTTGTTTCAATTTCCTTATTCTATATTTTGGTGTATGTACTAGCTGTATTCAAAGTCTGACGATACACTCACACTCCAATATAAAGTCACACACATTGAAGATATATTAGAGAACCATACTCTATTGACCTAATAGCATTCCTATATTATTTCAAATTGATTTACTAAAAGAGTATTCAATTTTCTCTCACTCTGAAGAAACTAACTTCCAATGTATCACTTAAAACCTCAATTTCTGCCTCTATCAATTGAATAGAAGAAGTTTTGAAAAGTCAATGAGTAAAAATGTCGAAGTAGTTCATGATTTCACTTGGATCTTTTAAAATCATATTCATTAACTAGAACATTTTCCTCTATTGACTCAACACCTCCGTGGTCACTCTAACTGCTATCAACATGGTAAGTTTTCAGTGCAAAAGTGACCCAAGAAAAGTGCAAATTTTCCATGTAATGCAAAACACTCCCATGGCCTTTATCTTGCAAGCATTACATCACCTGAAAACGAATACAATTGACAACATAGTGATACTAGATATAAATGCATAGAGGGAAAGGGAAAAATAAGTTATGGGTATAAGTTGATCATAGCTACTTTACACAAAATTTTGTGATTACACCCCCTTAAGATCCTTCACTCAAATGATCTCTACAATGTGCAATAATTTAGACCCCCCTGTATGATTTACAACCCCAACTTGCCTACTTGTATGACTTAGAACCCTCAACTTGTCTATCTTGCATGATTTAGAACCCCAACTTGTCTAAAGTTCGTTATTTAGACCTCCATTTAGTGTAATCTAAACACTCTGTGAGATTCAAACCCCCCCGCCTTGTGAGATTTAGACCCACTAAATATGATTTAGACCACTTAACTTATATGACTTAGCCCCTCCTCACATTTTTTCAATCAAGAAGAATAAAACATATCAAAGGAACAGAAGCTGTGCAGGAAGAAAACCTCCATACATGACACGCACAATTAGCAAACCACATCAAGGTCCTTACGTACTTTATCCCCAAACACAAGCTTGTTCATGCCCTTGGCTAGCTCAGCTGAACTCTCCTGCTTTCTAGGAAGGAGCAGAGGTAGGGGGGGGGGAAACACAAATAAACACATCAAATTTATCAAATCTACAGACTAAATTTTAAAAAACTCTCTGCAAGCTCATTTAGCATATGCTGTTTTTATTATTTTTTTAATTAGCATAATAAACATCACTGACCACTGGAGCCAAGTGATTTCTATTGGTTGGAGGAAGTTACAGCAAGTCTGCCTAGGAAGCACTCACAGTGTTCCCAACAACACTGTGGTTAGTATGCTATATGAAGATGTACATGCATGTACATGCATACACATGCTAGTGGACCAACACATACCTTGGAGGCCTGGGAGATGTGGCGGCTAAACAGGGAGAATTGAGAAAGAGAAAGAAAGAGGGGAGGGGGAACAACAAGGAAATGCTATCATTTTGTGCTCAATTCTTCTAAATGAGGGAAAAAGGAAATAACATATTTTGTTAAACATTTCTATTGGGGAAAAAAAGGGAAGAAAAACAACAACAGGAAAATATCATTTGTGCTAAACATCCTCAAACTTTTTACATCAATATCATCTAAAGGCACCTGAGGGACACCCTTGCTATTTCTAACACAAGTAACTCAGCAAAGTGTGGAGAATCATTTCATAGAATCATGAAATACATTATTTGAAAAGAAGTGGTGAATCATTTTTACAGAATCATGAATTACATTATTCGAAAGGAAGTGGTGAATCATTTTGACAAAATCATGAATTACATTTTCTAATTGTGGTTAGTTATTCCACAAAACTTGCTGTAAGTACCATTGTGCTTGTATGTGCTTTCCAGAAGCTGTGGCTTGTTGGTGAAGCATATAATACAAATAACCACATTGGAATAGACCACATCCACAATCTTGCTGCACTGTCACAGATAACAGTTTTTTTTAGTCAGAGCAGCCATAGAATGAGATAGAATTCACTCTCAAGATAAACATAAGCTCCTTTAGTTTCTTCTCAACAGCTCTCTCACACACAAAAAAAAACCCTGGACACTTTGAATGGCAATGCTGCCTGTTCCAAGTATTATCAGCCACACTTGAAACAGTCAGAACAATATTATATACATTATTCGCATGTAATTCTAAACAATTCACATTGCATTGAAAAAAAATTGCATATCATGAAAGGAAATGGAGTTTGAGGTTTGTTTCCCTGGTTTACCCTTACCCTACATTCCTGATACTCAAAAGAATGGCAGAGCAAACTCAGTTAGTGCGTTGGATATACATTTTCCCCTTAATTTTTACCACCAACATTTCATTTTCTTAGAATTGAATGTAATTAATTGCAGTAGGAAGAGAGCTATGGAACTTCATTAATGGTTTCCCAAATTCCATAATAAAGCTCTGCTCAAAGAAATCCTGGCTACCTAAGCTTATCACCAAAAAAAAAGAAGTGATTCTCTCTCTCTCTCTCTCCTCCCTCTCTCTATTTCGATTGATTAATTGATTGATTGATTCCATAAAGTGAGTTGTTTGAGAAAGTAATCAGTATCCTTATTGTGCTTATGATTTATGGATACTAGCACACACAAAACACCCTATGAGTGGATTTTCCGTCCACCTTTGGTGGGCTGTAGTCACTAAAATGTCTGCTGTGAAGACATGTGGTGTAGACTTTTAATACAAAAGTGAACATGTGATTAGGTCAGCCCACCTTTGGGGTGGGCCATAATAACAAAAATGTCCGCTCTGAAGACATATGTTGTAGACTTTTAATACAAAAGTGAACATGTGATTAGCTCAGTGTTATTTAAGTACCATTTTTGACATTTTTAGCCTTACACACAGAGGAAGAGGTGTAGCCAGATGGGACCCACCAGCATGTTATTCGCAGAGTTGTGTCTGCATGCCAAAGTTTTACGCCTGTAATTCCATTTTTTGGCATTCCTTTAATACAGAAAGTGGTGTGGCCATATAGATATGCATATGACGTTCCCCTAGTGACACTGATTCTAAATATATATATGGGTTTCTGGGTCACAAGCTCCATTTTTTTCTCTGGCAAAAGTACATTTCTGGCTTCTTTGGAATACAGAAAGGGATGTGTCCATATAGATATGCTTATGGAGTTCTCCTGGTGTCACTGATGGGACCCACACCATGTTATTCACAGAGTCAAGTTGTGCCTGCATGCCAAATTTTTAGGCCTGTAGCTCCATTATTTTTTCCAGCTATAGTACCATTTTTGACTTTTTAAGTACAGAAAGGGGTGTGGCCATATAGATATGCTTATGATGTTCCCCTGGTGACACAGATCTAAATATATATGGGTTTGTGGGTCTAGCTCCATTCTTTTTTCTGGCAAAGTACCATTTTTGGCTTCTTTTAAAATACAGATAGGGGTGTGGACATATAGATATGCTCATGACGTTCCCCTGGTGACACTGATTCTAAATATATATATATATATATGGGTTCGTGGGTCTAACTTTAACCATTCAAGCGTGAATCACAGCCACACGGACAAACAGACTATTCGCACTTTATAGTATAGTTGTTCATGAATGACCAGCAGAGATATCTTACTCATCTGTATTTGTATAGATATCACACCTTCACTACAAAACTAACCAGGCAGCCTTAACCATGCATCATTACAGAGAGGAATTTCTACCACAACCACACCTTTCACCAACTGCTTATATTAAATTTGAAGGCACTGTGGAAAGATCTCCCAGAATATCTTACTATAATTTTCAAATTTGTCTGTCTGTCTGTTTATCTGTATGTATATTCTCTCTCTCTTCCCAAATGTCTGGACAAATCGTCCTGAAATTTTCAGAGGTTACTCACAGGACCACTGGCCACGTTTAGGGAGAATATGGTTAGGGCTAGGATGTGTGTACATTAAATAAACATTCCTATTCATGAATAACCACCCACTTAGTTATAACAACAAACGTTTGTGTTTCCATACAGCAAAAAATTTGTTAAAAACTCATTCTTGACAACAACAACAAAAAAAAAAAGGTGGATGTATCAACCCCCCCCCCCCTCCCCCCCCCCCCCCCACCATTTTAAGTGTTCCAAGACCTGTGTGCCACAGGTAAATATTATGTGATCTAGTTCATGTGGAATCTGATCCCATTTAAAAGGACATTTCCAAAGGAATTTGTTTACAGATCATATAGGAAGTTAAAAAGGACACTAATTACTAGACATGCATTATGTTAACTTTAGAAATGGGGTAATACCTCCAACATCCACCACCACCCCCCCCTCCTTTCCCTTCCCCCAATGCACAACAGGAACTTCCCTAGTTTTCCTAATATGGAATTTTTTTTCTTTTTTCTTTAATTCTAAACAATATTTGAGAAGAAAACAACCCTAAACTTGATGTGTAGGAGCTCTCAATTTGTATCCACCGTGCATTCTTGGCAACATTTGAAGAAGACACTGAATAAAGACTTTTCTTTTTCCACTTATTTGAACAGAAAAATTATTACTTTCTCATCCAATGGACAGCTGGTCTGTGGTCGTATAATTTCTATCACTTCATGCCCATAATTATATGTATATGGGAAAGAAAATGGTTACTTAATCCTAACATACCAATAGAAACATTGTCACCATAGCAGAACACAAGTGCTCAAAAAGGAGCTGATATAACATGGGCACAACACCATCAATGTTGGGTATCTGGGTGCAAGTTCAGCAAAACATTCAATTTTCATAACACCTGGAAGTCATACAAAAATGCAACTATTGAATGAATCTCAGGCTTCTTTTTCTTCCCTTCCTCCCCCCCCCCCCCCCCCCCCCCCCCAGTTAGGATGGTCCATCACCTCAAATTTCAGCCTATCATAAGCAAATATAAAATATAATAACCAGGGTAATACCAACATTCAATACTTCAACCCAGTACCACAGTCAGTTGTAAGGTATTATAAAAACAAATTTATATCCAATCAGGGAAGCTTGCCACTAAGGAAGTGTCAAGACTCATTTACATTTGCCACCTTTTGTTTGCAGTGTCTGTCCATTCATCTTATTATTATCATAATATTTTCACCACAGATTTTCAGCTTAATTTCCCACTTTGTTGCATTGGCAAAGGCTTCAGTAATGTGCACAAACACATGTCTTCTTTGTGTCTCCCAACTAAAAACAAAGAACAATCTGATTGCAAAACAACAAACAAACATATTACCTCCTACAGATGAAAAGACTATTGCCTTGGGCTTCTTTGGGCGCCTACCAAGAGATCCACCAAATCCTGTTGGTCTCTTTGGACTCACTTGTCTGCTGCTGACACATATAGTCAGCTACACATTAATCTGCAAGCAAGAAAGTTACAAAAGGACAACCACCTTTGTTGAGATTCGGAAAGACATCTCCCTAGCTCTTCGTTTTTTGGTGGGGCTACAGGAGATGCAGTGTCGTTTGACATCACGTACCATCCAAAGTTGCGTTAGTGTAACTTCATGCCGAGTTGAAGCAGGTAAGGGACTTTTTCTTTTGCTCCTCCCTCTTCCTCCCTTCTAGGAATACTTGTAGTTGGCTGGGTTCTATTTGGAGTGAGCGTGAAAATCAAAATATTCAGTTCAATGAATTTTGTACCGAAATTTACGTACTAGTGCCCTAGGACCTGGATGGTCCGTTCGAGTTCTTGCTGAAGATAGAGCCACCCCGCGCGTGAGTACGTTACGGAGCATTTAAAGAGCATTTAAAGAGCATTTAAACAAGAGGGGGTGGGGGGATATTCCTAGGGCCCAGCTACTTCAATTTTATCAACACTTTCTTGGATTTAATACTTTGGTATGCAACAGCTTGTATCCTTCAATTTATTAGATTTAATCATGCTGGTTATGACTAATGTCTTATTTAATTTTTATTGTAGAATAATTTAGTGGTGGTACAAGCTGTGAGGTTAAGTGAGTGGAAAGCAGTATTCTGCTGAACTTGAGTGAGGTCACTTTCTATAACTACCACACAATTTGGTGCACTCATCTGCTTCACATCTAAAGAACCAGTGAGATATGTTAAAATTATTCAAGTTGTAGATGTGACCATCTGTTTGAGTAGCTGAATAAAATTGTTGCCCTGGTGATGCTTCTGTGCACTCCCACAGATTAGTGCTCTGAAACCATCTGAATTTCCCTAATTAAATTTTTTTTTTTTTTTAAATAAATACCTAAATTGAAAAAAAAAAACCTATAAAAAGAAGCAGGTTCACTGATTTCACTCAAATTTAGTGTTTTTTTCCCCCCTTGTTTCTTCAACTTAAGTAATTGATCTGATTTATGGATCTGATCTTATGGAGACTGGTTGAGTTAGGGGCAAGGGCTTGGGTGTGTGTGAAAAAAGTTTCGTTGCAATATTAATGACTGATAGTAGAAATAACAGCACAATGTACAGATGGTTTTTGGGACTATAACTTATCCCAACCTCAGCTAAAACCAAGCCATGGACCCTAGCCCTCCTCCCCCTCCCTTCATACCCTCTGATACATCACATGTGGTCATAATTATAAGAGAGTGAATGGTCAGAGTCATTCTAATGGAAGCCACCATAACTGGTGAAGAATGAGAAACCAGCTTCATGAGTTTGCCCAGGGCAGTGCACCTTTGGTGTTGACTGTTTTACTAACATACAATTGTTTCTAATAGTACCAATAGCAGCTTGTATATGATATAGCCAAGTGCAATTCAATTGGTACTAATTAATGTTTTAAGTATTTCAGATATCTTTACCACTTATGTTATTTGTTCTTTGTCAACCTGTGGTTATGTTTGTGCGAAATGAGCAGCAGGAATTCCCACTGGAGGACGTAATTCCCTCCACTTCACTGCCATATATGGTAGTTTCTTCTCATTGGATGACTTGCTAGCCGTGTCTTGCTATGTTAGACGTCATCGTTCTAGCCGTTTTGTTCTTGGTGCTGGTGGGTACCCTAGGGTTGGTTCAATACTTGCAGCGAGAGAAGGAGTCATGTGACCCTGAGGAGGGTATGAAGCTCTTGCAGGAATGGCTGCAGGCTCACGAGCTCGTGCTGCCAGATGCTGAATGTGTCATGTGCACCCTCAACAAGCAGCTGAAGGACTTACAATCTGAAGTGAGTTTCACAGGATAAGATAAATCCTCTTTTATATACTTTATTTGTTTACTTTTAGTTTGATTGGATTACGCAAATAAAGAACCAGAGTAGAACATATTGGAATCAAAATACACAATGTATAGGTTGGAATGAAACTAAAATGAATTGGAATCAATTGTGATTCCTGATTGCCCCGAATTTTGTTACTTTTTTAATGTCATTGTCTATTTTAATTCTAAGTTCTATTTTCATGAATACACTTATCCAAAATTGTTGTTATTGTCATTATTTATCTTGCTGGTCAGAATCTGGTGGCCATGGAGATGACCAAGCTCCTCCCAGGCACACAGCTTCCTGTCTTCAGCCTCTCTCATGCCAACCTCTCCTCAGACAACTCTGACATTGTGAGTGGAAACTTTGCTCTGGATGAGATAGTACGAATCCAGAGTACTTTTTTGTGTTGTGATTTCATTTTAGCTTTGGCACAATCTCAGATCATTTGTGTAGGTGTACATTTTTGTGGTGTGCATTCAAACCGCATGCATTTGTTTGTTTTATTTCTTTAGTGGTGAGAGCACCTCTATGTTTGCAAGGTCCACATTCTGTTGTCTATGGTTTCTCCTCCTCCTACTCACTTTCCACACCTCTCTCCTTTCTCTATCTCTTCCATATTTTACCCACTTTCCTTCCCTCCCTTTCCTCGTAACTCTTCTCCCTCCCCTTTACCTTCTCCCTCTCCTCTCTCTCCCTCCCCACCCTCCTAACTTTCCCTCTCTCTCCTTTCCCTCCCTCTCTCCCTCCGTCCCTCCCTCTCGTCTGTCATGAAGACCTTGTACTGCCGTGCAGAGTGGCCTATGTGCCACCCTGGAGTGTGTGTGGCTGTCAAGGAGAAGGGGAGGGAAGACATCATGAACACCTGCCATTTCTCCATCGACTGGATGACTGCACAAGTGAGTGCTGACAGAAAAGTTGCAGTGAGTGGGTGATTAGTAAAATAGCTGTTGTTTTTACTTTGATGGGCACAGGTAGTTGGATTAACTCAGGTTATAATTAAACCCTGGTACGCAATTCCTCAAGGAGTGTGCTTGTTTTACATTAAATGGGCCAGATGCAGCAGTTTTGTCAGTTTCACCAACCAGATCTCCTTCTGCACACCCTGGGCTTATCAATGCTTTCAGTGAGTGATTTCCCCAATACACTTGGAGATTTCCCCTGTAGTACAAACTATCTTCAGTTTTCAGACCCATTGGTTACTCTTCTACTTTAATTGGCCTTAATGGGAGTGTATCTTTAAAAAAATTACCGCAGAAGTAATAATTTCACGAATTTATTACCTGTGGCACGCAGGTCTAGAACACTTGGAATGGTGGGGGGGGGGGGGGGGCAGCATACGTCCACAAGTTTTGCCAAGAATGGATTTTAAAATAATTGTTTGCTGTTTGGAAATACCAATGTTTTTTGCTACAACTATTTGTTTACAACTAAGTCCTTCCACTGTGAGAAAATCGTGTAGTTATGTACATTTTAATTTATAGAAACCCAATGGTTATAAATCTTACCACAACTTTAACCTCACCTTGACTATTCTAAACAATTATTTTTCCTGGTCTAAAACACTATTTTTTAAAAACTATATTAATTATTTGCCACAGTTCTTAGTTGTTGGAATAACAGATAATCTGACCAAAATTAGTAGACCTAGTCTTTATCTGATATTTGACAATGGCATTATTCATACGTGACTAGATTTCAAACTGATGTGGGAAGACTTGCCTAGGAGTAAAAAATACTTATGATACTTGTACTTGGAGAGGGACAGTGTCACCTGCTTCTTTGGTAACCTTCTTCCCAATAGCTGTCTTCTATAGTGTTCAGCCAAGTTTGTCTGGAAAACCTTGCACACATCAGAAACCTTTCTTGCCAGGTTTCTCTCTCTGATGTGACGGTGTGAAGATGTTCCTGATGTAGCAACTAGCTGGCCTGCTGCTAAATAGTTAGTTAAGCCATAATGCTCTCCACTCTGCAATTGCTTGTCTTGCAAACATTTGTTCTAAATGTCATGTTAGGATAATGCTGTGGGATGATGTTTTTTTAAAGTTTTGTAATGGTTTTCTGTTGCCACACCAAAAGCATCCACCATCACACTGTGCTTAGTTCTGCACCATTAACTTAGGAATATTATGCTCCTGTTTTAATACATTAGCTGTGCATGCCAGACACAAGTACCCATTAAGGCCAGTTACAGTAGATAGATGAAAAGGGTTATGCATTAACTGGAAAATTATTCTTCTGTTGCAATACATTAGCAGTACATGTCCAACACAAGCACCCATTAGAGTAAGTTAATGTAGGTAGAAAGAATAGTTATTGAAAGTGGAAGATAGTTGTACTACAGGGGAAACCTCTCACTGTGCTCACTGAGAACTTTTTCTTCCCAAAAGTGCCACAGTGGATGTTGAGTTGATGTCAAGAAATGATTGCATGGATGCTGAGCAAACCTGTGCAATTTGTAATGGGCCACAGAAGATTATCTGATGACACAGAAGATTATCTGATGACACAGAAGATTATCTGATGACACAGAAGGTTGGGTCAAACTAATTTACAATATAACACTCATTTTAATGGATCTCTTTTCCACTGGCTTGTCCAAATAACTCTCATTGCCATGGAGATGGAATTAGTCCCTATTGTGGTTTGGTAGACCACACCTTCAAATAAAATAATTGGCATGCTTATTAAATATTCTTTTCCTTTCATTCACCAGTTAACCATGATCATCTTCCCCTTTCTCCCTCCACCACCTGGCTATGTATGCACCTATTCAACCAGGCTCCCCTCTTGTGTGCCAACATGTAGCTCATCTTACTCCTGCTGAAAAGGACAGTAAAGTGTGCCACATGCGTGTTGAATTAGCAGCTGCACAATGCCAGCTGCATCATGTAATTATGGCCACAGAGGTTCAGAATATTCGACTAGCTTTGACACAGGATTCCTCCTCTCTGTGGAATGACCTTGTGCACACTCTGGGAGGAAGGGGGGGGGGGAGGGAATGGCATGGCATGCCATTGGAAGGTGGAATCGCTCACAGCCCTAACAGGTCCTCTTTTCCCATACAAACATCCTCTTACTCTTTCTGTTATTTTCGTCTAAGAATCTTAAAAAGAAGAAGAGGTTATTTGATGATAAGTAAACTTAACTTTTACAATAACGTTTTATTTGTATGAAATGTTTGATAGATGCTTGGGGGGGGGGAAGGGAGAAATGCCCTTGAGCATGTCACTGTCACTGGTATGTGGAGGACCAACTCTCATGATTACACTCATTACTGCAGACCTCACTCACTACTGCAGACCTCACTCATTACTGCAGACCTCACTCATTACTGCAGACCTCACTCATTACTGCAGACCTCACTCATTACTGCAGACCTCACTCATTACTGCAGACCTCACTCATTACTGCAGACCTCACTCATTACTGCAGACCTCACTCATTACTGCAGACCTCACTCATTACTGCAGACCTCACTATGGCTGGCCAAGAGAAGCTTGCACATAGCCATCCCATGAGAGCAATAAAAGACACAGTGCATCTCTCTGAGATTCCTTGGTGTTGACCCCTGAAACAACTTGGGGCTGGGTTGGGACTCTCCAGGTGAACCTGGCAGCCTTGGGCTGGGCTGAGACTCTCTAGGTGAACCTTGGGAGCAGAAGGAGCTGGAAAAATAGATTTGGAGGCTGTTTTTCATGATCAATTTATGCATGAGTAACCACAAAGTTATGTTTATGAGTGACAGCACTTATTCCTTATATGACACAGCAATCACACTCAACTACTGCATGTCCAAAACTTCAGCCTCAATGCAATAGATAATGAGAGGGGCAGTAAAGAATGACACTCAGACTGCATCAACAACCACTTGCTCCACCAACTCCCTCCTGGCTATCCAAGAGAGTCCAGGTCAGTGGACACTACTACTGATCCCAACCATGTGCTTCACTATCCAACCATGTGCTTCACTACCCAACAGAATGCTTAAGCTCTCTGGGGCCACCTGCTGTTGCACCACACAAGCTTTCCCTCCAACTAGGAGGACCCATCATGCAGGCTAATGATGCAAGTGACTAAGTTACTACTTGAAGTTGTCAGTTTTTCACCTGGTTTATATTGTACCAAGAAGCAATACATCCATTCTGTTTATTTTGGTTTTATATAGAAAGATATTTTAATTGTGTTCAATAGAATTACTTTTATTCTGATAATTAATCAGCATGTTTATCTTACCACCAATGTACCTTCACTATGTTAATCAAAACTGAGTTCTTGCAAGAATGTAATTGGTCTATTTGCACCTAACAGTGATGCTGATTATTCACTTCCTTCTCTGAACGGTGATTCATCACTCATATATTTCTGGCCCGGGCAACAGCAGGTATGGACAGCTAGTGGCTCATGCAGCTAGATCCTTGCTCCTTCCTCGGAGAGCTCAGGAAACAATGTGGGAAGGACTGCCTCATCAGCAAGAGCTGGTGATGTCTGAAATATTGGAAAAGCGCGATTATTAAACATTTAATCACAAAATATTTCTCCAGTAAAGTAATTGTGACTAAACTTAGTTCTCTGTCAAGTGATATGGGTAGAGTCTGACTAATTAGTTTGTATGTGTGTGTGCTGTAGATGAAGATCACACTGAGTGACAACAATGGGGAATTGTTGCTCAGCTACGAGAACACACAGCCGTTCAGGATGGGTGTGGCCTGTATGATGGCTGAAGGCACGGCTAAGGTGTGTATGTGCGTATCACTGTGTGTGTGTGTGTGGGTGTGTGTCACTGTGTGTGTGGGTGTGTGTCACTGTGTGTGGGTGGGTGCATGTGTGGGTGGGTGCGTGTGTGGGTGGTATCTTGTGTCACAGTTTAATTAAATTGTGTTTTATTTACATCATGCCAGTGAATTGTTTTCAAGTTGTTTGTACCCATCATTCACCTGTACCCGTACTTTACTACTTCACTCTAGATCCAATCCTTGCTTCAGTTCCAGCTCTAACTAGAGCCCTAGCCTTAGTTCCAGCTCTAGTTCCAGCTCTAGTTCCAGCCCTATCCCTTAGTTCCAGCCCTAGCCCTTAATTCCAGCCCTAGTTCCAGCTCTATCCCTTAGTTCCAGCTCTATCCCTTAGTTCCAGCTCTATCCCTTAGTTCCAGCTCTATCCCTTAGTTCCAGCTCTAGTTCCAACCCTGGCCATAGTTCCAGCCTTCAGTCCAGCCCTATTAATCAATCCAACACAAGTCACTATCACATATTGTTCTGCTGGATTGTGTCTGTACTGAGTGAAAATATAATTTCATTTTGTGAGAAAGGCTAAGGGTTTTTACCACATGATGTGAGTAATAATTTTTGTGGTGGGAATATTGTGGTGACTTTAGGCATGTTTGTCAACAAGAACTCATGTGTGGGCAAGTGTAGTGCACACTTACCACTCTCCTCACATACACACACTCTTCTCTTTCTCATGCACACTCACACATTCACTCACTCACACACACACACACACACACACACACACACACACACACACACACACACACACACACACACACACACACACACACACACACACACACACACACACACACACACTTGCGCATGCATGCACACCACAGACTTGAGGTAGGAAGAACACCAGCCTCCTCTAGATGAACCATATGTCTGGGCCTATTTCGTTGTGGCATGTTTTGTGAGATCAAATACTTTGAGGTTATTAGCTCAAGAATGCTGCTGCATATTTTTGGTGTGCACAATGTCATTAGGTCCAGTGGGATCCTTTTGAAGTAAAAACTTACTACACCACCCAAGCAGCCTGCCCATTGTGAATGAGGTCCTATGTAATGCCATTACCACACAATACTTCAGTCTACAAGTGATTACCTGTGGAGTGGGGGGGGGGGGAAGGGTGGCTACGTTTAGGGAAACTACCTCCAACCCAATTCCCAAGAGAAGCAATTAACCTCTCAGTGTTCCTTAGCAGCCTCTGTGAATGGGCTGGCTGTTAGCTCAGGGAGCCACCCTGAAACATGGAACTGTTCAATGTGTATCAGAAAGCCTCCCACTGGAGAATCAGGTTTGGTTTCATGGGAGAAGAGGTTGTGGAAAGCTATGGACCACTCACTCAGACCACAGCTCCCACTGGAGGAGAGAGAGGAGCCATTGTCTGCAGCTCTCCTGAATATGCTGTTGACTGGATGGCTGGATGGCTGGTGTACATGTGGATGGTTGTGTTGACCTGTGGACATTTCTCGTCATAATGCTGGAGTGTTTGGTTGAAGTTCATTGTGTTTTGTTGTTTTTTTTGTGGCAGTTTACACAAGCTAAAAAAGGAGGAAACTCACTCAGGTGGTCTAGACTCTGGTGCAGTTACAAACCTCACAATCCTCTGAAGAAACACATTCCTGAGAACTGGACAAGACCTATACACTGTAACAGCTGAGGCCAAAAATAGACAGGGAAATAAATTCATGAGATCAAAAAAAAAAAAAAAAAAAAGGAGAATGGTTTCTAGAAGATATTAGCAGGAATAAAAATGGAGCTTGTAAAAGAGTGAGATGGGCATGTGGGAAATGGCTTCTCTTTTTTGTTGTTGTTGATGAGGTCATCATTAAGAGAGCAACATTCCATGTGACTTACTGAGGTAGTATAAAATGCTACACTGGTTGCCACCCACCACTCCAGGATGCACCACAACACCCACAAAGGTGGCATGTCAACTGCAGTGTACAATGGAAGGCCCCAGAGCAGAGCACCACCAGTACACAGCCTCTACTGCTGCTGCATCAGGAAATTATGCACCTTCTGATTGATTGAGATCAGCTTCCACTTACTGCAGCTACTGGAGCTGGAGCTTCTCACAATAACACTTCAGGTGTACGTTTGGATCAAGTAACACTACTTCCAGAGCAAGTTTCTCTTCCAACCACAGCTTCAGTGTTCCTGTTTCAGAGTTCTACTTCTCCAAGGGAGAAAGCTTTACAGATAGCGCTGATTCTCAACTCACCTTGAAGACGAGTGACCTGTGCAGCTGATTGTTTTTGATGGCAAATGTTCCACTTAGGCAGACTTGGCTATCAGTTCTTTGGCTTCTTATTTCAAGGAATATGTTTGTGAGATGTGGCGAGATAGAATACAGGTTGATTGCTTGCAGTGGATGTTTCATTGGCTGCATGGATGTGCCCTAAGACCACACCACTCCAAGTGTGAGCGTGCTCAAACCCCTGGAGGTTTAGGGCATGACATGATATCTGAGCTGGACAGTGCACCTAACTAGTGGAGGTTTAGAGCAAGGCAAGAT
Source organism: Lycopodina hypogea (assembly GCA_963969325.1). Classification (NCBI taxonomy): domain Eukaryota; kingdom Metazoa; phylum Porifera; class Demospongiae; order Poecilosclerida; family Cladorhizidae; genus Lycopodina; species Lycopodina hypogea. The sequence goes on along the minus strand of OZ017793.1, from coordinate 2,558,502 downwards.
TCCCGGAGTGCCTTCCTTAGTGGAAAATATTTAGAATATTTCTGGGTGATGTCTGTCCATGGTTTTGCTGGGATGCCTACAACCATTCACATGTCACATTAACAGGATAGTGAGTTATCTGCACTAAATCAAGGAAGGATGACTATAATGTTTAATGTAGACAGCTTGTCTGGAGGAGACCCAGTGTATGGTAATGATCATGAGGACAATGGCCTTCAAGACAATGGCCATATGTCCAAGTAGCATGCCTAGCAACTGTCAGCTTGCCTCCATCCACAAATGGTTTTAGATAATGTAATTAGATAGTGTATCAGATGAACATGTAATTGAATATTGAGGTTATAATAAACCACGTTATATTCCTCTTGCTTCAAGTGATCCTAATTGATTCTTACACAATATTTGTATTTCTAACACAACACTATCCAAACAGACCACGTTGGCTCGACACCCTGTATGAATTTTTATTATTGTTGTTGTTTGTTGTTTTGTTGTTGTAAAGTGCATAATAAGTTAATAAGATGATATTTTTCTTATAAGGTGACCGACCAATGATACTATACTATGTCCCGTGCACTATAGGAGTGAACTATGATCCCAAGTGTGGGAGGAAATAGCTTGTGTGCATTCATGTTCATAAGAGTAGCCACACACAACATAATTCTGTATCTGATGACCTAATACATGACCATGTGTGCAAGGTGCCAGCCTACTGTAGGATCTCTTATATGACCTCATTTCTTTCTTGTTCCTTCCCCAGGATCCAGACTCCCTGGCTGGCCAGGTGGCAGAGACTCTGCAGTTGATGCTGATGGACCTGTCCCTGGAGCAGGTAGCTGTGCTCTCCGCATGCAACCAACCTCCACCCTCCATCCTGCCTGTACCAGTACTCTTGGTGTCGTCTGTTGATGATGTGAGCATTTCATCACATGACCAAGCAGCTGATCATCAGTCATGTGACCGGGATTTGGGCATGCCCACTGGAGTGGATGGAGAGCAGACAGCGTATGAAGTGGAAGGAGAGGCAGAAACACAGAGAAAAAGTGAGGGAACGGCACATTAATTAGTGAAGGGGAGGGGATTGGGAGTGGTCAAGTGGGAAGGTTTGTTAATGTACGTGTGATCTATTCGTATATAGGTACAGAAGAAAATGTTACTGCTTCTGATTTGAAGGCTTCTTCCTTGCCTGTTGTGGATGCTCAAATCTCCTCCAGCAAGGAGGTGAGGAAGGAAAAGGAGGAGGATGGAGAGATTGAAGAGGAAGAGGACAGTGTCGCATCAACTCTATCCTCTATCGCTCCTTTGATGTCCAACTCTGATCTGGCCAACAGGAAGCTAGTTCCATTGAAGATTGACCAAGAACTTGATTGGACAGACCCTCCTGGGTCAGACTCTGACCTAGCCAACAACGGCACCTCTTCTCCTTCTGGCTGGCGCCGGGCGATGTCCTATGAAATGCTGGAGGACTTTGATGTCGCAGCTGCCAAGGAGAGGCCAAAAGCCAAGACACTGCCATTGAACAAGCGGTCTAACAGCTCTGATCACCTGTCCAGGCCACCCTTTTCCAGTCCCACAGGCAAGAGAAGTCTCACTCTCAGTACCTCCGGCAGTGAAGCCGAGTCCATATATGGTATGTGGAGGTCTGCAATGTAGTTTGGTACTGAAGGTGTGCGGGGGTACAGGGGGAGGAGTTTTGTGCACCTGATTTTCTCCTTATGCTTGAAGTCGTATTTCTCTCTGCGTCCTCACTGTATCTTATATATTAATTTTATTATGCTATCATCTGCTAGAATTGGCTATATTTTATGCTACTTCTACAAGCAGGCGCTGGTGTTGTTAATAAAACACCTTTACCATGTGATAGCCTAAACTACTGCCAAGTCAGTAAGTTATAATGGGGTGTGGTTAATAGCCAGTCTGGAAGAAAAGTGAGCTAGTCCATCTTGGTCAGAACTAGGAACATGCAGAAACTAATCAAGGTTCTCATTGGGTGGGTGGGTGGGTGGGTGGGGGATGAGGATAACAGGGCACAGAAGTGGGCGAATGCCCATCAAAATGCGAAGAATAATATGTGATTGTGATTTGTGTACAAGCAAGATATTTGATTAATATATTCTTTTCTCTCTTTTTTCCCCCTTCTTTCTTATGCTTCCTTATTGTTTCGTGCAGGAGCTGATAACAGGATTCCATCCACTCTGGTGTTTGAGGTTAAGGAGTCTGGTACTGATAAGGTGCGGACTATTGTGGCAGTGACGATGGCACATGCCATCCAGTTGCGTAGACGCTTTGCCTCCGCCCAGAAACTGCACATCTACAATGACCACAGCTTCCTTGCTTCAAAACTAAAAGGGTAGGACAAACTTTATTTTGTATGGTGGTTTCCATGACTACTAATGATATGCTGTGTGGCCAGTCAAAACATTGACAGCACCTTTGATTAGTCTAGAGCCTTGGGCCAGCCTTGGTTTTGGCAATTTTCGGCATTTCATGTTCTTGTTGCTACGAGCAGGAAGCGTCCTTACGCCCGCACAGGAGACCATGATTAAGCTGTACTGCCCGGGGATGCAGTGCCTAGTATTAGTATTGCTGTTATTATATTACTGATGTGGTATAATAGTGGAACTCACTATATTTTACGATTAGTCTGTCTGTCTGTCTGATGTATGTATATTCCCTATCTCCTCCCAGATGACTGAACCAATTTTCCTGAAATTTTCAGGGGTTACTCACAGGACCACAGGCCCCATTTGGGGAGAATGTGGTTAGGGCGTAGGTCATTAAATAAACTTTCATATTCATGAGTAACCACCCACTTAGTTGTAACAACACACTTGTGTTTCCATACAGTAAACTATTTAATTGAAACTCCATTCTTGACAAGAATGTGTGGATGTACCACCCCCCCTCCCCACCATTCCAAGTGTTCCTGGTCCTGTGTGCCACAGATAACTATTATTTGATAGTTCATGTGTAATCTGATCCCATTGAAAAGGACATTTCTAGAGGAAGTTGTGTTTGCAAATCACACAGGAATTTGAAAGGACACTAATTACTAGAGATGCATCGTAATATTTACTGTATTTTAGAAATGGGACAATGCCTTCCATATCCCCCCCCCCCCCCCCCATCTATATATATACAAGGTACTTTTGTAGTTATTATGTTCTGTTGTTATTGTTACCATCATTTCTTCTTTAGTTTTGCCCTTTGTTATCTCACTTAGTTGAATTATTGTGTTGTCTTATTTCACCGGAGACATCTATTTTGGTGAAAACAGACAGAGACTGATAGATACCGATACAAACAGACAGTGAAAGAAAGACACACAGTCGATTAGTTTGTCTGTCAGTGTGTTCTTGCTGTGTTCCCCCCCCCCCCCCATGTCTTCTCTCATGTAGTGTCATTTTAACTCTGTGTCTTAGTCTTAATTTTATTTCCCTGTGCATAGCAAAACGGACTGCCACGTGTGCAAGGAGAAGATCAGCAAACTGTTTGGGAAGCAATGTTACATATGTAGAGGTGAGAGGTCACAGAGAGAGACATGTGGAGGGACAGGGGGAAACATGCGGAGGAACAGGAGGAGATGTGTGGAGGGACAGGAGGAGACGTGTGGAGGAGACATGTGGAGGGACAGGAGGAGACGTGTGGAGGGACAGAAGGAGACGTATGGAGGGACAGGAGACATGTGGAGGGATAGGGGGAGACATGTGGAGGGACAGGGGAAACATGTGGAGGGACAGGAGGAGACGTGTGGAGGGACAGGAGGAGACGTGTGGAGGGACAGGGGGAGACGTGTGGAGGGACAGGAAACATGTGGAGGGATAGGGGGAGACATGTGGAGGGACAGGGGAAACATGTGGAGGGACAGGAGGAGACGTGTGGAGGGACAGGAGGAGACGTGTGGAGGGACAGGGGGAGACGTGTGGAGGGACAGGAAACATGTGGAGGGACAAGAGGAGACGTATGGAGGGACAGGGGGAGACATGTGGAGGGACAGGGGAGACATGTGGAGGGACAGGAGAAAACGTATGGAGGGACAGGGGGAGACATGTGAAGGGACAGGGGAGACATGTGGAGGGACAGGAGGAAACGTATGGAGGGACAGGGGAGACATGTGGAGGGACATGGGAGTGAAGCCAAGGGGTGCAATGGTCCCATAGTCTTAAGGGACAAAGAATAGTGCCAAAAATACATTATAAACCAGCACTAGTTTCAGTGAACCCAACCCCAGCCACGTATCATCCTATATCAAAGATGCCCTCTGGCTCTGCCCCCTTCACTGCTCTAACCCTGTCCCCCGTCTTGTGTGTGTGTTGCTGCAGATTGTGGTATGGTGGTACACAAGCCATGTCATTACAAAGTGGAGGAGGACTGCCCCTCATCTACTGTCTCCTCCATGAACTTGTGAGTGAAACCTTAAAACTATACCAAAGGAAGAGTTGTAGCATGTCTACATCTTCTCGAACGACTAACATCTTCGCCGTGTGCTGCATGCAGTTGAACAAACTATATATCGGCATGTAGCACAAGTGCAGCTCTACTCATAATTAGCTTGGTGGGTGGGTGGGTGGGCAATTGGTGGGTAGACTACAAGTAATGTTTTCCATGATGAAGCTATCAGCTTGTTTGTGCTGGTGTCACATCTTCATGTAGTGACTGACATGTTCATCATTCGACTTCGGTATTAATTTTATACTGTCTGACTGTGTGTGTGTATGTGTGGGTCTCGTCTTCAGATAGATGGTTTAATGTAGGTGTAGGTTGATGAGATTTTCTTTGTATTTCATCCTTACAGAATATATCCTGATGATGCCGATACTCCAAGCAAGTAATGACCCAGGCATTCTCAAACATAACAACTCACATATTTCTTCTTTATTATTATTATTATTATTATTATTATTATTATTATTATTATTATTAGTCAATGTATTTCTTCAATTGTTGATGTTTTCTATTGTGTCACTCATTGTTGTGGTAATAGGGTGTAGCTGTGTTTAGAAAACATCCAAACTTTAGGACAATGAATTTTGCATATATTCCCTTCACATCAGCCAGCTGTTGGTAATGAACACTACATCCACCTGCCATGCATTAGGTCAACTTCTCTATTGTATGTTATGTATATAATGCAACATTGAAGTTTGAGTGATGTGATGATCATGTGACTTGTACAATGCTACCAGAAAAGAATGGAAGTGTCACATGATGTTGATCTGAACCCTGAACCCATGACACTGCATCTCTACTTTAAGATTCCTGCAACTACATTGCCCGGAATCAGACAAATTCGATCATTGCTAAGAAGGTCATTTAAATAACAATCCAGTTTATTAAGCACTCACACTATGTGTACTACTTGTGTAGTATTCATACTGGGTTGGCAGGGTTATGCAATCTCTGCTACAGTTAGTAATTGCTTGTTGACCATGAGAAACTGAGGAAGAACAACATGTAGCAAATATTCACAGAAACTGCTGGTGATACTGATACATTATCAATTGCTCCAAATATGTCAGGCACAGATCAAACACATTTTTAGGGTTACATCAAAACTACACTGCCAATTGGACCAAGCCACTATGGTGTGGTAATGAAAAATTAACACCATAATTTATGGTTATATGTTCATTACTTTATCCTTTCAACTTATGGGTGGTAATGATGAAAAAAGATAATGGAGGATACCAATTGCCAAGGTAGAGTGTGCTATTCCTAATTGCCGACATTTTAAGGTTGCTTTTTTTTTTTTCACTAGTATAAATTGCCTGAGTTAAATTTTCATTTAGTTCAAAATATTTCATACTTTCGTCCCTCTACTGTCATTTTCACTTATGAGCTCCATCATTACATTAATTTTTTGTTTGTCTAAACAATGTGCTCTTCAATTTTTTTCATGTGATCATAAAATTCTTTGTTTAGGAATCGCTCTCTTCAGATATGGGATACTAGTCCAGCAGCCACAGGGATGAACGTTTGTTTGATGGCATATACGACTTCATTTTTGTGAATTCAATATCATAAGACCATATATTTTAAGAGTCTACAGCATGACAATTTCTAAATGTTGAGCATTTTGAAATATGAGACCACTTTTATATATATATATATATATATATATATATAGAACATGGCAGCCTTATATCAATATTTACATATAAAAAAAGTACCACCATCGACATTTCAGAAGCCAAATGCATTATTTGGGTGGAACCTAGGTTTGGAGTGTACACAATGTTTTTGTTTCTTTTTCATAATCTATACATTAAGACCTAATGTTTATGGTATCTACCAGGTGACATGATGCCATAATTGAAAATTTTGATTATTTTTTTTTTGATTTGAAGTTGTGTCTTGCATGAACGTGTATCTCAAAATGTAGGGTGAATTGGTAAGTAGACACAGTTTTTTTTTGGTGTGACCTATTTGTCAAACTACTATCTGGATCAAGTCTTGCTTCCAGCTGTTCATGTGTACCATCATCATACAATTTTGCTACACTGGATGATTGATCAGATTCTCACATGTCCAAAGTTATCAGATCATGCGGACCATTCATGCAGTGAAACTTCCATTTGGAAGAAACATCCTTTATCCATGATGAGTAGTCTGGAAACAATTCACCTTGATTTGGATAATTGAGTCATGCACTGACTCTTTCTTTGAGCAACTTGTTTTGGTATGGTTTTGAATAGAAACTGTAGACTGTGTGTGATTCTAAGATTTAGGAATCATCATGTGTTCATTTTTATGATATTGCTAGCTATATTATTAAGTGATAAGATTTGCAAAATTAACCCAGCCTATGCTTAAAAAAGAAAATTATATAAAATCTATTTAACTAATAAAATGTCATAACATTTTCAATACGCCAATCCCTGCCCCTTTTTTTAGCTACCCATTGATTATAACCATATTAAACCACACAATTAATAGCAATATATTCTAGTTCTATGTATCTTTGTGGTGATACTGAAATGCAATAAGATACACTTTATATCATTTAGTAATATTGCAGTCCAATTTTTTTCCTCTGCAGTACACAACTATTAATCTAAAAATATTAAAATGCTCAGTGATGACATAATGGCACCCACCATATTTATATAGTTAAGGTCTTAAGGTACAGAATATGCAAACAAAACAAAGAAAAACAACAACATGGTATATACTCCAAAATGAGGTTCCACCCTAATATGGTGTTTGGCTGCTGGACTATACCTTAAAACTGGGCGTTTGGACATCCCAAGAGTGCATTTAATCAAAAATTACAACCAGGCACCTGGTCAGTTTTCAAAATCAAGTGACCCCTAGTACCTAGAATAATGGGGTTGTTTCATGTCTAACTTTTGACTGAAAAGATTGGATGGAGAGAATTTAAAATTAGTAAAATGCTTTTTAAAAATTTTGTTTCCTCTTTTTTTTTCTTTTTTGTTTTGTTTAATGCAATACGTGGTTTCAGAATTTCTATAGTTCATAGATGAGTTGCATATTGGTGGAGGGCCATTTCAAGCTGACTAATAGAAGCAACTGTATTGTAGAGGTGGAAGCAGTAATAATTGAAATAAAAATAAAAGAAAAAATATTAAAGGAAGGGGTTAAAGGAGGTGGGGTTAAAGGAGTGAAATATCAAATGTGCAGATAGTTGTGCTAGTCATATACTGTTTCATCCTTAGTAATTATCTGTTGGGAGAGGAGGGAATAGATTTAAAATCTCCATTTAAAAAGCCTAAAAACCATGCCCCACCAGTCAGTCCACAGACTTCCCAAACTTAAAGTCGGCCTTCCAATGCAAGGGGGGGGGGTTAGGTTCTTTTTTTCTTCTTCTGTTTCTCTCTTTCCTACACCCTTCTTTTTCTTTTCTTTCTTCCATCCCTTTCTTTTTTCTTCTTTCAAAACAATGTGTGTGTGTGTGTGTGTGTGTGTGTGTGTGTGTGTGTGTGTGTGTGTGTGTGTGTGTGTGTGTGTGTGTGTGTGTGTGTGTGTGTGTGTGTGTGTGTGTTTATTAAATCCAGCCCAGATTTTTGCTATTCCAGAATGTCAAACTGTAACAATAATTATCCTAATCCATTTTTAGCTTTAGCTAAACCATCAGCTGGCCCAATTTTAGCTTTAGCTAAATCTTCAGCTAGGGTGGACAAACCCCAACTTACTTTTCATAGATGTTTTACATTTTCTTTTGCCAAAATTATCTTCCAGAATTTTAAATTTTCAAGTAAAATTCTCCAGAGAAATCATGGGGAAATCAAAGTTGGAGGCTTACTTCAAAGCCACCCCACCCCTTCTTCAGCTAAAGTAGGTGATAGTTCACCAGACGAGCTTGACTAAGTTAGTCTGACAAAATTATCAAAATTATGTATGAATATATTAAATAAGTACTAAAAAATAGCTTCAAAGTTGTCTGTCTGCCACCCAGGGTGACTCCTGCTGGTTTCAAACTCATCGCCTCCTGCTGGTTCAAACGTGTAGTGTAAACAAGATTCTCTGGTTGGGGTGAAAAAGGTTGATGGGCACCCTACTTGAAGACCATTTCCAGCTTCTGCCTTGAGGTAGAAATATTCATTTCAATTGTTTTATTTCCCACAACTTATAAATCATCAACCAATTAATAAACATTTCAAGGTGCACAAAATTTCCTGCTTTTTAATCTGGCAATCTATTGGTGGCTAGGTAAAAGTGAAAAGGGGTATCAACTCTTGATTAGCCATAAAGAGGTGCTAAAGGAAAACTGGTTCCACCAATCAAGCTCTCACTTTTCTCAGAGTCTGAGTCTAATCCCTATCCTCCCCACCCCTTTACTGTACCAAGTAATTCCTCATGTGATATGCCAGGCCCTTGCCTCCATTTCTTTGTCCTTACATTTGTTTATTTGTGTTCTGTAAACCATTTATTCTCAAAGAATAATTATCTTCTCCAAAATGAATTCCTTTGGTCCTTCAAGTTTTGCCAAGAGCAGCAACACAAACTGTTCACCATTTAGGACTTCTCAATAGGCTGCTCTCCAAGCCACAGTTCCTACATAGCTGCTCCATTAGTTTGCCTGGCATAGCTTTTGGTTACTTATATACACACAGATATAACAAGCTATTTATATATTGACTCCTTTATGCAAACTAAAACAATTTTAACTTCAGATAGAGTATCTAATGTTTCTAAAATTTAAAAATTGCTGGTATACTGTATATTCATAAGTCAAAACCCAACAGCTTTTATGTTGAGTATGGCCCCTAATATCTGAACCTATTTTGATGAATTTTTACAAATATTAACCTTGGGTGCTGGTGTAGATAATAAAGTAAATGGAAACACCCAAAATAACCCTTATGGAGAAAAAAAGAATTTGAATTTTTTCCTTACAAAAAAAAATTGGGAAAAACAATAGTAAAAGGCCAGAATTTTGCAATTACTAAGCAGCTGCCACAAATAGGAAGTGGTTTATTGCTGGTAGCTTAGTGAACTGGAATGTAAATTGAAGCAAAATAAACTAAAACCAGAGGCCCATTTGTAGCTTCAATTGCAATGATCAAGGCACTTTGTCCAACAAACATTATCCTAGACATTATTGAAAAGGGCAGTAGAAGAGTTTCAAGTTAATTATTCTGGTTGGCAGTGATTACACTGGGATAAATGACTTTCACAACAGTGCTTCCTCAGCTATTGTGAATGTCTCCAATTTTCTTTGTTTCAGTTTTGATTTCTAATTTCTCCAGCCCTAGACACTGCTCATGGTGGTGTAGCTTTTTCTTTTCCCAAACATTTTCAAATTTCTGGTCTAATTGTGTAGGAATGGACATTTCCCTCACTGATACTCCCACTTCTATGCATTCATTCATGAGAGGGGTCACTGTCCACACTGCTCCCCTGCCCCTCCCCCCTTCCCATGCCTGGTTGTTGTTGTTCCTTGTCATTGTTTTTTTTTTTTTTTTTTTTTTTTTAATAGTGGCATGGCTGGAGGTGAAATGAGGCTCAATTCTCTTGTGTGGTGTCCAGTGTACTTTGACTTAATTTCTGGACAGCCTTAAATGGGTGTAGTTGAACATTCTTAACATTGTTGCTTTTAAATTATTTTCATTCATTATTTTTTAAATTTATTTATTTGAGTGGGTATAGTTATACATCTCAACATTGTTACTTTCAACATTTTTACTTTCAACATTGTTACTTCAACTTTTTTTTTTTCTAATTATTTAATATTTTATTTTTCATGAATTCTTTATTGGTTGCTATGATTTTATATTGTTCTAGTCAACATTCTATGAACTGATGGAGGAAAATATTTTGGAACAATTTTTTTTGTTCCATTTTTTAAATGAACTCTTTTTTTTCAAATTTTCTTGTATACTCTGTCAACTTTATAATTTTTCATTAATTTGCACATTGCACATACTCATAAGCTGGGTATCTCTGCTAGTTAAAAATACGATTAAAATATTTAAAAATAATAATAATAATAATAATTAAAAAAATGTATATATATATATATATATATATATATAGATATCCTATCTCCTATATATATAAAAGGAGATGTCTGTCTGTCTGTCTGTCTGTCTGTCTGTCTGTCTGTCTGTCTGTCTGTCTGTCTGTCTGTCTGTCTGTCTGTCTGTCTGTCTGTCTGTCTGTCTGTCTGTCTGTCTGTCTGTCTGTCTGTCTGTCTGTCTGTCTGTCTGTCTGTCTGTCTGTCTGTACCATCATTCTGGCCAAACCTTTGGGTGGATTTCTCTGAAACTTGGCATGAAGATAGGTTTTGACCCAACTCAAAACATGGGCTAAATAAAATTCTGAAAATGGTTGCCATGGTAACAAGAAAAGCCCCCCCCCAAAAATGGTATTTTTGCCAGAAAAACCCTTGAAGCTACAGATTGAAAACTTGGTATGTATATACAACTTCACTCTCAGAGTAGCATTACCTGGGTTCCACCTGGCCACACCTTCTTTCCCTATGTAAGGCTAAAAACCCCCTTTGGTTTGGACCAAAGGGGTTAGATCTACGAACACACTTTAATATATATATTTTGGTTCGAAGTATGTGTCTATGCATCACAGCTAAACATTTGAACCAAAAAAGCTGAAATTCAGCATGTACTCTCCAAGACCCTGGGTGAGCATTATTAAACACATGTGGGCATGGTAATGGGTGTGGTTTAGCCATAACCGCACCTACACCCACAGGAAATTATTTTGTCTGAAAAAAGTTAATCAGAGACCAATCAGGCCAAAAAATTGGGTATGGTTTCCAAGTACCAAGGAAAGTATTATTGACTAGATATGGGTGTGGTCTGCCCTTAGCCACACCCACTGGAAGTTGTTTTGGCTATTAAAGCTAATCAAATGATCAACCAGACTGAAATTTGGAATGAGATTTCCAAACAAATGGGTGAGCATTACTAATCATATGTTCGTGTGGTTTGGTCATTACCACACCCATAGGACATAATTATGCCTGCCAAAAAATCATATATGGACTAATTAGACTGAAATTGGGCATATGGAGTCCAAGTAACTGGTGAGCATTATTAACTGCATGTGGGTGTGGCAATGTGTATGGTTTGATAATAACCACACCCACAGGAAGTTGTTTTGGCTGCCAAAAGTGATTTAAAGGGCCACAGGCAGAAATTAGAGTGGCGTCTATGATACTTCATGTTGACATTGGCCAGGCAATGCTGGATACATGCTGCTAATATATATATATTGTGTGTGTACAACCCCACCCTTCCCTGGCTGCTTGGATTCCTTCACCCTTGTTGAAGCACTGTAGGTATGTAGCAAATTGCTAGGCAGTCTGTTCATTCAACAAATGCTTTTGTGCTGCTGAACTGAAAAAAAAAAAATATATATATATATATATATATATATATATATATATATATATTGTCTTATTTTATTGTCCTTGATGCATAATAACTGGGCATAAAGAAATAGAAAATTTTAGTCCAATATTCATGAAGAAAACTTAGCTTAAAATTTTACATCTTGTGGGGGTGTAACTATTCATTGAGTTCACAATGGGGGAAAGCTGCAGCCGGAACTCAATGGAGGTGATAGGAACTCAATGGAGGTGATACGTTATTTCAACAAAGTTCAACAATTACTGGAGTCAAGAGACCCAATTCCTTGGTAAGTCCAGGATTGGTAGCAGTAGCAGCACGTTGACATCTAGAAAAATAGCAACTGAAAGGGGTTTGTGGAGAGTTAAATCATAAGGATAAGTGAAGAGATCTGTCCCTTGAGGTAGAATAATTATTATTCATACTTGCACATCCTATTGATACCACTTTCAGTTTCATCTAGCTCTGATTCAGGTACAGAAAATGAGGATCAAAGACACTCTGATTTGTCATGATAAAATATAGCTATTTGCAAAATACTTTTTAGCTTTGGCTACTTTCTGTGGAGCCAGAGATATTTAATAGCTAGCTATATAGCTACAGAAAATGAGCATCAAAGACTTTTTGATTTGTTATGGTAATACTTGCTACCTAGCTTGCCATTTTTGGTGTGGAGCTAGATATTTCATAGCTAGCTAGCTATATAGCAAACTGTGTAATTGTTCTTTTGGCACAAGGTTATAACATTTATAGCTAATAGCCCAGGGTAGCTACTATAAATGTTATAACCTAGTGTAAAAAATAATTGCATATTTAGCTAGCTTCCTGAATCAGAGCTGGATGAAGCTGAAAAAGAATCTGTGTCACTAGGCTCTGAAAGTTATTAGAAATTATTGCACTCTCCAAAGGGAACTCTTTACTTAATCCTCAGAAGAGCTGGGTATTCAGATTAGCTACTCTAGCAGCTCCGCTGCAGTTGCTATCTTGCTAGGTATCAATGTACTGATGCCACTCCTGTCCTGGATTTACTGGTGGAATTGGGCCTCCTGACACAATTTTGGCTTTACCCCAAGGAGGAAATAGAATTTTTTTAAATTGCATCAAAACTGTGGCTTACCATTAAGAAACTTCTCGTGAGGTTTAAAATGGGCATAGCTCTTCCCCTTGGCTTCCTGAATGAGCCCTCCAGGTTTAGTTTCCTTAGCATGCATCTTTCTTCCTCAAATGCGGCAAAATATATTTCCATACAAAATAAAGCCTAAAAAAAAAAAAAAAAAAAAAAAAAAAAAAAAAAAAAAAAAAAAAAAGATGACGTAAAGTGATGGGTTTCCATTCCTGAAGGTTGCTAGTTCAATTCCCCTCCTCACACCAATTTCTTTTTTCCCAATCTTTTTCTCCACTCTTCCCCCCCCCTTTTTCTTTCTTTCTCTTCCCTTTCCTTTTTTCTCTTCCTTCTATTATTTTTTCCTTCAGCCTTTTTTCCTTCAGCCTTTTTTCCTTCTATAATTTTTCCCTTCTATAATTTTCCCCTTCTATAATTTTCCCCCTTCTGTTATTTTTCTCTCTTTTTTTCTTCCATTTTTTTCCAACTTCTATCTTTTTTCTTAGTATATTTTACCTTCTATCTTTACCCTTGTATCATTTTTCTTCTATAATTTTCCCCCTATTTTTCTCTTTTTTCTCTTTTTTTCTTTCTTCCATTTCTTTTCGACTTCTCTCTTTTTTTTTCCTGCTCTATTTTTCCTACTATCTTTTAATTTCTTTTTCTTCTTCCTTTCATCTTTTTTCTTTTATTTTTTTTCTTTCTATCTTTTTTTGCTTTCATCTCTTTTAACATTTCTGAAGTTCATTGGAGGAAACTGACCAAATAATGATTTCAAAGCCGAAACTGGGGTTGGAATGTATTCTCTGTCCATGCCACGCCCACTACTTATGGTAGTTGTTTGTAATTTAAAGGAAACATTTCTCACAGGTGCCAACTTTTTTTTAATGATGCTTCAGGGACACAATCCACACCCCTAAAAAACTAAACACACCCAGTTTTCATGTTCAATTATTCAATATCAAGGTATAATTTTTAAAAATTGCTGAACTAAGAGACATGCATGGTCACCATTAAAATTGTCCCTTGATCAGTTTTGTCACTTCAATCACAAGTTAATGGACCTCACAAATGATAAACTCTGGAATATTGGCACCTATGATTTTTGTACTTCATTGTAAGGAATTTCCAATCAGGGTAAGTATATATTCCATTCTGTCAAGTCCTTACTGAACATGCAATCACAAAATTTTATTCACCTCTTCTTAGAAGACTAATTCATTCAGTAGGTGATTTTTCTTTAAAGTTCCAAAATGCCCAATGGTGTGTTTAGATTCATGGATCTAATGAATTGTGTACAAGTAGTGTTCATTTTGCACATTTTTGGCATCAGGAACATTTTTTCCCATCACATCAGATATGTATTATGACAATTACTTTTCAATTGAAAATCTGATTTTTCACTGAGGGATCAAGGTCTGTCACAATCCTGTAGCCACTGGTATTGTGACAAGAAGGTTAGAATTTTTTTTAGTGAAATCATGTAGCAATGCAATTAGTGTCATAGAGTGAGCTTTATCATTTCACACAGTGAAGCGGCAATATAAATATCAATCAATTGATTGCATAATTGTCATGTTGATTAATTGATTTACTTGCATTCCATTGCTCATACCAATATTACACTGTTTTAATGTGGTCAAGTGGATGATTAGAGATGGAGCTGTGATTTTTCTTTGAAGCTCTACTATTCCCTAACGTAAGTTTGTATCCATTCCAGAACTGAAGGTTAATTTTTTTTTTATTCATTTTTAGTTGTGTGTGTTTAGATTCATCAATAACATATTGGCCAAATGACGTCCTTCCACACTCTGCTCCTGGGAATAGTTAACAGCACAGAATAACTCATTCATGGCCTGTATCAGGCAGTGGATTGAGAACAAAAGGGCATGGTATATGCAAAAGTAACCAACAGCACAGATCACATGGGGGCAAGGAAAACTATTGGAAGAATCTCTGAACTTTTTTTGTGGAATGGTATAGTTGAGGATGTGAAGGTAATGGTATGTCAACTTGATATCTATAGGTATACAAGTATTGATATCTGAATGTCCCTTCTCACTGGTATAGCAAGCATATTTCCTGCCCCCCCCCCCCCCCCTTCCCCTCCCTAGATGAAATCTTTGTACTTTCTGCCTTAAAAATAAATAAATAAATAAATTATATATATATATATATATATATATATATATATATATATATATATATATATATATATATACATACATACATATATTCTTTTTCTTTTTCTTTTTTATTTTCTTTTTCTTTTTTATTTTCTTTTTTAAAGATTGCTGCAATATTTAATGCAAATTTATATAGTTATGTGGTTTTAGATATTCACCTGTGGTGCATGCCAAAGGGTTAATAAGAAATTAACCACTAATACACCTGAGCTACATCCAATCACAGTGAAATTACCCTGGCTTCATGTGGCCATTGATTTTATTGCACTGATAAATCCTTCACATCATGGAGATCGATATATCTTGCGCTAAGTGATTATTTCACTAAGTTTGTTGAAGCTGTGCCATTACCTGATAAATCTGCTCCAGTGTTACCAAAATTCTTTACAAGGTGAATTAACTGCAATCTACCATACATACAGTCATCTCCAATAATTATGTTTCTTTGATATGCTTTCAGATATTTATGAGGCTAGGAATTCCAAGGTTGCTAACATCAGACAATGGCAAAGAGTTTAAAACCACCATGATGCTGAAATAACAAGCCTGCTGGGTATCAAAAGAATATTTACCACACCACATCATCTTCAGGTATATTAAAATAGGTAGTATAAATATGATGGGGATTTAACATTCATATCCAATCAGTTCCATAGTTAATAAGTTAGTATAAAATATGATGGGGGTTTAACATTCATATCCAATCAGTTCCATAGTTAATATAAAAAATGGTATACATATGCACACACAGAGAAATGGGTTGGATGAACAAACCAGATGTTGCAGAACATGCTGGTCAAACTTGTTCATGACAGCAAAGATGAGTGGGACAACTATATTGATTCTTCTGTCTATGCCTACAACACAGCAATACATCACGCCCTTCGAGCTAATATTTGGACTGAAAGCAATATTGCCAATAGATATTGAGGTGGATGAAAGAGCCACTGAAAATATCATTTTCAGATGTAGCAAACATAACAATGTCCTAGTCATGAAAAAAAATACTGAGAGGCGAACAGAGAATCTGCAAAAAGCTGGAGCTAATATAGAAAGGGCTAAAAAAAATGAAAGAAATATACAATAAAAAGCATGCTGATCCCAAATTGTTTGAGGCTGGAGAAAAGGTAATGAAGAAAGACTTTTTGAGGAAGAAGAGAGCTGGAGGGACTTGACACTTGTTTTAAGGGCCCTTACAAGATCGTAAAAAAGTTTGCAATGGAATATACAGCCTCCGTGGAGAAAGTGATCCCAGTGAAATGATCAATAAAGTGAGTGATGCTCACTTAAAACCATATGAAGATCCATACAGTGTAAGTTAAAAATCAATTGCCATAGTAATTGGATGTGTGAACTTGACATTAAACATTGGTTCATTAGGCAACAATTGAGAGTACACACTCACAGCACAATTATGGTGACATGGATAATGGTGACCCCAAAGCTGGCATAAGTTTTTCAGTTTGACTCACAGACTAAATAACTATATCGTACAAGTCTTCACTAAAGCTTGGTTTAAGGAAGTTTTTTTGTTACTCTCTTCTATTAGGCAACTATTGAGGATACTCATTCCAGCAGTGAGGATGAGAGGGAAAAAGATGGTCCCAAGATGGATGTGAGTTGCAATCCATGTTGTATTCATGCACATGCACTATATGTGGAGGATAAAATCTTCATTCCAGTCCCCCCCCCCCAATTAGACAAGTATCCAAGTATCGTATTCCCATGCCTTCCAAGATGAGAAGTTGAATGACTCCTCAACATCTCAAAATCCTTCTCCAACTAAACCCCTTCCTAAGTTGGTTTCTATCAACAAAAAGGTCAGTTATGACACAGCATGTACTGAAATAAATAAAGTCACACCATGCACCTTAAACAATATATAATTATGATCATCATCTGAAGGTGAAAGTATTAAGATACACTCAAAAGATGAAGGACGCATTATTGAATGGAAGTTGGCTTAATGATCAGCACATAACGCTGGCTCAAAATATATTAAAGCTCCTGTTCCCAAGTCTTCATGGATTCCAATCACCTCTACTTGCACAGACAGATGGATTTGCTCCAGTTTGTCAAAGTAAAGCAGTACAGATACACCACATAAACAGAAATCATTGGTGTGTATCATTCAGTGTTGGATCAGAGGTGGCATTATATGACAGCCACTACTCTGGTGGTGGATTGTCATCCTCTCTGACACACCAATTAACTTCAATCTATAAATGCTTTATCACAAAGGTATGATGTTAGTACAATACTTTATCCTCCAGCAGGTAACTTTATATATTTTTTTAATTTAATTTTACCAGGAGGAAAGTGCAAGGTTGATGGTGATCAACACAAAGCAGGGATGAACACTGCACAGAATTTCTACATGCACATTCCTTCCATGCAGCAGCAGAGAGGGAGTTCTGATTGCAGTGTATTTGCCATCACCTTTGCATTTCATGCTGCAATGGGACACAAGGTAAAAGATTTGGAGTTTTTCCAGAAGGAAATGAGAGCACATCTCTCAAAGTGTTTCAGCAACAAAAGGATATCACTATTCCCACAGCTGAAGAAAAAAAGTGAAAAGACTAAATGCCTTTTCGCATGTCCGTATTGAACTTTATTGCACCTGCCAAATGCCTGAAATTTTTTAGGACATAATGGTGGAGTGTAAACTTTTTGGGTATTGGCTTCACCAGTGGTGTGTGTCTTATGAAAGCAGAAATTTCTTATGCCCACTGTGTAAAAGTTTACTTGGTTGCTGTCATTGCTATTGTTTCACTATCACTATGCTCTGTACACTATAGAATATGTATATCGCTACAGCATATATTATTATATTATATTATCTATATTATTATAATATGTTATGCTTATTGTTTACATCAGTTGCTATTAATTAATTTGTTCATAATAATATATTATAAGTTGAGGCATATGTATGTCCTATTTTTTTCTAGTCTTGTAATGCATTGATTATTGCTATCATAGATATTTTACAAGATTATATAATACATGATGGAAGGTATTGTGGGCTCATACTCCCTCCTGGATACATTTTTCCTTCTTTTGTGGTAGTAAGAAAGAGAAATTAACCACCCCACCCCCACCCCTCTTGCCAATTTTCTTTTTTGGCTAGAAGGTAATATTTAGCCTAGAGTGTAAATAAGACATAAGATATATCACAAGAAAGGAAAAGATATTACTTCCATAGCCATACATTTTTGGGTTTGGTGGCAAATAGCTATCAATTTTGTGAACCAAAAAAGGAAGAATCAATTAATACAGAATATATTAACATACCTATTCCTATAGCACTACAGTCAAAAATATACAGCGACAGGTTACTCAAAGAATGCAAAAGCTGCTCTCTCTTGAGCCACTAGGCAACCAGAAACCTTCCCAGCTACTTGACATATCGAACAGCTGGCTGAAAAAAATAGCAACAACAACCCAGTCCTTCAAGAAATCTTCCTCACTCGCCTTCCAGTGTCAGTTCAGCTAATCTTGAAATCTCACCCCAATAAAGGTACTGAGCAGCTTGCTTCTCTCACTGACAGCCTCATTGCAGTTACTCCATAAGCCCCTCTGTCTGCACCCTTTAGTGCTATCTCACCTGTTATTGCAAATGTCGATACTATTGCCTCCCTCCATTCTGAGTTGGAAGGCCTTAAGCATCAACTCTCCCTAGAGCAAAAATCTAGAAATTCTTCAGCCCCCCAACAGCTTCTGCTGCTGCAACACTCTGCTGGTACCATGCCCAATTTGGCAGAGATGCTACCAAATGCAAAAATCCCTGCGCTATGTCAGGAAATGCCTTCCATGCCCACTGATGGCTACCAATAGATCTTGAAATAACAGTCACCTTTTTTTTATGAAGGACTGCATCTCTGGCCAATGTTACTCAGTTAATTCCAGTGCTGAAGTCAGCGTGCTTCCTGCAACATGTGCTGAGCATCAGATTTGGAAGAATGGACTCCCTCTCAGGGCTGCAAATGGCTCTATAATCTCCACCTTTGGCGAATATACTTGTCTCTTTACTTTGGCCTCAGGAGAACTTTTAACTGGACTTTCCTCCTGGCCAATATCAGCCAACCTATCATTGGTGCAGACTTCTTCCATGAGCACGGTCTACTCATTGACCTCAAGCACTGCTAGCTGTGTGACTCCGAAGTACTTTGCCACAGCATTCCTGCTCACCTCTGACCTCAAGGCACTCCACCTCAATGTTTTTTCTGTGGTGCAAAATCGGTACTACGCCATTCTCAAAGACTTTCCCCATCTCACTACTCCACAAGTAGCTGATAAGATACCAAAGCATGGTGTCCAGCACTGCATCATCACTGATACCAGGCCAACCTCAGCTAAGGCTCGTCGACTTCCCCTTGCAAAGCTGTCCACTGCTAATAAAGAGTTTGACAATCATCCTTAGCTTGGCATCATCCAGCCCTCCCCCAGTGCATGAGCTTCACCACACATATGGTGCCCAAAAAGTCAGGCGCAGGGTGTCCCTGTGGTGATTATTATGCCCTCAATGACATCACTACACCTGATCAATATCCCATACCTCATATCCAAGACTTTGGAGCATTACTACGCTGAGCCACAATCTTCTCCAAGGTTGACCTTGTCCAGACATTCGATCAAATTCAGGTGCACAAAGACGACATCCCAAAAACTGCCATTATAGCACCTTTTGGCCTCTATGAATACCTCGTGATGCCTTACGGAGTCAGGAATGCATCACAGACCTTCCAGTGGTTTATAGATCAAGTTTGCTGTGAACTCTCCTTCATCTTAGTCTACATAGATGACATCCTTTTTTGCAGGATGTATCATCTCCAGTTCTGTTGCTTCCAGGATCAATAGTAATTTCTGAGCCTTGTCTATGTCTGACCTTCCTCTGCAACCGAGTGTTTTGCCATTCTTAATAGCGATGCCAAAATGCAACCAATTTCTTAACATTTCACTGAGGGTCTCCCCAAATTTGCAATTCTCTGATAGTTGCTTGAACTGAGCAATGTAGACAGGTATTGAATCATGCCTGACAATGAACCCTGAGTGTTAAACTCACAGCATTATACTATTGTGGAAAAAGTTGGTTGAAATGCCCTGTCATTCTTCGCACAATATCTGTGTAAGTGACATCACTAGGAGCCACAGGTGACAGTATATCTTTGATCACCTGGTATGTGGAGGGTTCACATGTGTTGAACAGAAAAACTCTATGCTTAACAATGTTATCTATTCTATTTGCTATGAAATACTACTCATTCCATTCAATATAGGAAGTCCAATCCTTCCTACTGCCATCAAACTCTGCCAGCTGTCCATGCTTAGCCAGGATCCTCGTAAAAATGTAGTGAAGGAATTATAGTTATAGCCAACTATTCCAGACAATCCTTTAGTATTAACTGATTAGACAAATTTATTGATTCAATAATGGCACAGCAAGTGCACAGGTATAACACTAGTGTTTTTTATGGAAGGTATCAATAAAAATAATTGAGCATGCTTACAAATATAAACACATTAATCATTAACCAAGTTTATCTGTTTAGTCTAAGCGTTTGGTAATTTTACAGTCATATACCAATAGGTATTGCTAGGTAACTCAAACTGTTGGGGCTAAAATTCATTTTCATGTAGGATGTGTCCACTCTGAAGAATGAGTCATATTTGGTAGCATGGTTTAGTAAAAAGTGGATATAGATACACAAACAATTTTTTGACTGACACACTGAATGGAAAAGCATGGCCAAATGCAACCTAGCCTATGCTGCTCCCAGAATAATGCTGTGTGTATACCAAGTTAGGTCCCAATCTTCTTTTTTTTTCATATTTAGCTTTATGCAGCAAGAGGAAGAAGTGTGGCATGGTGGCATCCAGACTATGTCACTCCCAAAATCAAACCTGTAGCTTCTAGAATTTCTCAGGCCAAATAACTATTTTTGATTTTTTTTGGGCATGACACAAACAAATTTAGGAGGGGTGGCCTGTGATCAAAGCAACCCTTCATCTGGAGCAACATAATTTTCTCCAGAGATCTGTTCTCTGACCTAGCCTTAGTCTTAACCTCACTGTTGAGACCCTTGCTAAGCCTAAATTAACTAAGCCTTTTAGTTGTCTATCCTTTGAAAAAAGATTGTTATATTCTAAAAATACAAACTAAGCCAAAGAGTGCACTCAGTGGTGACTCAATAAAATGACACAGTTTAGAACCAATACTACCTAAGAGTATCAAGACTTCTTCACATAGTTCAGATTATCCTTTTCATAATAATTCCACCAATCAGCTTGCTTGTCAGGGACTCACCACCTCCTGGTGGAGCCATCTTGGGAATCAGGTAAGTTCTTTCTGTAAACAAGTTTACCATTTGGTCTGTCATTGGTTTTATTGACTTGTAAACCACCAACCATGTTCAGATAACAATTTTTACCACAACTCTGTTCTTCTGTTCTTTAAGAAAGTTGAAGATGAGTAGCTGTTCCCTTCAGAGATGTTTTTGTCAATGTTTCTTGATCTCTGACATGGCCATATAATGAACTTAAACAAACCCACCCCCACCCCACCCCCCAGACCAAACTGAGTGCAAATATAAATGGGTTCATTGGTTTGAACTCCCAAGATCCAAGTGTTCATCCAAATTACCATTTTTTGCATCTTAGCTTACACAGCATACAGAAAGAAGTTTGGCCAGATGAGACCCAGCCTATGTGACTGCCATAGTCTAGTTGTCCATGCATACTGAGTTTTGGGTCAGAGCTCCAAGGTTTTTTCTGACCACAGTTCTAATTTAGGATTTTTTTAAAAAAGAAGGGATGTGGCCATATAGGCATGCTTAAAATGATCTACTAGTGACATTCAATGAAATATATATGGGTTTGTGGATCTAACTGGACCTGTTAATGAGTGAATTGCAGAGACATGGACAGAGAGACAGACTATTCGGTCTTTATGGTATAGATGGAAGCTAAATATGCACTACAAAGATTATTATTTCAGCTTTGATGACCTTTTAGCTGAGAGAGCTGTGATTAAGTAGACAGGCTAACAAAGTTATATTTATTTGAGGTATCTTGAGCATCATTAAATTTTCTCAATGATAAATCCATCCACATAGAGACATATCATGCAAGATGCAAACCTGTCAACTTAAAATCTAGCAATGGTGATACTGCAAGTTGCCAACAATTTTAGAAATAGCCTGATCCGCCATCTTCTAAAGATATCTTAGATATCTTACTATGATTGCAACTTCAATTTCAGAGCATGTGGCTTCCCCCTATGAATCACAAGTTTACAGTATAATGGCAACTGAGAATGAAGAGGAACAGTTGCTTTGCTTGTGGTATTTTTTTTATGTTCTTTCAAAGAGCCAAGTAATGCATCCTCTTATAATTTATCTTGTTTTTCTGTAATCCATATTTACCAGGCTATTTCCAGGAATAATATAGACAGAGCCACATAGTTGGCAGCTCTGTGACAACAATAATTAATAAAAGAGCTCACTGTAATAATAAATTGATTACTGAAAGAATTGATTGTTTTAATTTGTCATATCATTTTTATTAAGCCAACATTAATACCTTCCAAAATTATATCCTACATTATTGTTCCCTTTTCAATATTATCTATTAATGAAAAATATGCAACTCTACAACAATAGCATCAAATAATTAAACATCTGTCTAGAACTTCATTACTTTAGATATTCAAACAAATGACATCCAAATGTTAAACCTTATCCCCATCTTCTTTGAAGCCTTCACAAATTTATTAGCAAATCCACTATTTTTGTTAGAAAGCCTGATAGGGAAGGCAGATGGTATTTATACTGGGTTCACATCAACACCTAAGGAGCCATGAATAAGTGAACCATTAAGTGAAAGAAATACTATAATATCAAAGGAATAGTAAAATATGCTCAAAAACAAGTTACTGTCATCCATGGTGTGTGCGGAGCAGGGTAACCTACAGCCAATGTATGCTGATCAAGTGGAGTTGAAAAGGTGTTGCCTTCACTGGCAACATGATCATCATATCTAGCGCAAGCAATAGAAGTGGAAGTTGGTGGTGTCATGATAGCCCTATCATGGTTCACTGGGTGACCCACCATGAATGAAGGGTTATCAAGTGGATGTACAAAGGTATTACTTTCACTGATAACATGATCAACTTTGCTTCCGCAAGCAGTAGAAGTGGAAGACAGTGGTGTATTCATCTGATGGAAACCTCTAAATTGGCAATTGTTGTAGATTTTCAGATTTTTCAGCTTCACACTACGATAAAGTGATGACACTGGAATGAAGGAAGTGTTGCACAAGGGAAAGAAATTCTTCTCTCCAAGGTCATCTTCACATTTGATCACCACCTGAATAGTATATTTGTGAATGGTTCTCAGGAAGATCTGGGGAAACAAAGAGGAAAAGAGGATATTAAATGGAAGGCATTATGAGGAACATAAAAATTACATTTCGAGGCTTAGAATCATCATGATTCATGATCTTCATGGTCTTGAAGTTCACAAGAGATTTCATCCAGAACTCTCCAGAGTTAGGTGAGTTTAGATGCATATAGGTCTGTGTCACTCCTCTAGCACCTCTATGAGCACGTCTGCACTCTTCAGTTGGAAACCACCCAGATTTGTATCGGTAGCGAAAGTTGTTAACACTTGACTCATTGATGCTGACAGAATAACCCTTGCTTGGTTCCAGGCCACTCACACTAGCCATTAAGGTAGGGAACAAGCACCTGCATTATGGATGATATCGTTTGTGATGAAAAAGTATTTAGATATAGAGCTATGATGTACATTATAGCTGTTGACCTCTGGCTTATGCACTGTCATTCTGGAAGTATGACTTTGCTTACCTTCCTATACCGGTCACCAACATCTCATTGCCTATAACACTGAGACTCATCCAGAAGTCTTTATTGTGCAATGTCACACAAACTTTCCCCCCAAGCAATGGAACAGGTGAGCACTTTTTCTTGCTAGACTATACCTTCTCAGATTCACAGGCCAAATTTAGAGAAGTATTCATCCCTGAAGGTATAGGCCCGTATGTTTTCTGTGCACCATAAAATTCTTCAGTTTTGACAACTCTTAGACTAGATCCTTCACTCTCAAGATTTTTTCTTCTCTAGCTGACATGGTGTGCCCAAGTTCACTTCAAAGATTAGTAACAATAATTCTCCAAAAATAGAGCGTTATACTAGTCACTGAATATGTCTAAATTACACCTTATTTGTTTTTCTGAATGTTGCTTACAACTTCAGGAGATATGGCATCAAGGGAAAGAGAATCACAACTTTTGTTTTATATCACTTAGGTGTAAATTAGTTTAGGACTGGGTGATAATCACTTTTTCATTCTTTGGAAATCTTGTTTCCCATGCATTAAAATAATACCCTGAAATATAATAATATCCCTTCCAAGCATAGCGGACACACCTTTTATTGTTTTGGGTGTACTAGAAATACAGTATTTGCCCTCTGGTGAGACTTCCCTATTCACACTCTCTCTGAATAGTGGCAAGAACATTTAAATTTCCTCCTCACCAACTTGTCACCCAGACATGTTACAACACACCAACAAGAGTTGGTTTCTTGTGTGGTGGGTGGGTTGTAGCTAGGTGGAGGGGAGGGGCACTGACAGACTCTAACAGTTGATTTAAATATATATTCTTACGATTGATTGTGCATGTTTTACACAAGCTAGGGTATAAAATTCTGTATTTTCCAAAACATTCCAGAAAAGGCACTCTGATTTGAAAAACATTCCAATGTTTTTGGGTGACTCTTCTGGCTCCAATGGCTGTTGTGATGGGTGAGAGAAAAAGCATTTTGTTAATGTAGCTTCTCTCTCAGGAAAAGCTGCTGGTGTTGACTCCTTTGTCATAAATGATAGAAGCGAATGAATATAGACCATCTTCACTGACTATTACTCAAGACATTTGAATCAGATAAGAAAATTCATTTTATATTGCTCTGTCCTAAAATCATTGTTTTAAGAAGTATATTGACAAAGGAGGAAAGAAGTCTATGGGAAAGATTTATGGGTTGCTCTTGGGCTCTGCTCCTGGATAGGAACTTACACAATTCTTGATTGGTAGCAGCATTAATCATAGTTATTTAGATGGCCCAATAATTCTAGCAGTGGCTTGCCCTAGTGTGTAATGGTATGAAGGTTAATCTAAGTGGGGAAAGTATGAGTAATTTGACCCTAAAACTTTGGCTAGAATTGTCTTAAAAATGTAGCTTGTGTAATTATAATGAATACTTACTATATTAATACACACATACACACACTTACACAAAGAGACTGTTGGTAACACAGCCACAAGTGTGTGTGGTTAAATGTATTTGTATAAACCACTTTTTATCTTTCTTCTGCATGGTGCAGCAGTGAGAAAGGAGTAGAAATGATTTAGAAACCCAACCACTGGCCCAGACTCTGGAATCATACCAAGTGACAGAAATAAATGTATGTATGAAAAGAACTTTCCTGACCACATTCTGCAAAAACAGTCCTAGATGGTTAAAACATATATTATTTCCCAAGTACTCAAACAAATGACAGAATCCAATGAATAACCTTTGCTAAGTTAGTGGTGTTAGTGGTGGTGTTAGTAATGTATCTATATGGACAAGGTTATGCCAGAGAAGAAACCTTTTGTAGTGTATTTCATTAACGATAATTCAAATTTTCATGCTATTCAATCTTTAGTGTTATATTTGAAGAAAAAAATTTCATCCTGATAATGTTGTGGACAACATCAAGATGGACAGTACAGTTATTTACAAATAGTTAAGCATTGAGTAACTATGATGCATACAACTAGCAATTACTAATTTTGTCAGTTTCTCTCCAGCAGCTGAGCATAGGAACAACCCACAAATTCTTCCCATAGATTTGAAATACCACACTTGGCAAAAACATATGAATGGTAGAAAGTCCATTATATGCTGTTGGAAGTACTCACAGCTTTCACAAAGAAAGACAGGACAATATTATCCACCATCAAAGGTTCCAGCACCCTGTGCTAGATTCTTATTCTAACAGCCTCAGAGTAGACCACATTCCCAGAATTGTCCTATGCACCCTGTGCAGGACTCAGGGTAGAGAACATTCCCAGTTGTTCTGCACTGCCAGTGTAGGAAGCTTCCACATAAACACCAAATGCATTAAGCTTGCAGCTCAGATTTATTAAACATAACTATGGCTTTATTGCTGACATTTGCTATTTAGGGTTTAGCTAGTAACAGCTTTTCTCCACTCTCTCTCTCACCTTTGTTAGATGATACTTTGGAGAGAAAGAGACAGAACAAAGGAGCACTCTAGAAAATATAATACCCCATTTCTATACATGGTAGAGGAAAACTAATTAACCTACCCAACTAGTTAGTTAGCCCATGCAGTGATGTAGAGCAGGTTTAGTACTATGCTAATGTAGATGGGGAAAAAAACATTTGGAACCGGGTTTTGCTGGAGAGAGGTACAAACCTGTTCATAGTGTGGACAAGGCTTGAATCTCAAGAAAGCAGGGATGTTAGCTTTTTTGGTCATTTTACCTACTAAGCCAAAGTTAGGTATTCCAGTTGTCTATTTGTATTTTGTAAGAAACATACTTATAAAAAAATTAAACTGCTGTGCCACCAACTCATAACCACCAATCCACTAAAGAAAAATGGAATCAAAACAAAAACAAATTACCTTTTTTTAATTCCTTTGAATTAAATTACAAGCTCCTTTTCAATTTTAGGCAGTGAATCATGGATACACAGATGGACCAACTGACAGAATATTTGAACTTCATAGTATAGATAGATAACAATGTAACTAGCTGTGGTGTAGCTGAAGGCTGTCCACTTCCCCAGTCCTCAATCATATTTTTCACACTATGGCAAAATACTATTTTTGTCTTACCAATTCCAGAGATTATTGCTCTGCAAGATATCCTCCACCTGCTTGTTTCACACAGCTATTCTTCTTTTAGGTCAAAATCTATCTTTTCCTGGAAATTGTGATGCAGGAGCTCTAGAATGGAGCTATTCAATTAGGGGGGGGGGGGGAGGAGAGAGGGTGGAGAGATGAAAATTTCCAAAGGGTGAATGAATACACAATGGTGAAAGAAGAATGACTGCTAACATATGGGTGAACGAGAGCACTAGTGGGAATGACAATAAACAAAGGTGTGAACAACTCTGTTTCATCACTTGATCATACATTGGCCTACATTCTCTTTAAGATTGTCATATCGAAAAAAAAATGTCAAAAGAAAGGAAAAAAATCTCAGATTTGCTTGAATTTTAAAGCATCTTGGAGAGTATAGATGCAAAATCAAGGAAAAGTAGCATTTCAATGAAATGATGACCAATTTGATAATTTTCCATCTTGATGTGATTGAAGAAAATTTTGAGATGTACATTCTGACTGAAGCAGGGAAGGAAAAGGATGATAACAATTGATAGGATCATTGATTATTTCCTAGCTGTGTTTATGAAGATGGAAAAGCCAAATTTCAGCCTGATAGACCCATCAATTAGCTTTTGGTAGCTAAAACTACTTGCTGTAGCTGTGGCTATTTCCAAAGTAAACCATTGACACACCCATGTGTGGTTAATAATGTTTATCAGTTACTTGTAGACCAAATGATGATTTCCAGCTTGGTTGGTCCTTCGATTAACTTTCAGAAGCAAAAATAACTACCTGTAGTTGTAGCTATGACAAAGCCACACCCATTGGCACTTTTACATGTAGTTATTAGCACTCACCCGCTTACTTGGAAACCACATGCCAAATTTTGGCCTGGTTGTAATTAGCTTTTGGCAGCCAGAATAACTTCCTGTGGGTGTAACTATCATCAAACCACACCCATTGACACACCAACATGTGGTTAATAATGTTCACCAAGTAACTTGGAATCCATATGTCAAATTTAAGCATTATTGGTAAATAAATTTGTTTTTGGCAGCCTAAATTACTTCCTATGGGTGTGATCATGACCAAACCACACACACCATGCATAGTAATGCTCGCCCACATCCTAGGAAATCACACACCAAATTTTAGCCTGGTTGATCTTTCAATCAGCATTTGATAGCCAAAGAACTTCATGTGGGAGTGGCTATGGTCAAACCACTCCCAATATGGTTAATAATGCTTACCCAGGTACTAGAGGACCACATGCCAATTTTTTTTTCTGATATGCTTTTAATTAGCTTTTGGAAGCCAAAACAACTGTTGTGGGCATGGTTACAAATTAAAAAACACCCATCCCCACCCGGAAATGTGGTTAATAAAGCTTAACCAATTACTTGGAGTCCATATGTCAAATTTCAGCATGATTGGTACATAAATTAGTTCTCAGCAGCAAAAATAACTTCCTATGGGTGTGACCATGACCAAACCACACCCACACATGCTTAAGAATGCTCACCAGGTTCCTTGGTAACCAAATGCCAAATTTTAGCATGGTTGGTCCTTTAATTGACTTTTGATAGAGAAAGAACTTCCCCTGGGTGTGAACATGACTAAACCACACCCGTTGCCACACCTACAAATGCTTAATAATGCTCACCCACTTTCTTGTAAACCGCATGCCAAATTTCAGCGTATCTTCTCCTTTAATTTGCTTTTAATAGCAAAACAACTTCCTGTGGGTAAGGCTATGGTCAAATCACACCTATATGTTAATAATGCTTACACGGGTACTTGGAGACCACACTTAAATTATTGGCCAAATTGGTCTATAAAAAGGTTTTTGGTAGCCCACACATATTACCTGTGGGTGTGGCTATGCCCAAAGGCACCCATTACCCTACCCACTGTGGTTATTAACTCTTGCCCGGTTACTCAGAGACCACTTGCCAAGTTTCAGCCTTTTGGTCCAAGGGCTTGGCTATGATGCCTAAACACACACATACATATATACACACAAACATATTTACGAACCAAAATATGTAATGAGCATAATATGAGTGGAACTGGATTCTGCCAATTAATTCTAATATTTGAAAAATTTGCCCCAACTCTTGTGGACAATAATTCATGGCTAATACACTATTTCTAGTGCCCATCATAACATTACACATCAGTGGCCAAAATAGTTAAGATTAGTAAAATTGCTATCTTAATGATTAAGATTAATCATTCTTGATGGATGTAAGAATGCCAGGCATTGGTAGGGAATCTCCTTGCATAGTCCCTTCTGGAAAAAATAGTGTCTTAACATTAATAATAAAAAAAATCACTTGCAACACAACTTCATTTATGAATACCATATCAACTGAGGGACATAGGTTACTGATGTTGTGCAAGGCAACCATCCTGCTAAGGGAACTAAATGGATTTCTGGTATCCATAGTAAAGCTGCCTCAGTATCATTATCTTCAAATGTTTGTCGTAAGGAGGGAATGGCAGCTTCATCGTGATAGATATGTCCAGCACAGAGCTGGATTGCCCTGTAGCATTCTTAATATATTCAATAGTGACTACCTAAACAGCTTTGGCAAAAGCATGTCAGCAGTATCACAGATTTCGTTGAACCAGACTGCAGGGCATTTATCAAGCTCAATCAACCAACCTTTTAGAATGGAGGTCATTATTGGGTCAATAAAGGTGGAACACAACTGCAATGTAGTCAATACTATTATTTAGTATGGATCTCAGGAGGAGGCCTCTATATAATGGAATCAAAGAGCATAGGTTACCTCATAGGATGCTTATCTTGCAGAATTTATCTCACTGATTTAACAGATTCATTGTATCTACCTGATGATCCAGACTTAGCACACCTACACAACTATTGTTAGTGAATAAATCAAAAGCAGCAATTACCTTCCCTTAAAACACCAAGGTGGCAATAAAACGGGCTTGGGGAGCTTCACGCCTAGCATGAGTGGACATGTGTAGTCTATGGTGTATGTCCTACCATTTTTGACAAAACTGGCAATGTCACCCACTTTCTATGAATTTATCTGTCCTTCCAATGCTGGCAATATTTTCATTTACTTTGTATCTACAGTGTGGAATCTGTAGAACAAGGATAGGTGCGATGATGATGGGCACTATAAGAGTAATGTGTTTCAAGGCTGAAGCTGATGCAAAGGCATCATGTAGCTTTAAAAGTTCATTCACGAAGTACTTACCGATATTACCGAGGGAAATTTTGCAATTGTTTCTTTCTCCAATGACAATTTCATTGAATGCATTCTTCTTAGCTTTGCTGATCTATTCCTGTCCATGTCATTCCAGATGAAGTTAGAATAGACCATGGTGTTAAATGTTGGAAGGGGAGGCAGTGTGACAGATTAATTGCCTACTGAACTTTGACATGGTGTGCTTGAAATAGAACTAGAGTAGAGAGGGAGGACAGTGTCTTGTACTTGTCCTTGATTTCATCATACCAGATGAAATGATGGTTGATGGATTTCTAGCTGTTTAGCCAGGCACTATTTTGGTAGGGTTACCGGTAGCTGCAGAAGTAGTTATATTGCATTGGCATAATTGGCATTGTTGAGTTGGAGCTGTGTCCTAAATAACTTGGGAGGTAGTTCACACAGTTTCTTCCAGCCTTTACACGGGCACAGCCTTGGTGAGAGCTAGTTTTGTTGAACTTACAATACTATACCATAACGACCTCCAAGTTGCTTTGTTCTCAAAAATTTCCCTTTCGCTATCTACACTTGAAGACATAATCAGAACAAGCCTAATTCCTAACCTCACTGGACCTCATCTACTAAACAGTATTTATCAGAATCTCATGGTATTTTCCATAACCTTGAACAGTTCAGGGATTATCAACCCTTTTTTTCACTCTGATTGGGACTTTGATAAATCTATCATTTTTTTAACTCTTTTGAGGATGGGTATTATCTCACAAGATTGTTAGTACTCCTATGAGGTCCTTAATGATCACATATTAGATAAATCAGACCTCAGACATGAAGAGTATGAACAATCAGCTGTGGAAGGTGATAATACAACAAAGGAATTAGCATCAAACCTTAAGAAGGCTGTAGATCTAGCAAGACATAGGCTCTTCAAGTTTTCTGACCTTACCTATTGCAAAACATTGCTTCCTCCTGCACAAGATTGCTTTTATTGATGCAGTATCACTGAGGTATGGATGGGCACTTTCAATGATGCCAACCAATTACGAATGTCAGACATTCTCTACCCTCAAACACGCACACTCCTGTACTCATAGGGGATTCACTTTCTTGAACCACAAATAGATTAAAGACTTTTCTGCTACCCTGCTGACAGAAGTGTGCAATAATATCAGAGTTGAACCCAATCTGCAGAAAAATCACTACCACTACACTCTCTTGAGGTTCAACAAACACCACGAAGGGTGCAAGATTGGACATTTCTGTAGATTGTTCTTGGTTAGGGAGGTTCAAAGAATGGTTCTTGGCTGTGTAAGTATTCAACCCCACATTCATCTTCTAACTAAAATACAAGACTAGAAAAATGATTCAGAAAGCACAAGCTAGGAAAGAAGGGGCCTACCAGCAGAAAAGGTGTGAAGTATAACATGTATCATTCACACCCTTCATTGGCAACTGGTGGTTTAGCCTAAGAAACCACATATTTTTATAAGCTAGAAATGGAACCAACCACAGAGTTCCACTATCAGCTGGCTAAGGTGCAACATTATATTCAGTTCAATATATTCTGTGATACAATATGTGAGTACTACCAGATCTTCAAGTAGCCCTGTCTTCAAAAAGTCACCATTGGACCTGATGACTGATGAAGTCCATTTTTAACCCAATTAACTGACTTAACTATAAGTTTGTCATTGGATCAGTATAAATCCTGTCCAAATGCCCTCTAAATTTCCAGAGGTAGATCCAATCCTGATCCCACTAGTCCACTTAGAGGCCTGTTGAAACTAGTGCCTTAATCAAGATAGGATCAGAATAAATCCTGTCTGCAATATAAACTCATCAGGACAAGGTAAGATCCAATCCTGATTCAACTGATCCACCTGAGTTGGTAGATCAAATCCTACTGAGTAAGAGTAAACTGTAATTTTTTTCAGCTATAATTATTTTTTTTCATCTATTTCTTCATTTGTTAGGATATATTGCAGCAGGTTGTCTAGGAAGGCTTTGACTAAGATTTAGGAAGCAAGAGATGTACTGTGGCAATTGGATGGGGTGTCCTGGAACAAATCTGTCTATCTAAATATAGAGGCTATTAATGACAGATCTGGGCTGGGCAGAACCTGGCAGTAGAGTAAAATCCGATTATAAAAACCTTACCCTACTGCTAATGATGGGTGCCAACTATGCACAAATACACAGAGCCAGAATGCATCCATCTCAAAAGTTCCAAGGAAGAAAATAAATAAATATCACTGCTTGTCCAAGGACTGGCAACATTTTGATGTAGTTTTTAGTTTCATTTTGGTTTGTAAACAATGTTGCTTATGCTGTAGCTCCTGGTAGGATTTATCCAGATTAGTGTAAGATCCAATTTATGAATATCAGATCAAGATAAATCTAGGCTCTAGTTTAATTTTTAATGAATTTTTGATCATAATTTAATACTAAAACACATGATTTTACAGAATTTGATCTAATGAAAAATTTCTCTCAAATTTACTAAATCGTCAATTGGTAGACATTTTGGATTGCTGATTTAGCATTCATGCAACCAGACATTTCATATATATCAAGTTATTTTGTGAATACATATGATTGAACTAACTGAAAATCATATTACCAGTTATATAGACAGGGGAGAACCTTTTCGATATGTAGCCCAAGAAATATAGCACCTAGCTAGGCCATATAGCACTTTGCTAAGCCACATAGCTAGCTAGCTAGCCATGACTCATAGCTACACCAACTCAACAACTTCTATGCACTTTGAGCAGGGTCATGATGCTTTCCAGCTTGAGGAAGAGACTGGGAGGGGATAAAATTATCTTTAAAATTGTATAGTGATACCCACATCAAAAGTTTATTCCAGCCATTAGGGTATGCAGAATTTCTCCCCTCGAAAAAAAATATTGGTCATTCAACAAAGCTGCATATCTACTTCATATAGAGTGCAAAAGTCGTCAATAGTTTCATTTATCCCTTATGAGGTATAATAGTAAGTACCTGCATGAGCAAACCTGGCCTTCATCTGGATTGCTTGCTAAACATACCAAAGGTGGGCTGTGGTCACAAAATTGTTTCATGGGTTGATATATGTTGCAGAAAAACATGTCCCATAGGAGGACACATACAGAAGGGTATGTTTTGCACCACGACATCTCTTACAGGAGCACATGTCCTACTGGGGGGGGAACATATCTTACACAAGGACATGTCTTACACAAGCACATTTCTTACTGGAAGACATGTCTTACAGGAAGATAAGTCCCTCTGGGGCCCATCCCACAAGAGGATATGTCTTACAGGAGTACATGTTTCATGGGGGCATGTGTCAGGGAGCCTGTCCCTTAAATTAATGTTAAGGTTCCCTGACAATAGAACACACCATTATTATCAAGACCGTAAAAGGAACTTCTAAATTAGTAAGGTCTTGGCTACTAAAGGCAGGTTCATAGATTAACATTGCTGGTTCACTGAATGACGTTCAGCTTCACATTCATCAGTGCAATGGCTTAACATAATGCAGCATCATTCTGTAAACTAGGAATGAGTTCAACGTTACAATAGAAAAATTCTATTCCAACGTCAACACAATGTGCAACATCACCATCAGAAAAAAAAATCTTCAAATAAAAGAAGAAAACTTGTTGAATTTTTGAGGAAATACCCCTGTTTGTGGCAGGTTTCTGCCACAAAACACAGAGATGTACAGTCTAAGGAGAATGCCTGGAGAGACGTTGGGATTCAGGTGCAAAAGTATATAAGGATGTAAACTACCAGCAATTTGGTACAGCTAATTATATCTACAGAGCTAACTCACTATAATATTAGATTTGTAAAGGTTGAAAATCAAGAGATGTCAGAAGATTGCCTTAAAAAGTGGAAGGCCTTCAGGGATAGATTTGTGCGGGAGATAAAGAAGTTAAATTTTGGTAGCATTGCTTATTTATCTGTTTCCACAAATTTAAAGGATCAATTCTTCTGGTCATGGCATAACAGGTGAAGGAGGCAGGCCAGAGTGATAAACAGGGGGCTACTCATGTGCCTACTTGGCACTTATTCACTATCCTCAGTTTTATCAAATGCCATGAAACACAGAAAGTAAGAGCATGATCAATAGGAAATAGTAACTTTGGCAGTTACTAAAAAGGCCACTTTTCTTTTTTTTTCAAAAGTAGAACCACCTCGAACTTCTCACTAGAGGATGTCACTCCTGGCACTTGAAGTTCATCCACTTCCACTGTTCTTACTCCATCCACCTCCACTGCTCCCTATCTCCTCAGCTCCCTGGAAGATTATCTGGACTCAGATATTGAGGAAAGGTACAGTATATTTTGTGCTTGTCAAATTATTTTGAAAAATTAGATTTGTTCTTTTTTTTAATTGTTCATATAGTTTGATTCAGTATGCACATGAAGATATTGGAGCTGAATTTCAGACACCACCACCACCTTTCAAGAATCAAAGGCATGGGAAGAAGCCAATAAATGATGTTGATGAAGATATACTTCAACTAATAGAGGAGAAGAGATAGGCAAGGAAGGTGAAGATGGCAAGCAAGAAAAAAATTCCTCATGATAAAGAGCACTTTTTCGGAATGGAGGTTGCAGCAAGTCTGAGAAAACATCTCCTTTCCAAAATTGTTTTTGTAAACTTAAAATAAGACAATTAATTTTAGAATCCAGTATTCCTGAACATTGCACACCCCAACCACAATTCCCAACCCAACAATAATTTCCAGTCCAACCACAATTCCCAACCAATTCATTCATGCCATACCCCAGAACAAAAAAAAACATTCAAATGAAGACAACTATTAATTTCAAATGAAATTGGATTATATAATACTTATTTGTAATGGAGTACAATGAGTGAGAATGGTAAAGGTATGAATAATATTGGTTGAATGTGCAGGTTCAAAATGTGTGCCAATTACCAAGAACATTAAAAGTAGTAGTGATGAAGAGATATTTTAATGTATGCCTTTGGTAAATGTGCTGTGGGTGCTGATAATACTAGTTGATATATGTATATATATATATACAATTATATCAATGTTCTCCTAACATGCAAGTGCTGTCAAGAGACTTCGCCAATGCTGCTAGTGAAGTGACCTTTGCAGATATCACACATTAAAGCAGTTGATCTTGAATACCTACGTATATTATTATATACATCTAATTTAAACTTCATAACCTATTACCTCCAATACATGACACGGGTCTAAACCACTGCAAGGTTCACTATCTTCCTTTGCCATTCCTGTCTTCCCCATCAATAAACCCAGATGGACAATAAACTACCAACTGTTCTATCATGAAGTAGTTATGTAGGACTATTGCTGCCCTAAAGTCCAACTCGGCTGAGTTCTGAAATGATGGGCCACCTGAAGATGCACCACATATCCTATAAAATAAAACCAATAACATATATTGCACAGCTGAACTGCTGCAATCATAATTGCTCACCTAGCTGCCAGTATCCAAAAAAAGTTTTTGAATTACACTGCATGCCCTAATCAATCTGTAATCAGAGAGTACAATAGTACTCTCTAAGTAGGGATGATCACAAAAAAGTGGCAGCCTCATAGACTAATACAAAATGAAAGCTTCACTATCTCTGTTATGGCTCAAACATAGGCTACAAAACTCACCTGCAGTCTATATAAGCTGCAACACAAACTACCAAGATAGTTTCTGTCCTCCAAATCAATCGCTAAAGTAGTTAGCACAAACTTGTCAAAATCACCAAATTTTTTTCATCTTTCTTCTTATTAACTTTCTTAAGTTCCATGGCTAGAGCCTAGTTGGTTACAGCAAATCATGCAATAGTTATACTAACAGCTTACTATTTGTTTGGACTAGGTCCATGATCTCTTCATTTGCTTCGCCATGCTAACCAACTACTGAAGTATATTCCACAACAATAGCTGCAGTGTTAAGTTGAAGCCGCCATTTTGACTACCAATTTTTTCTACGCAGACAATATAAAACCAATTCATGTGCATGGTGATGAATACCATTAAATAAAATTATAAAAGGGGGTGTAGTCCCAACATTCAAATAAGCTAACAGCGAGTCTCTCTACTATTACTACCACCAGAATGTTAACTACACTTCCCAATCTTGAATGTAAGTTAAATTCTTTAGCTAAATTTGTAACAGCTAGACATAGCATTGTTATAGCTAGATAACTGTTATTTCTTTCTGCATTTGGCAGTAAGCTTCTCTGAAGCTCTACACTGCTGACAGTGAGTCTCTCTCTCTAAAGCTCTACACCACCAACAGCAGCTTCTACTACTGGTACTGCTACTACTACCACTACTACTAGAGCCACATTCAAAAATATATATCTGATGGTGTAAAAAAATAAAGGAAACAAGTGAAAGTAAAAAATATTTCTTTGAAATAAAACAGGTAAGTAGGGATGAAAAGTCAGCAAAAAGTGCAAAAACAGGAATTCTGTGACAGTGCATGTTACAAAATTCCCTACTTCTCCGATTCCACATTCTCACATAATGTGTAAGGTGTGATGCCGAAAGACTGCCACCTCTTCATTTTACTCCTAGCTAGCTCATGATCATTTACAATAATTACTCTTAGTTCACAGGAATTTTGCAACCCAGACTGTCACACTGTCGTGTAGAATTCTAAGGTCAGAGGAATCAGTGAAGTACGGAATTTTGTAGCATGCACTCTCACAGAATTCTTGTTTCTGCACTTTTTGCTGACATATTATCCCTACTTACCAGTTTATTTCAAAGAAATATTTTTTACTTTCACCTATTAATCATAGCATTTAACATAATGGTTAAAATTCTATTGAGAGCTTGATATTTTAGTAATACTGCATAAGAGACAGCAATCCTTTAACTTAGAAGATACTCCACCAATTCAAATCTAATCAGCTATACCAATCATGTTGTTGGTCTTCAATACAATGATGTGTACATCTGATATCTCTTGGCAGAAGGTAATATGATTTGTGGTCTACAAAGAGTCTCAGAAAGACTTGATTTCAATACAATGATGTATGCATCTGATTTTAATCGCAGAGGGTAATATGAATTATGGTCTACCAGAGTCTCAAAAAGACTTCATAGGCAGGTCATTGCGATTTGTGGAAGTAGGGCAGCTGTTGACAAAATCAATAAATGGAAGAAAGTTAGAACTTTCAGCTATAAATCTCTAATATTAATTGGTCGGTCAGATGAAATCAGTTTGGACATTTTGTCTTGCTTAAAATGCAATTGTGTAAAAGAGATATTATTTGGACAATACTTTGCTACTGAAAGTGCTGAATCAAACATGCATACCTTATGGTTGGTGTATAAGTGGAAAAATAACTTTTGCAATAATAGGACATCTTATCCGAATGTGTACATGGAATTGGAACACTCAGGGAAGATGAA
Organism: Lycopodina hypogea; assembly: GCA_963969325.1. Lineage (NCBI taxonomy): Eukaryota > Metazoa > Porifera > Demospongiae > Poecilosclerida > Cladorhizidae > Lycopodina > Lycopodina hypogea. The sequence continues at coordinate 2,520,857 of OZ017793.1, read as the reverse complement.
AAAATATATATATACATATTCAAGTTCATTTTCCCCTAATATACAGCATTCCTACATACACCAACTGTAGTAATTTATATTTATTCATAGTGTATGAAAACTGTCCTATTGTAAAACTTTTTTTTATTATATCTTTCAAGGAATATCATTAGCTATATTCACTGTATATACTTGACAATTATGTTGTAGAGAAATACTGACATGATAAATACTTGACTATGTTGGTGAAATGGATAGTTCTTTTGTCTTCTTTATAATTGTTCCTCATCTGCATCAGTGCTGCAAATGGGTACCACCTCCTTCTCCTCCATATCTTCTCCGTCTACTACATTCAGCTGCACATCGTCATCCTCTGCACTAACTCCACTCTTAACCATCCTCAGGCACTCCTCACTCTTCACTACACACTCATCAGCATATCCATGACATACAGTGCTACTTATGTCCTCTGTCATGCTGGCACTCCTCTTCACCTTTCTACTTCCATTCTTCATCTTAGACGAGGACACTGCTGATGATCCTACCAGAAATGATCCCACAACAGCCCGCATCAAGTTCTTGGCTTCTCCCACATTTTGCTCAGAGTTGCACTTAATCACAAACCTGACAGGACCATCAGACCCTTCACCCTCTTTCACAGAAACAGAGGAGATGCAGGACTGGAAGTCCGCTATTGTGTTTGCTCGCTCCAGTGTCTTGGAAGAAACTCCTGGCTTGCAGTTTTTACCAGAGCGATTGGAAGTGGTATTTATATCATGATTCTTCTTGCATCTCTGGCTAAACTCTTTATATAAAGATTGAACTGAGTTGCTCCTTGACTTTAAACAACTTTTGGGGGAAACACCCTCTTCTTGGTTCTGGTATGGAATAAGCATGTCTGGGTCAGTGTTGGTGAGTCGTGCTAGTAGCCTCATATCTATATTAGATCTGGTGACAGGGTCTAGGCGATCCAGTGCTGCAAAGTTGATCTGTGCTTCATACTCCTCATGAATGCTGTACTCCACTGCATCCAAATCTCTCACTGCAATATGAGAAAAGATTCAATGATAAAAATGAGAGTTGGTAAGCTTGATCTCTGATGTTACAATAATGTATGAGTTAGACTTGTTAATTATTACTTCTTCATGTAATCTATAACTGTGGTTTGAAAGTACATCCCACCCTCCACCTCTATGCAAAATGTGTTCTACTAAATTCAATTTTGTTATATTTATCTTGTATGCTACTGAAATATCAAATCAATATTTCAACACTTGCAGTGACACTCAAAATTGAAAGACATGATAAATTTTGCCTTCTTACTCTGTGTCCCTAAAAAATTTAAATAATTTTTTTCACTTTAGGAACAATTTAAATGCTCATCTTAGTAAAAACAGAACACCATACACATGATCAAGTGATTTCAGATTTGTGGTGTGAAACAACCACCTAAACAAGTTTCAACCACTCAAAATCTTTTTTCCCTTATTTTTCAAACCATCATTTTTCTCTCTGTCTTTGACAAACTTGACATCTTCTAGGCTAAACAAATCCATATACTTTATACTGATCTTGCCATGTGCTATCTCAGCTCTGATCATTTTATTTTAGATTTTAATAGTACTGAAGATATTCAATAAGAGCTATATTAGCTATATCACTAGTGGCTAGTGCCCTCCTCAGTAGCATTGCCATTGTACCTATCCTTACACTAGTCTTCATTTCATTGGGTACAAATACTCTGATAGTCAGCCTGTGCACAAATCAGCTACAAGAGGTTCATACCACTTGCCTTTGTGATGAGCACCACCTGACCTCAGGTATCCCTGCAGGCTTCATATTTACCTTCAACAGATCTGAGATCATCTCACTACCATCTCCTAACCTTGGACTTCCATGTGGATGTGTCAGAGGACCCCGGCTGATCAGGGTCCTCTTTGGTATACTTAACTTGGCAGTGCACCTTAAAATAAGGACATCTCAAATTTAGTACTCCTGGAAATGGAAGACACCTCTCTGTGACTACCCTAGCCACACGTGCCATTGCTTCACGAGTTTCATTCAAAATCCGTTCTTCTCTACACTGCTTCAAGTGCTTTCTGAGGCTACATGCAGCTCTATTGCTGCCTGCTGGTGATGCCTATCATAGTATAGATACAGTGATGGTGGAAGATGTTTATCTGCTTGAGGTAACATCTGAGTGATAACCACCATTTTCCTCCATATAGAAACACTGTCAGAACACACACCTGGTAAAAAAACTCAGTTCTAGTGGTTAAGAAAATGGAATATTCTTGAACACTGAGAATTGTAAGACACCAAATACTTCAGAAGGACTGGCAACCCACTTATCTTCCTCCATGTTTACTGGACCATTTGCAGCTATCAGTGCTCTCAGGTTGGGAAACTCAGTCACACATTCAATACTTCTTCCATGAACATTTACTGGCAGAAGTTCTACCCCTTCTACTCCATAATCCACCACAAGTTAATCCATCTTGGGGATGCTCACTGTTACCTTATTTCACTTGCCAGTGCAAACTATAGCCCTGATATATCTTCAGCTGCAGCATGGTGAATGAACAATAGGGCTACATCATCAGCAATCTCATGTTTGTGTGCCATGCTATGCTAGAATTTCTGGTATGCCCTTTAAAGTGTTGCTGATCATACTTGTAAAACAAGCACATCACTACACCTTCAACATCAAATACAAGCTCTCTAATGATTTTTCTGCCACCACACAAGTATAGAAATTAAACAATACTACAAGTGATATAGCCAAAAATAAATCTCTACTTCAATCTCTCCTCAACCTCAACTATTATCCATCCACCAGCAACTTGGTCTTTACATTGCTATGGAAGGATACATATACCCACAGAATACACAAATACACACACTCACACATACTCACTGATGTACAAACTCTTCCTTTGAGTGTCATATATCAACTGGGAATGAATAGTATTCCAAAGTATTCATGCTCATTATTTCGATTATGAACTGTTTTATGAACCTTACATTGTGTGAACATGTTGAGGGAAGTGCTTGAATATATATATATATATATATATATATACACACACACACACAGTATATATGCTATTAGGTTCATATCCTACTTAAAAAGTATATGTACATATCATGTTTTTAAGCTAAAATCAAATGGAACTAATGGAATTTTCTTTATATTATGTTAAATGGATGAGATTCTTCCTCCTGACTGCTGGAATGCTACCTTCAAACCGAAACGGGCTTCTCTTACCAATTTTTTTCAACAATAAAATATTTTCCAAGGATATATTTCAAACATTCACTTGATACTTCATAAGTAAGAAAATCATAGTATCAATGAATACTGAAGAGGGGGGGGGGGTTTAAAAGGGCATAGCCAGGATTTTCAGATGGGGGAGGGCAGACCAAATATCCTCCCTTAGATCAATTATTTTTTGGTGCTTCATTTCTAGGTAACTTTACTTTTGTTTTAAGTTTGAGGGAGAGTACCGTTAATCCCCTCCCCCCTTTCCTGGCTACTCCATAGTAGGATCCAGTAAGTGAGGTAGTTTCAGTTCACATTGGCAAAGTGTGATTACTATATGCTTGCTCACTACTCACCTCTGTTTCTGATGATGAGCATGTAAATTACTCCAAGTGAGGTGATGAGAAGAAAAGTGACACCACTAAAGATGCCAATAACCACTCCCACCACAATACCTTTGACTCCAGTTCCTTTTCCCTCATCAACTACTTCATTATATATATCATCAGTTGATGTCACATTCATCCCAGTGAAGTTGGTAATACCTATGCCCCAGTAAAAGAGAGAAAGAATATAGGTTAAATAGTTCTATCAGCATGCATCGGAGGAAGAATTGAAGTGTACATGTAATTGTTTCTGTTGCCCTCACTTGACTTCAACAGGTAAACATGAGGAAAAGGGGTAAAATGAAATTAACTGGATTAAATTAAAATGTATTTTAGAAATATCCATAAACCCCCTTTTACTGTATATTCATCCAATTAGCACTAATAACCACATCTGGTGTCCATGGGTTAACTGTTATACCTAACAAATATGCATTTATTATGTGCTGAGACTATGTATATACAAATGGAGATGATGTGTATGTGTGTGCATTAATTTCTTTTTTTTTTGGTGTCTGTGTTCAAACAGATCAGCAAGTATCTGAGTGAGAAAGAATACACTTTGAAAGGGACTGGTGGCTTTTATATATCATGTAGTGTTTCTTTTCCTAGAAATGGCCTAAATTCCAGACTTCCATTTATATTGAGTTCTAAATTATCTCTTTTATAGGTGTTGTGAATCACATAAATGAAACCACAAACCATCCATCAAGGATGGAATCCCACCAGTCGTATGGACATTCCTACATCTGCTGCTGCAGAGAGTTCATGTGATTCACAGTTTTGCTGACTTATTTAGGGGTTTTTTGGAGCAACAAAGTGCTTTACATAGCATTTTTTGGGTTTTTTTTTTTATTTTTTTTTTTAGGATAAGAGTACCACTCAAACAATTATAATAACTGATTAAGAGTGCAAAATTTAAAGGTAGATCATAAAAAAATTTACAGCAATGCAAAAAATTTTTCTACTATTCAAAAAATAACTCCCACTCACACCATATTTCATCCAAATTTCCCGACAGTTCTCTCAATTCCACTGGATACATTAGAGAATGGACAGACAGACACTAATATAGACACACACATGGTGAAAACAAAGCATCCTTTCACTAAGTCAGCTAGTGGGGAGAAAAAGAAGAAGGGAGTGAGAGAAGATAGAAGGGGGAAATGGGAAAACTGCCTACAATACCTTTTGTCACCCATTCAAGTACTGAGCAGGCTCAACAATGCTTATTAACTTCCTAAGTAATTTTAATTAGATTTAAAAAGTATCCTAACAGAAATTAATATGTTCACACAGACAAACGAACAAACACAAGCAGTAAGGCAAGCACACATGAAGCACTGACAAACACCCTGAGCGCCTGCCTGATCACCAACCCTCCCCCTACACACGCATACATGCATGAATGAACACATGCACTAACGAATGCACACACGAACATGAGCACACGCACACACACGCGCACGCGCACACACACACACACACACACACACACACACACACACACACTCACACACACACACACACACACATACACACACACACACACACACACACACACACACACACACACACACACACACACACACACACACACACACACACACACACACACACACACACACACACACACACACACACACACACACACACAAGGTGAAGAGGTGAAGACAGAACAAGCAATTTTATATAAGGCTTGTAACTATAAAAAAAACCATCAAAAAAAACAACAGATTATTGCAAGATATTGACTCTGGGCTTCAAATACCTGATCATCATTTTTACCTGTAGCACACAGGTCTAGGAACACTAGGAATGGTGGGGGGAGTGGAAGAATGCAACCACAACTTCGCTCAAAAATGAATTTTTAACTAATTTATTACTGTTTAGAAACACCAACATTTGTGGTTATCACTAATTGGTTACAATTAAGTATTTAACTGTAAGAAAACTCTGTGGTTACAACTAAGTATTTTTAGCAGTATGAACTCATAATTGTAAATCTTACCACAACTCTAACCTCACCTTAAGTTTTCTAAACAATTATTTTTCCTGGTTTAAATCACTATATAAATATTATAGAAATTATTTGCCACAGGTCTTAGTGCAGACCTTTCATGATACAATTGAATTTCTACATCTGTCTGTCTGCCCATGTGCCCATGGTAAAGGTTTGAAAAGAAACACCCATTTTTTTGAAATGACAGATAGAATAACACCAAAAATTTTCTGGACTACAATCAAGAAGAGTAAAGTTGGAACTCTATATGAAGACAACTTTTTTTAAACAAATTTCACCTAGCTGGCTATATTCTGCTAAACAATTAGCTGTTTTTTTTTGGAAAGTTTACTTTAGAATTCTATATATATCATTTTTTTTCTTCATTCAAATAAGCAACTATATCTTAACTGGGTTTTCTCTCTACTTCAGAGTAATTGCTGAAGTTTCCTTTTCTTGAAAATGCTATATTTTATCTCAGTTATGCCTGACCCTTCAGCTGCACAAGAAGAGTTGGTTCTCTGATTAGTAGTGGTGGTAGGAATTAATGCAGCTGTGGAATTTTGGTTATCTTTTGTGCTTTCTGGGGGTTTGCTTGTTTATTTTTATTTTGGGAGAAAGGTGGGAGGAGCACCTATTGAATTGACCCCCCCCCCCCCCCTCCCCCCAGAAGTGCATTTTTGGTACTAGTTCAGAAGAGAAAGTAAATATTGATCTAAAATATATGTATATTGGTCCAGTATTCCAATTAAATCATAAGGCAGAAAAACAGCACACAGCTCCTTTTTTTTTCTTTTTTTTTTTGTGATATGACTTTCCTCAGTACTTGAGATTTTTCGTTGATTTATTCCCATCACAATGACACCAGTACAATTTTATAGAATTGACCAGAACTGATGATTTCTATTGTATTAATGATTAAACCCAAGTCATCATCGAAAGTATTGCCTTGTCACTTTGTGTTTGAAAGCGCAATAATTACTTTGATGATTTCCTTGGTGAGAATACTGACTGGTAGGTGAATATCATATTTTCACATTTATTCAACTATATAAAGTAGTAAGATTTCAGTTCCATAGTTATTTTCACAAATTCACTCTCACAATAGACTCTAGACCTAGCCTAAACACACACTTGTGAATAATTGTGTATTTCCTGGTCCAGCTGAGCATGGTCCTCCAATCTGAGCATACAGGATCTCTTCTGTCTCAATGACCACACAACCACAGTATTCTTTCTAGCTAAATAAATTAATACTTCCTAGCACCATCCTATGCAATATTTGTTGAATCCATTACACATAAAGTCAAATAATGAAGCTAACTAGATTGCTACGGCTAAAATAAATCATAAAAATTATAGATCTAGACTAGCCAAGTAGAAAGAAAAAATTAGCAAGCTAGCGTTTTAGCCAGGAGTGGAACATAACTCTCCTAAACACCCCAGATTTCATCTACAGATCATTGCTACGTTTACCTGCAACTGTGATCCTAGCAAAGAAGGGTAGCAACAAATAAGTTGCTGTTAAAAAGCTCCTACAACTTTTCATACTCCGAATATTCATCTCTCATAGCCTCCAGATCTTTCTCCACCACACCGCAAAAGAAAATTCAACGTTCACACACGTTCCTACGCATGCTCAGTTTCCTTCATTCTCCAAGTTACATAACCTGGGAACTAAGCTAAATAAATCAGAACAGAAAGACTTCACTGACTGGTATTTGTAAATAACACAGTTCATAATAATATTCAACTTATTATCATGCGTAAGGGTGTGTATATAGTCCCACCTTTATGTGAGTCTGAAATCAATTGTAATTAGACTGGATTTATCAAGATAGCTGGTTTGGAATCCAGAGTGAACATTCACCTGCAGATGGGCTTCCAATATGAAGATTGGATAGAAACATGTGTACCTTGATTTTGGCTTTATACATACTTACCAATTCCCACTACATGGGCACCAAAAATATCAATACAAAAGCTGATTTAGGCTGAATCAAGAAATATAAGTGGAATATTGAGACTAATGGTGTGTTCTTCATGTGCACTCAGTGTTATGTCAAATTTTCAGATTGGCAGCCTATCTGCAGATGGGGGCCAACTCTGTATATATACAGAGGTAAAGAGGCAGAGAGAGAACAGGCACATTTTTAACTAACAAAAACAACTAACTTTAATTTCTATTCTATATATAATAGCTCAGCATTTCTAGCCCAGCCTGGAATGATTTCTTTCACCTCAAGGGCAGTGCAAAGTGCACCTACTTTATATTATTGAGTTATTGAATACTTCAATTTCTCATAGAATGGAACAGGCCATGTTGACAGGTCAAAAATATATTCATTATAGGGTTATATCAGCAGATATGTTGATACCAGGGACTCTATAACAGACTTTAGGGTGATAAATAACTGGACAAGCCACTTCCCTGCTCAATATAAGTTTGAGTGAACACAGTTAGCTATTTTGAAGGCTGTCCTACTGAACTTCTGACTGACGAAAAGTCCTTATTTGATAGATATATGTGATGAAATTATGATTTTTTTTACATCTAGCTTGTAAGATCTAACATAAGAAGCTGACTGGTTAGTAAACATGAGGAACAGTAAAGGACCAACAAAACCATCTTGTGGTACTTCTGTTGACTCTGTATAAAATCAGCAAGCTGTCTGTTTACATCTGTATGGGTTGAGGTACATGGTCATATTGGACAACAAGACTACATAAATCAATGACATAGAATTATGTACAGTGTGGAATTACTGTGGTTAAAATATTTCATATATCTAGAGATAAGTAGAATAGTTCAGTCCATATAATGAGAGGAGTGGAGTTTGAAAATCTTTTTTGGAACATCGAATAATTTATTGCAAGCAATATTTGTATTTTTTTAATTGGCCTAATTAATTTTATTTCCCATAGCTGCCATATCTATTTCAGCATTTTGAATAGACAGGTTTATAATTAATAGATTTTACCTAACTCAACTATATGAATCCTACATCACAGTGGTGGGGCTAACTGAAGTTGAGTTCTAATGATTATATTTATCATGAAGGTTATACCTACAGTAGTTGGTTTAATTTTAATTTGACTCCTAAAATTGTTTCCAATAATTTTTACTGTGGAAAGATCTATTTAATACATAAGATATATGCAACCTGAGTTTCTGTTGGACTGTACTTATTAATAAATTGAACAAATAATAATCTTTAACGGTTGCATATTATGAAAATATATACTTCTTCTTTTTTTTTTTAAACAAACAACTGCAACTACTCTGCAGATGTAAAAGGGATAGTGAAGTTTTTGCATCTGTTGTGAACAACTCTTCCCACAATAGATGTGAGTAAACAAGGTAGGGTACAAGGTCTAATTGTTTGCAAATAATATATTACCCCATTTGTGAAAATTGGATAACTTGCACACATTCATACAATGTGAGATTGAATAGTGTACGAAGCTCAAAGCTTCAAGCTCTCATGATTTTAGGGTATTTGGCCAAATAATATAAGTAAATAAAGTGAGTTTTAAAGGTAACTGAATTTAAAAAAGAAATAGTTGGATTGAGTTTAAGTTGAAGGAGCTACCCAATATTAAAGAAAAAATGATGTAGAAAAAAATCATGAATGGTGCACTTCTGTCAGAACAGAAAGGGTTGTGAATATGAGACAAGCCCAGCTCTGCCACTTTTAGAATTATCATGGTAGAAAGTGGTTGTGGTTAAATATTGTATAGATAATAAAGAAAATTCCAATAACCATTTAATATGATCGACTATTACAGTACGAAGTACACCTAAAAATAAAAATAAAAAACAAGCATACACCATTAATATAGGCAAATTAATCTATTCAAAGATATCAAGGATATCAAAGATATCAAAGACATGAAATACACAAAAGTTCATTTTTACAAACACTCTCACTCTACTTCCCGAATATCTATTGTCTCAGCGGAATCCTTATCGGAGGCCTTTGAGTATGGACAAAACAAGATTGGGGAGGGGGAGAAGGGAGAGAGAGAGAAACAGCAAAGGATTTATGTGAATCAATTATTATATCATTTCCAATTTTTAATAAATAAATGAAGAATGAACAAAGAGATTGAGTTTCTAGAACAAAAAATTCAACAAAAAAAAATTTAATAATAATTATTATTATCCACATGAATACATCTGGAGTCAATACTAGTTCACAAAAAAAATGGAATAAAAACTGCTACCATACAGACCTGACAACCTCAGACTTCCAGATCTGAAAATTAAAAAAAAAAAAAAAAAAAAAAAAAAAAAAAAAAAAAAAACAACAGCTCGAGATAATACAAAAAATATATAGACATACATGCAACTAACACTTCTTTACAAGTATGAACATCTACTTCTCTCCTCAGCCTTTTTTCCCTTTTTTTTTTTTTTTTTTGTGTGTGTGTACAATTATTCCCCATTTGACCTGGCAAAGTTGGTCCCTATTCCTGGTTCAAATGGAATAATTTATATTTTGTAAACTGTTTTTCTCAATGAAAACCATTTCGATTGTGCAATCAACACAAAACCACCTACACATTTGAGAAAACCTGTATTTCACTCTCCAAAAATCAAAATAATTTACTTTATTAAAAAAATTTTCTGAATATTTGCACCTCCAAACAACATTGAATAAAGCCATGTCCACACTACAAACATTTTTTATTGCCCACACTAGCAGAGTGCTGAGGATATGTCCAACATGAGGACAGGTTTTACAGGATGTCATATCTTGCAGGTGGGCATGCATTACAGGAAATATGTGTTAGAAGAGGCTACTTTCATTCCCTGTCTGTTCAACATTGGTTGAAGACATAAGCAGTGGTCATTTCCTGTTTCTTAATGTAGTCTTTGTGTTAGTCTGGTTGATATGTCTTGTAAGCCTGATTGGTGTTCCTCCTCAGTCTCATTCTGGTACCTCAGTGTTTGTATGGTAGAAATGTGCTGTACATGTGAGTGGTGTTCCTAAGTGAATGTCTAATAGATATTTCTGTTAGACGTGATTGTTAAACTGCTGGTGTCTCATGAATTAGTCTGTGTAACTGTCTGTTGGACATTGCTTGAAGCCAAAATGTATGTCTTTGCGACATTTCACTTGACTTCTCTTTGTTTTAGTTGTTTGAATTTAATTTTTTTTTTCTTAGTGTCATTCTTTTTCTTGGCATATGTGATTATTATAAGTGAACCTTTGAATCTGGTATAATTTTCCTTAGTAGTGTACAGTTTATTTATTTCTTCCTATTCTCATGTGGTGAGGTATAGTGATACCAGGAGAGAAGTGACCTGAGCCAGACCTCAACAGTTGAAGCACAGTATTTTTTTTCCTAACATGATTTTTAAGTTGCTTTAGCATACCCTTAACCTTTCTTTTTGTGTAGTTGAATCATGCACTGTGTTTTAGTAACCTCGTTAAAAAAAATTTTCTTTAATTTTTATTAATTAATAATTTTTTCTTTCCCTTTTCTATATATATATATATATATAGATAGATAGATAGATAGATAGATAGATAGATAGATAGATATATAGATAGGTTTTTGGCTGGAAATTTATGGTCTTGTTATTCCTATTTACTTATATCAAAATTTGTTTGTTTGTATTTTCAAACTTAATTATGGTGTGGATGCACCTGCTTTAAAAATTTGTGGCTGTAATGAGCCAGGCTTTTTTTCTTTATTTTTTTATGTTGCAGTTGGAATTGTTTGGAGTGAATTTATTTTCTTTGATGGATGGATGGATGGATGGATGGATGGATGGATGGATGGATGGATGGATGGATGGATGGATGGATGGATGGATGGATGGATGGATGGATGGATGGATGGATGGATGGATGGATGGATGGATGGATGGATGGATGGATGGATGGATGGATGGATGGATGGATGGATGGATCCAATATTCAAATTGGACAGAGGGTCAGAATTTTCCAACTAAGTATTCAGCTTTAATGGCTTGAGGGCCTGGACCCACAGTTCGAGAACCACTGGCCTAGGGGACACATAACCACAGGCAAGTCACCAGACCCACTTTGCATGCTGGTGATGCAATATATCCAGTGCTGTGAAGAAAGGGGTCTGGGGCAGAGACTAGCCCTAACACATGCTCAGTTGTTAGAGGGAGAAAAAAAACCAACTTTTCGTGGTGTGAATACTAAACCCCTCCTCTCTGGTACATTCCCCATGTAGAGGAAATGCACTTCTTCTTGAATATAATTAAGTGTGGCATGACACATAGGTAGAAGACAGTTCCTTCTTTATCTCAATTTTATTCACCAAAATTGGCTCTGTGGTAACCCTATATAAATCTCAATGATGGAAGGAACTTGTTTGAAGATTGAATGTCCTTCCTTTAATGGTGAGCAAATTTTGTTGGTCTATCAATGGTCAGCATATACGTCACATCAACCTACTCTCACAACAAAAAATCATGTATCATGTGGTGTAAAAATAAATCAATTAGGTAGCAGAATATAATCACATCAAGTCATCATAAAATGAGGTCTAGAGTGTAGGCAGGAATTTATTTGATTGTTGTGATTTATGGGAACTTAGCAATACCACCTTTCTGATGGAGTGACCCCACCACTATATTTCTGAACCAAAGGCAACCACTTCATGGCCAGGCTAGTTGTACTTCGTATGTCAAATGCGTTTTTTTTTTTTTTTTTTTTCTGGCATATTTTATTCACCTTATAAAAATAAATCATTGTTGATAAATTGTTGCTTTAAAAAGTTTTAAAAATATTTTCAATTTTAAATTACCGGTGTGATCACACCACCACACCACCTTGGATCTGTCTTGCTCGATGGATCCTCCAGCCTTATAACTGGCCAGGCCTTATTAGCCTTATCTCTGTGCAATTTCCCTTTCCAGAACATTCATTTTCCTACTAATCTTGCATCAAAGCTACCCTACTCCAGTTATGAGAACTGGGTTATACATAGTATCAAAATCGTAGACAAACTTTAATCTTAATACTCACAAGTTGCTTCACTCTTGGTCTAACAACATCCAAGTTTTTTCTTCTTCCTTTTTTCCTTTTCCTCCCCCTCCCCTTTTTTCCCTTGCTTCATACACACAGTGTGTGGCTATTAAGTATAATTTAAGTGGAGTACACATCCACAGCAGAGAGAGAAAAAAAAATAACAAAATCAAACAAAGAAACAAAAAGAAATAAACAACCAACAGCAATAACAATAAATTAAAACCAAATTATTGATTAAGATTACATGCAAGTTACATCAATATACAGGATGAGATGTTCACTCCACAATTCAGTTCTTTTGCATCGCTATACCAATTGCAACCACATAGCAACCAGCACACCACAATATATCCTATGATTCTATCACAATGACAAGAAAGGAGTTGAAAGGGGAAAACAACAAACAATAGAAGAAAAAGTAGAAAACAAGTAGAAAACAAGAGAACAAGAAGAGAACAAGAAGAGAACAAGAAAAGAACAAGAAAAAAAACAAGAAATCACACTTCTCTACTCTAATACTTCCCTCTAGATACACTCTTAAAAATAAAAATAATAATAAAAATTATATAAGGTTAAAATAAAGCAAATTTTGCTATTTTTCAAGGCAAACGAATATAGAAATAAAAAGAAAAAAAATCACATGGACAAGCCCTTCCCTCTTCGCTTTTCCTCCTCTGCTAGCATAACAATGTGGAATAAATAAAATAAATGTAGGGAGAGAGAGAGTGACACATTCTAAAGAAGACTAAAGCCAGTCAGTCTGCACTCTCATAGCATGCCATCATCACCAGTAGGTTTAAAACTGCTTCCATGTGAGGGTGTACCAAAAGAGGTGGGGTTCATGGCCTCAGGCGAGTGCGAACGCTCGATTCTGTTTGCAGTATCAAACGTGGAAGGTGGATCGTACTTCTCTGGCATGTTGAAAGATACCCCGGTGTCCTGTATGAGGCAATATCCATTATATTATGAAGTATAGCAATTAATAATGAAGATCTTGATGTAGTAAATACAAATGTTGATATAGAATAATATCTACTTAAAAGGTGATAAACACCAAAACAGCTAATTTGAGAGTAACAATGGGAACTGGTAATAGTCAGTAGAGAGAGAGAGAGTGTGTGTGTGTGTATGTGTGTTTGTGTGTGTGTGTGTGTGTGTGTGCACGTGCGTGCATGCATGTGGATGCAACACTGGAGCAGAGTTCTACTAAATGTAATACTGGATTCCGAATAATAGAGAATTGGACAGCCCTAGAAACAGCAGGGGTCACCTGCAGGGTGCAGAGTGCATGCAGTGCATTGTGCAACACGAGTCAGTGTAAGGTCAACGTTGAAGGGGAGCACTTCAACATTCAGCATTCTGCCACTCAAGATATGTTTGGTGAAATGCCAGAACATCAGCTATAGAAGTTATCTAAAGTGCAGTGCCAGCTCGGCTCTTGTCCTGAACACATCTACAGCATATGTGAAAGTGAAAGTGAATGTGGCATGTACCAGTGCAGATGGCAGGCACCATATGCCAGTCTTGGTAGTACTTCAACATGGTTGCCATGGCAGCAGCACCATATAGTTTGTACAGGTGAGGCCAATCTTCATGTATTTTTTTAAGGATTGAACTTCTATAACAACTTTTAATGGATGTCAATGTGTATAGGGAGAGAGTGCACGCACGCACGCACGCACGCACGCACGCACGCACGCACGCACGCACGCACGCACGCACGCACGCACGCACGCACGCACGCACACACACACACACACACACACACACACACACACACACACACACACACACACACACACACACACACACACACACACACACACACACACACACACACACACACACACACACACACACACACACACACACACACACACACACACACACACTGGAACCACAGAATCAGTCTCATTCTGCTATATAAGTAACAGAAACATTCCAGTGAGTAGGCATTAAATTCCACATGCAACAATAGAGAAAGTTTATATGAAGTATGTCATATCAGTTCCAACTCCCCCCCCCCCCCCCACCCCCAATAAAATTTAAAAAAAGATAAACTTTTATCTCACTTTATATAACATATCAGCTGTCTAGCGTGTATGGTAAGGTGTGTATATACATGTTACATCCACTTACTTTAGCTATCATGGTGTTGCTGGTGGGCGTGAAGGTGTTGGAAATGTCAAATAATTCCTTTCCTCTGCAACAGACAAACAAGGAAACAAACACAATGAATGAAATTAAATGTTGACAAACATACAACAAGAAGGAAAAATAATGACAATAACAATAAAGTATATTAGAACTCACTTCTTTTTAGGTGGCTTCACACCTACAAAATAAAATTAAAAATATTCAGTTTTAATGCACATTTCCTGTGTAAAAATTATCTATCATAAAAATTCATCTCTATATAAAGCCCATGTGCTATAAATAGAAAATCCATACATAGAAATTAAATCAAGCTCAGTAACCAATGAAACATCTCTTCAGCCTATCATATGGACAAAGTTGGAAAAAGTTTCTCCACAACTTTTTACAATTGTAAGTCTAATGGAGGGATCTATTAGTGAGAAGGGGTGGAGACAGAAAACACTGACAATCCAATTAGTGGACCATAAACTGTCACTCTTCATAGAGATCAGAAAACTAATAACAACTTAAACTATTCTGATCGGTTGATTGTGACACAATCCTTGGACACAATGCTGGAAACATATTTCAAGGAGTCAGTGTTAGCCACTGACTGGCTCCTCTTCCTCATTCAGTGCACACACTCCGGAGAGAAGAAATGATTACTGTACCACTCAAGGCAGGTGGGGGATGCGGGGTCCAGTACAAACAGGACACAGCAACAAGATCTTAAATGGTGGTAGTGACCAAGAACTATCCACACAAGATCATACACAACATCGTTGACCCCCCCCCCCCCTAACCACACCACACACCCTTTACCTACTAATGTTTCTAGAAAAGAAAGAGAAAAAGATCTGCCCCTGAAGGATACAGGCACATCTAAGTCTGATTTCTCCCACCCTTCAATAAGAAGTTAAGGATATGGTCTTGGCCGCATGGATGAGAGTAAACAACAACAACACACCATATGATGTTGCCTCCTAGATGCCGATACAACAGGAACAGTCAAACAAGTGAACATCATACCAAACGAAAAACCAGAACTAGAGAAAGTTTAGCCCCAACCTTAGAAATATGGTAAACAGAACGTATAGACCACACCCACAAGGCAAGATTATTAAAAATAATATTAATAACCACACCTACATCAATGGATAGAGTGTTTCTATCTTGTTTTGGTTGGTGTATGCTTGCACACACAAACACTCTAGTATTCTGTTCAAGCCATCCCTTACCATAAGTCTTAGGCTTCTTCTTGTAGTAGCAGCAGAGGAAGACGATGATGAATATGATGATGAGAATGATGAGAAAGCCTCCACCCGCCACACAAGCAGCTATGATGATGACTGTGTCGCTAATGCCACCTTCAGTGGGCTCTATATAGAGCAGAGGGAGGGAAAGGAGGAGGAAGTAGCACGAGTAACACTATTAGACACAACGAGATGCCAATATTATGCAAGACCCATTCAATATTAGTGTCCCGCCCACACCAATCATCGTATTATTCCAGAATGCAGTTGTTTAATGGAAGCATATACACTATTAGATTATGACATTTGGCATTGGCAATACAGCCTCAGACCTAAATCATTGAGCATGTCCATAGTGGATGGACAACCCAACACCCATGGTTACCATGCCAACATTCGTAATATCTGACTCAGCTAAAAAATATATATATTTCTCTGCAGAATGCCTCAGCCTCTTCACAGGAAATGAGTGGAAATTGTCAGACACACAAGACATAACAGCAATGAATTATACCCATCCATCATCCAAGGAGAAAGCCAGGATTTTAATTCATTAAATAATCCGAAATAATCCAAAATGATCCGAAATAATCTTAAATTTATTTCCAGTTGAATTACTGATGTACACACACACGCGCGCACTTACGAATGGTGGGCGATATGTTCTCGATGGTGATGTTACTTGACGTTATTCCCACGACACACACATAGACACCACTGTCCTGGTCCTCTGCATCAAAAATGGTGAGGTTGCTGTTGAACATTTCCCCTTCCTGCACAAACTTGGGAGGAAGAAGGGGGTCAGAGTTTCTCTTCTTCCACTCAATGTCTCTGCTGTCAGGGGTGGTGCACGTCAGCACTATATCCACCCCCTCAATGTACGGCCCCATGGGGGACACACTAATGACAGGGTCGGGGGGTGCTACAGAGAGAGAGAGAGGACATTAATAATTGGCTTCTAATTAGCATTCACTGAAAGTTTAAGAGAAGTGATAAAAAAAATGATCAAAATAATAATGCTAATAACTCCCCACAGCCTAAAGTGCACCTTCCTTGCAACATCAGCACTCCCTGTTACTTGTCCCTTACTTCCTGTTGCACACCACAACTTCCTGCTGCACATCCCTCACATCTTGTTGCTTACCCCTACTTCCTGTTGCACACACCAATACTTCCTATCTCACACCCTTCACATCCTGTTGCTTATCCACTACTTCCCGCTGCACCTACTACCACTCTCCTGATTGCGTACCATCAGTCGTGAATAAGAAGAGTGGACTGGCCATAGCTTGCCCCTGGCTGTTGACAGTGATGACTGTGACACTATACGGTGTGTTAGGATTCAGTCCTCTAAGCACAAACGACGTCTCATTGCCGTCCTGAGTCATGTTGAAGGACTCCATGGAATCACGATCCATGATGTTGAAGATGTACATGGTCACTTCGCCCCCAGGGTCCTCCCACCTGAACTCACTGCTGATGTTGTCCGTGCTCACCTCAATGGGCATCTCCAGAATAGTGAGGTTCAGCTGTGTGTGAGTGAGTGTGTGAGTGAGTGTGTGTGTGAGTGTGTGTGTGAGTGAGTGAGTGAGTGTGTGTGAGTGAGTGTGTGTGAGTGTGTGTGTGTGAGTGAGTGTGTGTGAGTGAGTGTGAGTGAGTGTGTGTGAGTGAGTGAGTGTGTGTGAGTGAGTGTGTGTGAGTGAGTGTGTGAGTGAGTGAGTGTGTGTGAGTGTGTGTGTGTGAGTGAGTGTGTGTGAGTGAGTGTGTGTGTGAGTGTGTGTGAGTGAGTGTGTGTGAGTGAGTGAGTGTGTGTGAGTGAGTGAGTGTGAGTGAGTGAGTGAGTGAGTGTGAGTGAGTGAGTGTGAGTGAGTGAGTGAGTGTGAGTGAGTGAGTGAGTGTGAGTGAGTGAGTGAGTGTGAGTGAGTGAGTGAGTGTGAGTGAGTGTGTGTGAGTGAGTGTGTGTGAGTGAGTGTGTGTGAGTGAGTGTGTGTGAGTGAGTGTGTGTGAGTGAGTGTGTGTGAGTGAGTGTGTGTGTGTGTGTGTGAGAGTGTGTGTGATGGGTGCTATGAAAAATTCTTGTTTTGGTAGATAAGCACATAATGCATGCAAACAAATGATACTGTTTGTAAGTTCAACAAAATTCCTATTTGGTCATTTCGCAATCTGAAAACTGTTTTTTTTTTTTTGTTTTTGTTTTTAATTTTACTCTTGTTTCACACGCATTTGCCATGTGAATCAACTAGCAGCTGTATATATGCATATACATTTTAACCACATCTGCTTCTGGAGTGTTGTGCATCCATCTAACTTTTAAGTTGTACAATTATTTTAGCAGAAAACCAAGAATTACTACCTCACCCCCAAACATATAAATTATCACACGGACAAGGCCAATTTACCCTTCTGGCCCTGGCCCTGGATAAGGATCAAGCCTTTCTAGATTTATCAAATCTTAAGGTGGTGGTGGTGGTAATAACCCGTTAATTTATTCCTTTTGAAGTAAATAATAAATTACTCCTTTGTAATTATCACCATTCTAAAAACCAGAACTGAGTAAAAAAGTTTGAAGGCTTCAAGTGCTCTCCTTTCTGGAGTTTCGAGGTATTATAGCTAACCTTTTCAATCACAAATTTGAAGAAGACTTGTTAATCCATCTGATTTCCCAATCTTTTGCTTCTCTACTATGTCATTCCGTAGCTCATTCCCTGCTCTGTTATTCTGATCTCACTTGAGGAGTTCATAGTGTGGTGTTGTTCGTAGGCAATAAGTTCCCCTCCCCTCCCCCCCCCCCCCCCCCTCCCTCCCTAAAAGCACAGCCTAACGGTTACTTCAGGCATGAATGGAAGCACTCCTTATCTGCACACTTGGCAGGAGATTTTTCTTCTGTGCTAGTGTATGGTGGAGTGAATTATGACATGACCAGGCAATCCATAAAAGATGATGAAAGTATATATCACTGGAAAGCTCCTGGAATAATATGTCTTTTGAAAAGACAAAGCACAAGAGAAAAATGTGGATTCAATTCAATCATTTCATGAACAATTTTGGTCCCTATGCTTATGACAACACTAAACACTTCATGCTAACCACACCCCCGCCCTAGGGTGTTGTTTTTTTATGTGTCACTCTGGCAGTATCTTGACCAGGTTATATCAACTGTCAGTGGACAGTGTAATCTGGGGGACCACCCATTAAACTGGGCAAGTGAGAAGTCTGTAACTGAACATAACACACAGAAGGAAAGGGGTGTGGTTATACATGTACATACAGAGTGAGAAACTTAGTTGAATGGTGTTTGTGAAGTGTGAAGGATTGTGAGGCTCTCTAGAGGGAGAGGATATTAGGGCAGATCACTTAAGAGGGAGAAGTGAGTGCAAATGCGTGCGTGTGTGTGTGTGTGTGCGTGTACGTGCGTGCGTGTGTGTGTGTGTGTGTGCAAGCAAGTGTGTGTGTATGTGCGTGCGTGTTTGTATAAGTGTGTGCGTGTATGCGTATGTCTGATTGTGTGTGTACGTGTGTGTGTGTGCATGTGTGTGTGTGCGTGTGCAAGTGTGTATGTAAGTGTGTGTGCATGTGCGTGCATGTTTGTATAAGTGTGTGCGTGTATGCGTATGTCTGATTGTGTGTGTGCATGTGTGTGTGCATGTGTGTGTGTGTGTGTGTGTGTGTGTGTGTGTGTGTGTGTGTGTGTGTGTGTGTGTGTGTGTGTGTGTGTGTGTGTGTGTGTGTGTGTGTGTGCTGGAGTACAGACTCACAGATGTTCCTTGTTGTGATGGTGTTATTGGCCATTTCCCCTACTCCCATGACATTCTCCGCTCTGACACTCACCCTATATACACACAGTATGTAAAACCACAGATCACATGACAAGCACACCACCCACCCACAGTACTCCACGTATGGCTGTCACTTACAATACAATAATAGTGCCTTAACTAATGCTGATATCAGCACAATTATGAGTCGGAAGCATATAAAGTGAATTACTACAACAAAATCTGGTTGGAATACAGTCCATAATGTGTCCAGAAAGTTGCTAAATAATATATCAATTGCGTTTCCCACAATATCTCTTAACTGTAATTAGTAGCATGTCAGACAGAACTGTCCACTCTAAAGTGTCCTTAAAAGCAACTAACACTGCATTAAGGCGGCAAGTGCTACATCCTGGACCATGAACATCAAAGGATTCTTGAGTGATATTCACTCCAGATGATTAATCAGTACAAGTTGTTGGTGTAGTATGCCTTGAAGGCAGTCTACACAAAAGGTGACACAACCACAACCTTCACTTGCTTGTGAAAATTCATCTCTAGGGAAGAAGACAGGCACCTATTAGTGCCAATAACATGACTACAATATGCTAAGCTTCAAGGAGGTAGGCCAAAAAGCATGTAGCAGTTGCCCACAACATATCACACCATTTAACTGCATTGGGCACATGCTTTAACTTATCTTGCTATTGCTTGGGAAATTCAACCCATGATTTCTGTTTTATATATATATATATATATAAGAGCTTTTATATCATATTTACTAGCAAGTGTAGCCTAAAGCTATAAATTTACCTCTCTATTAAAAATAATACAAACAAATTAGCTGCACTTAAAAAAACGGGGGAAACTTGAATTTTTTAATATCACACGCATGCATGCACGAACACATGCATGCACGCACACCGCACAGAGCTGTCCAGAGACACACCAGAACTCACGTGTAGTCAGTGCTGGGCATGATTATGACCATGTCGTTGATGAAATAGGAAGGCATGGCAGTCACATCCACATCCTGAGTCACTACAGGATCCACCACACCTTCCCTGTAGATCTTAACCACATAGTTAGTGACAGGACGCCCACCATCGTCCTCAGGGGCCAACCACGTGCTGCTCAAGGCAAATGAAGAGAGAGCTTCAATCATGATGCTTGTGGGAGCAGAGGGAGCTGCATAAGGGGGCAGAGGGAGGGAGGGAAGAAGGGTAATGGAGAAAGAAAGAGTGTGCGTGTGTTGGGGAGGAGGCTTCAATGAATTGTATACACCCACATACTATTTAATACACCCATGTACACCAATGCACTATTTCATTACACCCATGTACTATTATGCTACACCCATATCAAACGATCAACAATAAACACATGAGCAATATCTCTGGCTTTTGTGTATGTTCAGCTGAAAGAAGGTGGTCTGCATTACCTCTTACATTGACATGGTGTGTGTGGCCAAGGGGTGTGGCTAGATGTGGAACCTTTTTCAAAGATGCTCATGTGGGACCAATTTTAAAAAGCGAAACATTTCAATTACATATTCAAGAGGTGTCACACAAATAGCAACATAGCTAAGCATGCAGATTTTCATTATGCATAATTGCATCCTACAGGATCTATCTAAAGCCAACCCAACTTAGTTGAACAATATTATTGGAGCAACAATGTTATTAACAGCAGTTCATTGTGACCAAACATTCAGTGATAAATACTGCAAGCAGCTGGACTGCAAGAATGAGTTTGGAAGGGAAGCCCACCTTCCCAGTGAGCACACACTGGATGTAGTCCATCTCTCTCTCTCTGTACTTCACTTCACATGGCACTATAGCAGACATGTATGATTCTGGTGGTGGGGAGTGTGTGGAGTGCTATGTTCATTGCAGTACCACAGAGGGAATAAGGGAAGAGCCTAAACCAACTGGTAAGGGTCTAACATGAGCACATATTCACATAAGCAAAGGATATAAATGTGCATTTGTGGTCAGAAGGTCAACGTTGCTACAGATTGCTTTGTACAAACATCCACCCACCCACCCACCTACCCCTCTCCCTATGCAAGAAAACCAACATTCGGTGGCTTATCAGTAACTAATCACTTTACCACAATAATGCATTGTAATGAAATTTCTCTTGAAAGCCATGGTAACCATTGGTAAAGGATAGACATGACCATTATAAAGCCTTTGTGGTTGACCCACTGCCTGGGTAAGGAGTGAATGAACAAATCAGAAGCTCATTAGTTACGACATGTAGTAACACTGTCAATGTTGTTGAAGTAACAATCCTGTTCACATACGAAAATAGTAAATAGGGAAATAGCATGACCATTCAGAGAAGCAGCCCTTGAGTTATGCTGAATCAGTTGCTCCAACACACTCATTCAACTCCTAGATCAGGTCACAGGTTGTTTGTCAACATGCAGTGCTATAAATATAATAATTGGTGGTCAGTGGTGGTCACACACTTAGAGCTTTTCACACACTACACCCACCACTTACACTAATGGAAAACAACAAGACTAATCCATTATCTTCTTGACTGCATGAGGAATTACACTACTGGCAAGCTGCTTGCCTCTCCAGTGTCTCTAAACTTTATCATTCGACCTTTACATGCCAATCTCATAATCACACCCACCCACAGTCAAAACAATCTGAATTAATAGATATCTAACCAAATAAAAGGAAAATAAAATGATAAGCACAAGAAACATGGCTTCCATTTATATCCAACCATTCCTATGAACGATCTGAGCTGTCAGGGAAGTTGGGTCATGATGTGTGAAAATAATCATTCCTGCAGCTGGTAGTTGATTCATGATAGTAGTCTGTGTTGACTGCTGGCATGAATAACAGTGTGATTAGACATTGTTGTGGTGTACACTAGACAACCCATCCTCTGCAAGATCAGAATAGAGTCAAACACTTTTAATTTTCAAAAAACAATTCAAACATTTTAATTTTTACAGAATAATTATTGTGGTTGTGTCACAGACAGACTACCACCTATCCACTCTAAAAAAAACCCTGAGAAACACTTTCATTAACATAAAACCAAAATGATTTACTATTTTTTTCCTCTCCTTTTTTAATCCCCTTTGAAATTGATTCCCTTGCTTCCTTATTTTGCAGTCTGAAGTGGAGCACTGTTTACAAGGGAATATCTGTGTGTAAAAACAAGGCTAAGATAGTTAACTGAAAGTAGACTTCCTGAGTATGGCATGCAACACATACTCTGCAAAATCTGATTTCCCCCACCCATTATTTGGTCTGAAAGTGCCTTTTCTAGTAAGTTTAGTTGCCACACCCAAAATGGGCCAAATCAAAATAAACTAACACCACTATGGCGATCAGTTTGTGATTTCCTTTCTTTCGATACCCGTCTTGATTCTGTAGCTATAAAAATGAAGGAATGTATAGCGTGCATACATACGCACAGAATAAGAGCTATTTATATATATGAATAGTTGACTGTTCAAAAACAGTATCTGTAAGCAGGTGATGGAACATTGAATGTGTTGTGTGTTATATTGTTATCTCATTTTAAGGAAGTTCACCTATTTAAAGGAGGCTGATCTCTGGACCATGTGGGAGTGGTCATGAGTTTTGTGATGTGAACTTCTGTGGATGCAAAATCTTTAATTATATTTGAAATTCAGACACTCTCAGCAGTGGTTGTTCTAGTAGAAGAAGGTGACTTAACTGATAGTGTGTGCAATGGCATCAACTGTGAGGCATTTGCACAGGTCAGCTACTGTGAATGAGAAAGTGCCTAACACAAACACACCCCCCCCCCCCTCACCTTCCCTTCCCCCCTTCCCCCCTTCCCTCCCCCGATGTGACAGATGACAGACATGATTCCACCATTGTGGCAGTTTAAAGGTATGTATGCCTCGGATATCCACTGAGAATATACCCAATGTCACTCAACATCTGAAAGAGTAATGGAACAGTAATAAATGAGAACTGACCAGTCATGAAGCAGCAGATTCAGAGAAATATTAACCTTTTTATAGAGGAATAGTAGTAGAGAGATATCTAATCTTCATTAGGATGACATTAGGTAAATACCATGCAGTAACACGGCATGCCACCATACTCCTGTGCATTCCAGAGAAGACAACCATTTAATAGCTGACGACAGGGCTCCTCTCTAGGTGAGCGAAGATCCAGTTGGTTGTAAAGTGAAGCATGCTTGCTAGGAATACTCTAGACATGTAATCATATCCAATCAAATTTGGAGTGAGCAGATTTTACCGGGTAAAAAAAAGAGGAAATTATTACTTCTAAGCATTATTGTAGCTGATGGTATACCAGGTTTTATTATTTCGCAATACGTTTTCTCCACTAAAGACCACACCCCTTCCCAAGTCCTTGGTATATAAAACAGTTTTAGCTTGCTTTATCATTTAAATGCAATATTTCCTCATGCAGGTGCTTTTTAACAATCAGCAATATGGTTGCTGGGTATTTCTCATCAACTTCACTCCTACTTTGAATGCAGAGTGAAAACATGTAATTACTCGTTAAGGAGCCCATGCTTAATCTTCAAAAGAAAAACACATGGATATGACGTATTAGTGGCAGGAAATACATTCTAGAGCTTCAATTTTGTAAATTTGTGATGACTTCACGTAATGTTTGTGAGTTCTAAAAATAAACTACTCGTTATTCACCAAATATAAAATTCCAAATGGTAAGCTCTAGTACAGAGGCAGAATATAGTAATGCAGTCATGTGACATGCTACATGGCACCCTTGCTCAATTAGGGTCAAACTCATACAAAAATAAATTTATGATTAAAACACACAAAGTTCAATTTATTTAAAGTGTGGACAACAGAAATGAGGGATTTGGGGGTGGAGTTAAGCTTACATGAATTTCTCCTCTCATATATTCACTTGTTTGATGGTCAGAAATCATGTACCGAGCATTAATCACACATACCACAAAGAGGCTTGTCCATTTAGTTCCCACCTAGCATATGTAATTTAATCACACCAGGCATAAATTCCTATCCTAGTGCATTCCTAGACAGTAAAGCAAACACACTTATTGGAAAATAGGGAGATACCTTTTCTCATGCCAATTGAATTAGGCCACCTACTAGATCATAGGCCATTCCAATGATCATATGTATAAATAAATATATTATATATACATATATAGGTAAGGTCAGTTAGTATTATTTCATAGTGGGGACCACCATAGGCCCTGTTCTTGAAGAGCATGCAGGCATACCACAATTTTCAATTACTTTTGAAACTAGAAAAAAGCTTAGTGCCTCAGAATAAACCAAAAATGGAAATAAAAATTTCCCAATATTGTATGTAATCTCCAACTGAGAACTGGAATATTAAGAGCATAATTTCTTTCAGGGTGTGGCAAAGAAGGTAGATGTTAGGAACTATTTGACAATTATCTATCACATTTGAAGTTGCTGGGTCTTTATACTTTAAAGTATACCACCCACCAAAGTTAGACTCAATGTTGAGAGTGAATTGATTAGCAAACCAGCTGTACTTGCAATTTTATAAGTATTTAAGTGGGTCAGTCCAGTGGTATGTTCAGAGTGAAGTCTATTATTACATGCACATACATGGATTTATTAGGTCATTACAATGGCCTCCACCTGCAATGAGATAAAAATAGACATGCCCACGTTTGCCAAAAATACCAACTCACTTAGCAGCAGCTATTTCAAATATTCATTATGGGAAACCAGCAAAGTTGCCAACATAAGGCTTCCACCAATTACAGGTAACCAGAGCATTGGTGCTCCAATCTGAAGCAGAGAGATTAACCACAATCAGTCTGGCAGATCATTTGTGAGGTGGTCAAAGGTGATGATTACAAGAACATTACCTACGAGACTTATACTGCTGATGGTGGGGTACCCAATGCCCCCCCAGGGGTTAATAGGAAAGCCCTTGTATATTACAAGGAAGTGCAATACAGTTTAGAGTATTCCCAGTAAAGGGTACAACTGTAATGATACTGCTGAAATCATTACAACAAGGACACCCCCTGGCTAAGGATCTTTACCCCCTGGGCATACCAAGACATTGATTGATGTATAATTCACTTACCATGAACTAGATGAGAGCTATCTACACAAGTCAAAGGCAGAAACACTACAACAACAGAAAACAAAGCCTCTCTATGTTTACTTGTTAGGCTATGTCAATAATGATGTCAGTGACAACATAAGTGAACCCCCACCCCACCCCTGGAAGTCCTCCATTTAAAAACCCCCCAATCTTCTATTTCAACTACAACATAGGAGTAACCATAAAGTTGGGAAGAAATAAAGTAAAAAAGAAAGACATACATACATACATACATACATACATACATACATACATACATACATACATACATACATACATACATACATACATACATACATACATACATACATACATACATACATACATACATACATACATACATACATACATACATACATACATACATACATACATACATACATACAGGAATGTACACGTATTAGTCTTTTCTATTCATTAACAAGCCTTTTTGCAAATGCTGTTATAAAAAAGAAGAAAGACATACCTAATACAAAGAAACTGCCTGGAATTACTTGACTAGTGTGTATAGGTGAGGTGGGTGTGTCAAAGTGGTGGGTGTGTCAAAGTGGGTGTGGTGGATGTGTCAAAGTGGGTGTGGTGGATGTGTCAAAGTGGGTGTGGTGGATGTGTCAAAGTGGGTGTGGTGGATGTGTCAAAGTGGGTGTAGTGGGTGTATCAAAGTGGGTGTGGTACATTATTCACTTGAATTTCTACAGTGAAGTTCTCACTATGTCTGAGCTTGCCCTAGAAATCCAACATGTTTGCAAACACTGTCAGGAATCGTAGGGCTACAGATAGGACATAATCCAGGATTGATAAACAGCTAGGGCAAGGGATGGGTCAGACCATGACTAGGGCTAAGGACAGGGCTAAGGACAGGGCTAAGGACAGGGCTAAGGACAGGGCTAAGGACAGGGCTAAGGACAGGGCTAAGGACAGGGCTAAGGACAGGGCTAAGGACAGGGCTAAGGACAGGGCTAAGGACAGGGCTAAGGACAGGGCTAAGGACAGGGCTAAGGACAGGGCTAAGGACAGGGCTAAGGACAGGGCTAAGGACAGGGCTAAGGACAGGGCTAAGGACAGGGCTAAGGACAGGGCTAAGGACAGGGCTAAGGACAGGGCTAAGGACAGGGCTAAGGACAGGTCTAAGGACAGGTCTAAGGACAGGTCTAAGGACAGGGCTAAGGACAGGGCTAAGGACAGGGCTAAGGACAGGGCTAAGGACAGGGCTAAGGACAGGGCTAAGGACAGGGCTAAGGACAGGGCTAAGGACAGGGCTAAGGACAGGGCTAAGGACAGGGCTAACAGGCAGGGGATTCTAAGAGATGTGACAGCTATAATGTCCCATCTCCCAACATACAAGCTACATACACACTCTGAATATATCAATGACTTGCTCAGGGCTAATCTTGTGGTAAAATAACAAGTTAGCTTGGCAATGATTTTGGTTACTATATTTCACTCACGGTCAATATTTGTTTCTTCAATTTCAAATTCAGAGAAGGCCCCGAATCCTCGGCTGTTGTTACCGGCAACCCTGGCCATGTAGAATGTTCCTTTAGATAGCCCATTGAACAGGAACTCGGTGGTATCAGCTTCAACGACTTCTTCCCGGGAATCTGTGCCATCCATCTGGGAAAACTCAATCATCCAATAAAATGGCTCCTCTATGGTGGAGGATGGGGTAGGGGGCTGTGCGAGTAAAGAGGGGGGGGGGGAGACAATGGATGAAGGGAGCAGATGATGAGAAGGGAAATCCCATACTACTCTACACTTTCACATACTTCATCTCTCTGAGATTATTTAGAGGGTGCAGACAATTGAACCAATCAAGTGGGTATAACTTGTTCCACTCCCAAGAAGTAGATGATTCATTTCCTTCCCCCCTGTGGGAGAATGACACCTTGGACCACCCTTTACCTGGCAGAGAACACATCACAAACCCAGTCTCAAGTCCAACAAGCAAGCATGCACACAAACATAGTCCATGCTCTGCAATGACTGCTGAATACCGATGGTGACATGCTAGCTGATCCTCATCCATTTGAAGAGTTAAAAGTGCAAATCACCCTGAAATAAAGCCACCGTCATAAACAAGTGGAGTTCTTCAACCATTTCTAATAATGGATGAAGTGGTTCAGCTTGGAAATCTACTTCCATCATAGCAGAAACAGCACTGGAGGTGTATTGGAGAGTGAACTCCATTCCTCTTTGCCACTGACCTGAGCAACGCTGTTGCCTCCACAAAGAGTAAAGATTCACATCACTGTGACACTCATGTGATCAACTAATTCGAATATGATACACTAATTTGAATGTGGTCCATCGAGTGGAATATGATTCAGCCGCCAAGTTATTGAATATGAGAACATTCCACAGAAACTATCATGAAACCTCATCCACCACACACCCATGCTCCTAAAAACATGGGAGGCCACCAAGGTGCAATAATTGAGAACATTAAAAAGATTGGACATCCTGAATGGCAGTGACAGTGGTGTGGAGTGGCAGTGGTGTGGTGTGGAGTGGTGTGGTGTGGAGTGGTGTGGTGTGGAGTGGTGTGGTGTGGAGTGGTGTGGAGTGGTGTGGTGTGGTGTGGTGTGGAGTGGTGCGGTGTGGAGTGGTGCGGTGTGGTGTGGAGTGGTGTGGTGTGGTGTGGTGTGGAGTGGTGTGGAGTGGTGTGGTGCGGTGTGGTGCGGTGTGGCGTGGTGCGATGTGGAGTGGTGTGGAGCGGTGTGGAGTGGTGTGGTGTGGTGTGGTGCGGTGTGGAGTGGTGCGGTGTGGTGCGGTGTGGAGTGGTGTGGAGTGGTGTGGAGTGGTGTGGAGTGGTGCGGTGTGGAGTGGTGTGGTGTGGAGTGGTGCGGAGTGGTGCGGAGTGGTGCGGTGCGGTGTGGTGCGGTGTGGAGTGGTGCGGTGTGGAGTGGTGCAGTGTGGTGCGGTGTGGTGTGGAGTGGTGTGGTGTGGAGTGGTGTGGTGTGGTGTGGTGTGGTGTGGAGTGGTGCGGTGTGGAGTGGTGTGGAGTGGTGCGGTGTGGTGTGGAGTGGTGTGGTGTGGTGTGGTGTGGTGTGGTGTGGAGTGGTGTGGAGTGGTGTGGTGCGGTGTGGTGCGGTGTGGTGCGGTGTGGTGTGGTGCGATGTGGAGTGGTGTGGTGTGGTGTGGTGTGGAGTGGTGCGGTGTGGTGCGGTGTGGTGCGGTGTGGTGCGGTGTGGAGTGGTGTGGAGTGGTGTGGAGTGGTGTGGAGTGGTGTGGAGTGGTGTGGAGTGGTGCGGTGTGGAGTGGTGTGGAGTGGTGTGGTGTGGAGTGGTGCGGAGCGGTGTGGTGCGGTGCGGTGTGGTGTGGTGTGGTGTGGTGTGGAGTGGAGTGGTGTGGTGCGGTGTGGTGTGGCGTGGTGCGATGTGGAGTGGTGTGGAGCGGTGTGGTGTGGTGTGGTGTGGAGCGGTGTGGTGCGGTGTGGTGCGGTGTGGAGTGGAGTGGTGTGGTGTGGTGTGGAGTGGTGTGGTGTGGAGTGGTGTGGAGTGGAGTGGAGTGGTGTGGTGTGGAGTGGTGCGGAGTGGTGTGGAGTGGAGTGGAGTGGTGTGGAGTGGTGTGGAGTGGTGTGGTGTGGTGTGGAGTGGTGTGGAGTGGTGTGGTGTGGTGTGGTGTGGTGTGGTGTGGTGTGGTGTGGTGTGGTGTGGTGTGGTGTGGTGTGGAGTGGCTAAGCTACAGTTCTGTCATATTCACTGGAAGATCTGCTAATCTTGGCATGTGCTTATACACCACTACATTAAATTGTGGGGGTGGAAAAAAGAAAAAAAAAAGTTAATAAAAAAAATTATAATAAAAAAAATTATAATAAAAACAAATAAATATAAAACAAACAACAACCATGACAGGAACTGATACATGTTTTGGCTAAGCTCCAATAAGTCTCCATTCCTACTCCATGCAGCAGTGGGGAGTTACTTTTCTATTTGATGGACATCCAAACAGATCACAACAGCAAGGACTTTTGTGTTTCCATGGTGATCATTTCTCTTTCAGTGGCCCTCTAGATTGAGATGTGCCGGGAGTAGAGTAGAGTAGTAGTAGTAGTAGTAGCAGTAGTAGTAGAAGTAAGGGGAGGAAGGGTTGTATCAAAGTGGGTGTGGTACATTATTCACTTGAATTTCTGCAGTGAAGTTCTCACTATGTCTGAGCTTGCCCTAGAAATCCAACATGTTTGCAAACACTGTCAGGAATCGTAGGGCTACAGATAGGACATAATCCAGGATTGATAAACAGCTAGGGCAAGGGATGGGTCAGACCATGACTAGGGCTAAGGACAGGGCTAAGGACAGGGCTAAGGACAGGGCTAAGGACAGGGCTAAGGACAGGGCTAAGGACAGGGCTAAGGACAGGGCTAAGGACAGGGCTAAGGACAGGGCTAAGGACAGGGCTAAGGACAGGGCTAAGGACAGGGCTAAGGACAGGGCTAAGGACAGGGCTAAGGACAGGGCTAAGGACAGGGCTAAGGACAGGGCTAACAGGCAGGGGATTCTAAGAGATGTGACAGCTATAATGTCCCATCTTTCACTTCACAGCAGCATTGGACTGTTGTTTACAGCTGCATTAATACTGCCCACAAGGTTACAGCAGCACCGGGAAAATCACAGGAACACCTTGATCACAAATAACTCAAAGATACTGAAATTCGAAGCAGGGAGACAATAAGCAGTTCTATTGTGAAAGGTATTCACAAGTTGCTTTTGTCTACCACTAAACATGACAACAACCCAAACGCCAGCTTTAACTTGTTATTTGTGCATATAAAAGAGTCTTTGTCATACATTAAAAATTACATCCTAATGCTGTCTCCTTGGAACATGCAACTGACATGACAGGGAAATTGCATTTCCTGATACCCATGTTTGAAGTTAGCTCTTTCTGATACCCATGCCTGAGGTTAGCACTTTCTGATACCATTGCCTGAGGTTAGCTCTTCTATAATAGCTTTACCCATGTCTTCAAGTAAGCTGCTCTATTGTGATTCTTAATGTATTGTGACCACTGATCACTGTGGCAGAGCCACGCCCCTTTCCTGGCCAGAGGTTACAGCTGCAGCAAGCATTTGGTGCAACAAGTTAATTACTTTAAGTGTTTGATTCATATCAGAGATCCACTTTAAAAAGTGTAGATCAACAACAAACATTAAATGTGGTGGGTTGAAAGATCAGGTGAAAACCACCCCAGGCTACACAATTCAACATGGTTTCTTTAAATATTGTCATCTTAAAGTGACATGGTACACACTTGCACATGAAACTACATGCACACACATGTACATGCATTTGTATTGCATGTAAATTCTCATTTGCTTACATCCCAAGTGAAGAGTATCTCTGTGGAAGATTGTGCACTCAAGTTGACATTCATAGGGGCAGTCAATACTGAGAATAAGATGAAATAGGGGTGGGAGAGGGAGGGGGAGAGAGAGGGAGGGAAGAGGGAGAGGGGAGGGGAGAGAGGGAGGGAGGGGAGAGAGGGAGGGGAGAGAGGGAGGGGAGAGAGGGAGGGGAGAGAGGGAGGGGAGAGAGGGAGGGGAGAGAGGGAGGGGAGAGAGGGAGGGGAGAGAGGGAGGGGAGAGAGGGAGGGGAGAGAGGGAGGGGAGAGAGGGAGGGGAGAGAGGGAGGGGAGAGAGGGAGGGGAGAGAGGGAGGGGAGAGAGGGAGGGGAGAGAGGGAGGGGAGAGAGGGAGGGGAGAGAGGGAGGGGAGAGAGGGAGGGGAGAGAGGGAGGGGAGAGAGGGAGGGGAGAGAGGGAGGGGAGAGAGGGAGGGGAGAGAGGGAGGGGAGAGAGGGAGGGGAGAGAGGGAGGGGAGAGAGGGAGGGGAGAGAGGGAGGGGAGAGGGGGAGGGAAGAGGGGGAGGGGAGAGAGGGAGGGGAGAGAGGGAGGGGAGAGAGGGAGGGGAGAGAGGGAGGGGAGAGAGGGAGGGGAGAGAGGGAGGGGAGAGAGGGAGGGAAGAGGGGGAGGGGAGAGAGAGGGATGAAAGTAAGAGGAGATGGAGAAGAGGGAGGGGAGGAGGGGGAGGGAAGGGAGGGGGGAGTAAATGATTAATCAAATGATAAAGACTCTATGCAGACATGCAAGCCGCAATCTGATCAATCTCATAAGTCATTGGAGATGTACAGGAAAAAATAAATGGAAGAAAAAGAAAAGGCCAGATAAGAACTGGGTAGGTGGGTGTGGTGATGGGGATGGAATGGGTGTGGCTTCCTCTCAATGTGGCCAAGCCTAAAGTCAGACTAGTAATAGCTACTGGAGGACATCACGGACAGAAGTGCTCACCAGGTGACAGAGTTTTCTCAATGATGGAAATAAAAGAGCTGGGTCCTAGACGGTTCACCACAGCCAGAGAGATGTTATAATTGGTAAAAGATCCCAGTCCCATTATTTCATAGGTAAAGATGGCGTCTGTATCCACACTCATGAACGTTCCAGCCTCATCCAGCACATCAAAGTACTCCACAATTGCACCCATGATAGCAGTAAGCCCGTCAAATCCTTTAGTCCAGGATATCTCGATGGTGGTTTCATTAACTGCAATAGCTTTAAGTTCACTTGCCGGCTCCGGGGGAGCTAGTGAGTGAGAGGAGGATTAACATACATGGTGATGAGTGAGGAGGGTTAATATACATGGTGATGAGTGAGGAGGGTTAATATACATGGTGATGAGTGAGGAGGGTTAATATACATGGTGATGAGTGAGGAGGGTTAATATACATGGTGATGAGTGAGGAGGGTTAATATACATCAGTAGATAAGATATACATGATCATTTGTGAGGACACTTAATAAACATGTGTAGATCATATTACTATACATGACAAGTACATATATATAAGGTAAGACCTTTGTAATGAAGAGAAATTGAGATAGACATATGCAGTCACACACACAAACAAAGAATTAAAATTTTGTGCCCTGCAAGAATGTCCAATTTAGGCTGTGAGATTTCTCATTATCTAATGCACACCCTAATGCAGGCCTGCATTACGGAATCTAAAGGAGCTACAACTTTCATTACCAGACACAGCAACCACTCCACTCGCAGAACAGAGCCTTGTATTGTAATATCACCAAAAAAATCATAAACTGTGTGTGTGTGCATTGTGGACTTGTTGGGTGCAAGAGACATTTGCTCTACTCATGTTGGGTGCTGGAGACATTTGCTCTACTCATCTTCTATCAAACGTGCCACTATCGTTTTACAAACTCCATAATTCAGACTTCACCTCAATAGAGCAGCAAATGATGCTTAGTAGTTAGTTTATCTGTTTCCACTGTGCATTAAATAAAGTATGAGAGTTCTAAGTCCTTCTACTATGATTTACCTTCTTCTTTTTTGTGTGTTGTGTGTAGGTGCGGACTTTATTTCCTTACATACATAACACTGGAGGGATCTTCGTGAAACTTTTAAAAAGTAATGAATTCAGCTCCCCTTGTGGTGAGTTTCTCCTTGCAGGGGGGTAGGGAAATAAGTTAGGTGGGCTTAGGAAAAATGAGAGAAGTCATTCTGAGCAGGAAAAAAATCCAGGCCAATTATTTCCTTGGCTGTTATATCCCATATTTTCATTACTCAATTTGGGCCTATTACAATTCTAATTGCTGTAGTAAGTAGAAATATAATTTTAAAAATCAAACAAACAAAAAAAAGTAATCAAAAGTTAATTAAACAAATTTTCCATTGTGAAAACTGATGCTGAAGGCTGAAACATAGACTTCTGCAAAAGCTAGATGGAGACACTGTGGGGTTTCAACCAGTGTGAATAAGCACACAACCACATGTACAAATTCATTAACACATTCTTGCCCACACAATACATGTCACCACACACACTCACACGCTCCACAAGAAGAACAAAGGAAGAGACAGTGACCAACTTACTTCGGATCTGGACATTGATACTTCTCTTGCCTGAACCTATTGTGTTGCTAGCAACACACTCAAAGGTCCCTGCAGCATCGGTGGGTACATTCAGCCACTCCAATGTAAAAGTGCCTCCAGATTCACTGCTGGTCGTATTGGTGACGGTGATGGAGTCATTGCTGCTGCTCACAGGAAGTCCATTGTGCATCCATTCCAACAAGGGGAGAGGTATTGCATCAAAACTACACTCCAAGGTTAAGGTGCTGTCCACATCGAATGCCGCTGTGTCATTGCTGGTGAAGACATCAGGGATATCTAAGTGTGAGAGGAGAGAACCGGATTCATAGAATGTTGTTGATGTTGTTGTAGTTGGATGTGATCTTTGTTGTTTTTGTTATTGTAGTAAATTAAAACTGATAGTCCGTACCATATGATCAGGGACAACAACAAAAAATAATAAAATAAAGAATTAAATTTATAAAAATTATTACGAAAGTTTTGAGTTAACAAAATATGAAAGGTGAATACCATTTTAAATTTTAAAAATTAAATTAAAAAAAAGCAACAACAAAAAAAAACCCCAAATCTGTCAAAAAAAAAAAAAAAAAAAAACCCCCAAAAAAAAACCCCCAAAAAAAAAACCCCAAAAAAACCCCCCCCCCCCCCCAAAAAAAAAAAAAAACCCCAAAAAAAACCCCAAAAAAAACCCCAAAAAAAAACCCCCCAAAAAAAACCCCAAAAAAAAAAAACAAAAAAACCCAAAAAAAAAACAACCAAAACAACAAACAACGAACAAAACAATATTGATCACAATGGTCACTTTAACTTAAAATGTTCAATGAGGTGGATTTAAATAGCACATATAACTGCCACAAAACTATGACCAGTGGGAGTTGAAAAAGAAAGAAGTTTGATGTCAACCCAAAGCAGGTCCTTCATGTTGTGAAACTTAAATATGCAGAGTGTAGATATTTTCTGTACATAACTTACAGTGAACGACCAGAGTAAAGAATTGCGGTGGAACATCAAAAGCCACTGTCACAGTGCACGTATACAAACCAGCCTCACTCCTGTTGACACTATTAAGTTGCAAGGTACCACCATTTCCAACTGGGTCACCTGTAGAATTTGTCCAAGCAGTGACTCCCCTAAATGGTGCTACGTTTCTGTTTAAGCAGTTGATCTGTACATCACTATCTTCCACATAAAACCCTTCTACTCCGGATAACTGGGGTAGAATAGGATCTTCGAGGAGGCGGAGTGAAGGATAGAGGTGAAGGGGAGAGGGAGAGAGAGAGAGAGAGTGTGTGTGTGTGTGTGTGTGTGTGTGTGTGTGTGTGTGTGTGTGTGTGTGTGTGTAGGGTAAAAAGATTTTTAAAATGAAGGGAAAATGTTAACACAGGTGAAATCAAGGTCATCATCACACATCTCTCCTTACTTAGTGTAGTGACGGTCCTAGTATATATAGTAGATGAGGTGTCAACACAACCAATCATATTAGCAGCTCCATCCATTATGAACGATAGATCTGTAAAGTTGTTCACAATCAGTTGGTGGTCCACTATAGTGACATTAGCATAATCTGCAGGGTTGAGAGTTACTGGAAAAGCACCAGTTTCAAAATTCTTTAAGTCGACTGGATTATCGCTGGAGTCTAGACAGGAGAAACAAGTGGGGACAACAGTTGTGTTGACCATTGCAATGGAGCTGGTGCTCCCTCCTATTGTAATGTTTTGAGCACATTGAGCATTGCCTGAGAATATAAAACATCACCACAGTCATAATATATGCACAGATATTATATGTGGCAACCTAATCAGCTGATTTGCCTTCAACGTTTATACTTATCAATTACACCAGGAAATATACAAGCCAGCTTGGGATCCCTTCCATCACATACATGCCACCTCTAATACGAAACAAGGTCCACAATGTACCACCACACTTCAACATACACTAAATACATTGCTGGAATTCCACCCACTCAACTGCCTACACTATTCCCTTCCACCCAGGCTTCCACCCAAACCCTCAGCTCCTGTTCCACCCAAGCTTCCATTCCATGTTCCACCCAGGCTTCCATCCCAAGTTCTACCCAGGCTTCCATTCCTAGTTCCACCCAGGCTTCCTTCCATCTCCTGTTCCAATCAGGCTTCCATCTCCTGTTCCATCTAGGCCTCCATCTCCAGTTCCACCCAGGATTCCATCCCTAATTCCACCCAGGCTTCCCTCCATTAGTGAAGACTGCAGCTATTGCCTCATCTCTTATGAACAAGAACGGACAAACATATGCTGCGACAAGACACTTGCTCAAGAAATGCTGATCTACTCTGGACAGAGACATCATCACATTAACACAATCTGTTTCCAAAGTTCATACTGATTTATAAGTTAGTTCCACTGAACCTTCCCAGGCTGCATATTGCTGCTAATAGCTATTATATCTTGTAGATCCAGATCCAAGAATAAAATTAACCCAACCCAATCAAACCCAACCCAACCCAACGTCAGTATGGCATACAGAATTATGAGCATCTTTCACAAAGAAATAAACTGCCACTTCACTCCCAAGTCTCTTTAGAATGGACTGACATCCTCCATCAGCTCCTCTCTCCAGTGCTGCACACTGTGTCCCAACATTAGACACACCTACTGCAGTACCACTACAATAGAGCGAGAAAATATAGATAAATTCTCAAAGCACATCCTTCTCCATTATTCTGCTTGTAGCGGCCCAAACATTTGAAGGCTTCGTTGTGATTTCAATTACCACCACTACCAGTCTGTCCCTATCTCTATAGTGGACGCCCTCCTGCAGATGGGCTGCATGTATGCAGCAGATTGGGAAGAAGACAGAGTTGCACCTTACCTGGGCAGGTTTGGTTTCTCCCTCCCTCTCACTATTTAACCACTCCCACAATATAAACAAGAGAAAGACAGTAATATCAATCCTTTCCAGTTGCCATAATTAAAATAATTGGACTCGACAATCCAGAGACTACTGTAGGCTTGTCCAATCTGCAAATGAGTTGGTGAGATCCACTGAAGGATTGGAACAAGCATACATGTATGTACAGCTAAAGCAACTTGAGTAATGGTTACATGACCAAAACGGTAGCCCAACAGCTATTGACAGCTGGTGAAGATCTTATGAGTTTGCAGCTCCCTTTAAGGCTGGAGTCAGCACAAAGGCATACAGGATGTTATTTGGATCAAAATAGAAATTCACTTTGGATTGATTGCATGGCAAGGATGATTTAACACTTCGGAGCACAATCACCATGACAACCAGAGATTGATAATCACAAGACTGCAATTAATGACCTGTGGTGTTGGCTGATTCTTCTCACCACAGCCAAGTACTCATGACATTTGTAATCATTTTCCACTGAATAATGAAGCATGCTGGAGATCCTGAACCCATCAATCAATAATATTCACTAGGAATATGTTGCCAATATTTACCATTGATCACTACTCAAAACATCTATTGCATGAACTTGCAGCTACTTAAAATCCAACACCTTTCTGTCTGTGG